>OX155959.1:13038183-13467039 GCA_944548615.1 Micropterix aruncella | reverse complement strand
ATTATGGCACTACTAATTAAATGTTATTATTGTTACCAATGGTTAAATTATTGGGTTTTTATAATCAATCAGTTTCGTTACTCGAATGAGGTGGATCAAAACAGAAGCCAATCCATCCACTATCCGGGCAATTTTAACGACTCTGGTCGCCTTTTCTGCCTGATATTAATAATACACCAAAAGAATCAGAATCTTGTATCCCAATCGATTCCCCCAAAGAGTTAGTTATTAATTAATGTTGTGAATACAATATTTAAAAATCGAAGACTCTCGTGATTATTTGACATTAAAATCGATCAGTCTTTTATAAAAAAAACTATTTTTTCTGATGTTATTAAAGATGAAAAATAAAATTCTATGAGTTTCGCCATCCATGTCCTCAGCGCCACCAGCGTTTCATAAGAGTTGATAAAACGTAATGTGGAGTTATGCAATCTAATAACATATATAATAAATTATAATACTCAAAACAACAAAGCTGTGTCCAAGCAGACCAATAACTCTTTTACAATAACATTCCATAATGCGTCAAATGTCAGGAAATTGTCTAGAAAACGATACGTCTGAATTCAGTTAGATGGATAAACAATAAATACCACTGCCATTAATTTCTGAAACTCATTAAATTGGAAAGTTTTGAATACCGTCATTAGAATTGGCTGTTTAAAGTGCAGTCTTATAATGAGTTTTCGCGACCAGATAGGTATGGAGAAAGTTTTGACGCGCATTCCCTGTTATTCCCCGATAAACTTTTGCGTTGGAATTTTGCACAGCGATTCGAAATTCAGCTGAAAATTCCGATGGTCGCCAGAACCAGATTAAATTATATCGAAATGTGAGTGGATCTTGATTAATTAATATTAATGATCAATTTTCGAGCAAATACTGGGGTTTGTTTGATATATTTTTACTTTAATTTACTTTTCCTATTTTTTTGTAATTAACATTCGATCCATCTCTGGGTTGTTTTTGTTTAAATACTTTTCTATAAATTTAGTATCCTATTTTGTTTACCGGCCTACCAACCGACAAGGAGGTAAAATATATATATGTATATATATATATATATATATATATATATATATATATATATATATATATATATATATATATATATATGTATATATATATATATATATATATATATATATATATATATATATATATATATATATATATATATATATATATATATATATATATATATATATATATATATATATATATATATATATATAAACCCCAGACGATTAAGACCATTAACTGACTGAAGTCTGTCTGCTTGTCTGTATGTGTGTATTCCTCCACGATAGCATCCAAACGCTTCATCCGATTGAGCTAAAATTTGGCATGCAGTCATCATTTGGTCATGACAAGAGTTGAAAGATTGTGGTTGAAAGCGGTCCATCAAAGTAACACAACCGGTGACACAATCGTTTTTTTTTTAAATCCCTAAAATCCCTAACCCTAAAATCTAACGATAATTATCTAACAGGTGGCCGTCTTTTTATACGAGTAATATCATGTGGCAGTACTCAGGCGGTCACAAACTTCGGAAATATGAAGGAAGCCAGTGTTTCAACGCGGCTATGGATGTTATGATGAGTATAACTAGGTCGATATACTAAACCTACATTTTAGAAAACGTCGATTTCTTTTATATGTATTATGTAAATGCAACTCTATGACTCTCGAGGTCGTTTTCGCCCAAGGTTTTACTTGAGCTATCATGGTAATATTATTTGTAAGGAGGATTTTATTGTAAGTGCTTTATGCGGCGTTATCTCGGCGACTTTATATAGCACAAAAGAAAGAGTGGAAAAGAGAGAGCGATAGAGGCAGAGATAGCGAGAGAAGGAGAAGAGTAGAGAGTTCGCGTCACCAGCGATAAAAGCGATCTGTCAATTTTTATTATAGCCACGGACGGACGCGTCGTTTCGCATTGGCTTATCATGCCTTCGCAAGAATCCTTACTTCATGGGTCGAAATTGTGGCGGTGTGTGGAGTGTCCTTTCTGGTATAGAAAAAGGTATTCATAAAAGCTGAAATTAAAAGCGTTTTTTTTTCTGATAAAAGAATTTATTTTCTGAAGAAAAAAATACCTATCCATAAATAAAAAACAAAATAACTTATAATATCTAAAAATCCCTCCCCTTTTTCACATATACGAGGTTTACGTAATCATAAGAGATATCGATATACAAAAATATATTCTGAAAGTCACACTTACCTGGATTACACCAATATATTTATTTCCTTCAAATGTCGAAATTTGTTTCTATTTGACTGGGCTATTTTCTCTTACATTTAACTGATTTTTATTGCCTATAACAATCGAGATTCTTAGGTTCGATTTTCGTACCCATCATTTTGACATGTTTATTTATAAACTCGTGAACCACTAAATATATTAAAACATGACTCATAATAAATCTAGAGGTATTATTCTCAGGATTCTAAAAGACTTCTGTTTTCCACTCTAACAGTTATAACAGTTATAACGAAGTAATAAAGTATTAAATTTCAGATTAATAATTTTTTATTCAAAGCTCACTTAAGATTCCGAAAAGTTACGAAAGCAAAATTTGTAGGTAATGTCCTCAGAATGTTGTCACATATTCTAGGACGAATATTAATAGATTTATGATTCTTTTAAATTTCGTATGGTACCGTAATTTTAAAACCAAATGACGGATATCTCCTATCAACTTTTCAAATCGCATTAGGATGAAATATTTGTGTGTGTAATTGTTTTCATCCTAATTGGGTCCGTGGTTTCTGAGATATAGTGGCTACATACACAAAGACGGACATTTTCCAGAATTACTTTTTAGGATTCCCATGATATAAAAATGTGGAGGTGAAAACGCGAATTCTAAATTTTGCTCGATAAAAAGACTGCTCGATACCTAATCACATATTTTATGCAACACGATGTGTTTCTTGGGAAAGTAAAAAGACTTATAACATCCTTTATTACCGATTACGGGATCCAATTGAATATGTAGGTTACATTCCCCACCCATTTCAGCATTTTTTTATTTAAACCTAATATTTAACTTCATTTTGTATTTTTTTTTTGTAATTTTTTTAAATGTATTTAATAGCTAATGATTAAGACGTATTCTACCTATCTAACAAACACGTAAGATGAATATTTGAATGATCGAACTACGACATACGACAATCATCTATAGGATCATCGTTCTGTTTAGGTCCCCAATTATACGGAATTTTCCCCCCTTCGCCTAACGTTATCACGGAAATGGAGCCGTTCAGATAGCTGGCATTCGAAAATTGATTAACTAACTGGTAGGCCTTCTATATTCTGTGTTTTCAGTTATTGTGACTCTGTTTTTAACTATTTCGTGATGTAAGAATCCAACTCCTTACAATTACAATTATTCAGCCGTGGTGTTCAGATCATGTAGGTTCTAGCATTACCCGTCTGTGTCAAGTAAGGTAAGATAGGACGAGTTTCTAATTGATGCACAACATTGCATTATTCTCGCAATTTACCATAATTATTCCGCAAACTTTCCTTTTGAAACAAATTTAAATACGCACGAGCATCTTCTTCCGAAATGTTCGTGATCAGTGATTCACCGGTTAGGGCTAAAGCTATATTTCTACGTTGATTAATTCGTTAATATAGATAAATCGTATTAAATTGAAACCAGATGCGGAAGTATAATACGTTTTTTTCACTAAAAATTCTACTTGACTAACCAAATATGGTTGCTCTTTTCTCAATCAGGTGACAAATACTACATTACATTACATTACATTTTCGTCGTGTCCAATTGATGGCTAAAGACCGCTCTTGGACGTGTCAAAATAATTGTGCTAGGTAGTAAGTCTCGTTACTACTCTTTACTGAACATACATAGGTAATCAAGAATTAACTACTAGATTTTCAAACTACAAATATAAATAATCGAAATAGAAGCCTAATATTTGAAGTAGTTAGTAATTTGAAAAGATACGTAGTAAAATTATTCATCCGAATATTCAAATTCAGTAAAATGTTAAATAATCAAATTAAATCTACGTTATGCATTTTAAACTAAAAGTTCATATATAAGACCATATAAAATAATCAGACAATAAGGCTCTACTTTTTTAAGTAATTTAAATGGGCACAATATTTGAAAAATCATGGCCCTCAAATTCGGCCTGATTATAGAAAGGGGGGCCTATCAGCATCTCCTTGATGTTTTTTTTTAATTTTATGTCCTCCAGCTGTTTAAATTTTGTAGGCAGTAGATTATAAAATTTAATGCTAAGATACAAGTAGCTTTTCTGTACTTTTGCCAGTCGTATTCGGGGTACGCATAAAAGGGAGCTACCGCGGGTATGATGCGAGTGAATGTCTGAATTAATTGCAGTTTCTGCGAGGTGCTGTCTAGCATACATTAAACACTGGTATATGAACGCCGAATACATAGTCATTACCCTTGCCTTGCTGAAATATTCTTTGCATGAGGTCCTAGTCGTTACCTTATACATGCTGCGCAGTGCTCTCTTTTGCAAAAGAAAGATCCTTTTACTTAGCTACTTTGTGGGATACTAACCCCAAAGTCATAGATACGATTTTTAGATAAATTTTCTATGAATTAACTATCTACCCTCGTATAAAAGCAGATGTATCTATTTATGTTTAAGTGTCAATATAGAAATCAAATTAAAAAACAAACTAACATATTTGCATCCTGAACAAACACATGTACAACCTCAAGCTCCGGGACACGAAAATACACAGGTTTTGCCAAGGGGCAGAACAAACTCCCCTGCACCTCATGTGTGAAGTTGTCTGTGTAAAGGAAGCCCGCTGATGCGTAAAATATACACCCACTTGGGTGGTCATTACCTCCAACCTGAGGAGGTAAAACAATCTGGCGCCAAAAGCCTGTTGCGTTTTTTAAACGACACGAGGCTTAGCTCAGAACTATAGTAGGTGGCGAACACAATAGATTAGCAATGGTCGCAGTGTTACAAGGCTCATAAAGACGTTAGAAAACCCCCACACAACAAATAAAAAAAATACACGTGTGTCGTTTATACATCCGTTTGAACGTACTGTAAATAGCAGAACACAATAATAAAAACAAAAAGAGATATCATCAAAATAAAATAATATACTGGGTCTTGCTAACTCGTTTGCGAGTCCTGGGGTGTTAACGTCTCCACTAAGTACCTTGGTGGATAAAAGAGAAATTAAATCGTATTCAATAATGTACCCAGCCAAGATCAGGTATTTATTTCAGTAGTAAACAAATACAGACCATAATGGCCTAAATTTGGAGTATTTCAAAACTTTCAGAGTCATTGACGTCGCATATTAACTTGCTTTGGCCACCAGGTGGTGTTTCTCCCACCCGGCTAGTGCTTTAGCTTCGATCTGCCCCCAGAAGTTTTCCCCCGATGACGCCCGATTCACCCATTTGCCCCCCAGGGGTGTCGCTCGGCGAACAAACAGTATTAGTGACTGTCGAACACTAGTCGGCCGTTTGCACCGCACGGAGAGCGTCAATTTTCCACCCATCCTGTTTGTACACATAAAATTCCCTCGTGAATTTCAGTCCGGCCACCACCGACAGCTATTGTTTTAGCGCCCGCTGGAAACCGGTGAAACATCGGATGGTTTTTACAAGATAAAAAAATGGGAATGCAGAAATTGTGGGATATTGATTTTCGGCAAGATAAAAAAAGGCATTTTATTTATTTTGTCCGGTTAGGTTATCCTGATATGGTACTAAGTTAGACCTTACTGCCAGCGGTATAATGCCAAATGCCGGGCGGATATAACCTAGCACTCACGGGGAGCCAACGGCTGATGGCGGAAGAGCTCCATATATTTTTTAAATTTATTAATTTTACATATTCATTCAAATGCATGAGCACAACAGAACATGAATTGACAATTTAGAAAATGCCGTTGTATTCTTTTGAAGTTATATACATATCTGTCTGAGCCCAGGTTACATAGCGCATACATTAAACGCAAATGATTATCTTTCAATTATGCTAAGCAAAGAGCAGCCGAGCCCGCCTTGCTAGGCTCCCCTGTGTTAAGGCGAGCTCACTTCGGGAGTCCCACTAGAGTGCCACGGTTGTGTCAAAGAAAGTTCTAAGATGGCTTTTTTTAAATAATTTTTATTTAAATTTATAATCATTTTTTTAATTATTATTATATATTTTTTTTATTATTTTTTTCATGTGGCAGGATGATGGCCTTTAAAGGGTTATATCCTACTAAATAAACCCCATCTTGGGAAATGGCAGCTGGCTTACCTTTTTCTAGCTTTGCTTCTAATATCCCATCTACTCACGGTTCTAGTATTGCTTCCGCTCACGTTCATCTCCCATCTAGTAGCCTCCTCGAAGAGGGACTAACCTGGAAGGGTCGATCTAAACTCTGCCTGCGGTTGTAACCTACAGTCGTAGACAGTTGGGATCGGGGCTTCGATCCGGGCGAAACTGGGCGGTTTTCGCACCGTAAGATATTAGCCAAACGACTGAGCAATCAGGCGAATAATCGGGGGAGTCTGAAAACGTGCGCTTCCTAAGCAGCAGGGGATAGTTGTCGACCTAATCTCATATATCCTTAGAAACGATCCGTTAGACAGCCGATCCCGTGTGACTTTGACGGGCAAAGAGCGCCTCGGTCTGCTATTAATTTTAGAGTAGATACAATAAAGTACTTAGGATTAACTCTGGAATATACACTGAAGTGGGAAGATTATATCAGGTGCACTGCAAAAAAAATGAGAAAACTTGTACATACATTCAAGTTAATAAGAAATGCCGTATCCAAAGAGTTAGTACTAACGATATATTTCGCATTGGCCCATAACTTACTAGCATACGGAATCATAGCTTGGGGTGGAGCCTCGCTGTCACTTGATGCTCTTATTAAGGCCCAAAAGTCGCTACTAAGAGTAATACACAAAAAACCCTTCCGGTATTCTTCTGAGAGCTTGTACAAGGAATCTAAAGTCCTTGACGTTCGTCAAATATACGCTAAGGTAGTCCTACTCTACTACTATAATCATGACAATTATCATCTATATTCAACACACCATACAGGAACACGAGTAACAACTACCAGACAGCAATTAATCCAAAAAAGGAGAACAAGTTTTGTGCAAAAACACTTTTCTTACATTGCTCCTCGACTGTTCAATAAAATGAATAGTGTTTTTCCTGCAGGACTGAAATCTAGGACTAGTCACAGCGTAAAGAAAAACCTAACTAAGTCACTTTTGACTATGGGTCGACAAGAAACGGAGATATTAATAAAATATATATTAAAATAGAGCACGGTTTGTGAGATATATGTATATACCTATGTATATATATAGTATTATTTTATATTTATCTATAAGGTATATATTTATATATGTATGTATGTGTATGTTTATATGTATATACCTAAATTTAATATTATTACGCGTTATTATTTTGGAGACATATCTATCTTTTTAAACGTAACATAATAATATTCAAAGATAATACAGCAAGTTACGAAAACCACTCTACCTTCTTTTATATTAAGCCTACCTTAGTATAGGCGAGGCCTAGTTAGGATGGCTTTGAATTTTAAAAATATATGTAATATTATAGATTAATAAAGAATTTTGAATTTTAATTTGAATTCAACTTTAAATTACCGCTAACATCAGGTAGAGGACGCGCAAGCGACTTCGAATCTGCGCTCAGACGGAAAAATCTGTCTGAATCCGGTACTAAGGGCGCGATGGCAGTTGGCGTAGTTTTACTATGGATATTGATGTCAATTAAGCCTTTGCGTTAATTCCATGGGAGATATAATGACACGATGTCGTTATAACTTCCTGGCGTGACGGGTTCGCCAGCTGTAATTGACACGCCTCAATATTTCTAGCATGTATTATATGTGTTTATACTTACAAACGACTTCCATGTTATTAGACACGACGGATGTTGAGAAAGAAGGCGCATCTGCCGTCACCTCGCAGCTGAAGTTACCAGAAAGTGCAAATCCCACTTTTTGTAGTACGACCCGACTCTCATTTGAACTCGCCAACTGTAAAGATAGATAAACATCTCTTAGAATAAACACACGTCACTTAAAAATAAAACTTAAATAATATTTTAAAAGGGAAAATGAACCAATTCTAATAAGTTTTCAATATTTGATTACCATAAATAAAGTGTATGCAATGTTACAGCGAGATGTCAATAAAATTCAAGATTAGTCGTACATTTGCAAACTGATAATAAATGCTAAGGAAACGGTAGTCACACACTTTAGTTTATAACGAATCAGTTTTTAACGATTCGTATTATTAATTTTTACTCTCTGAATTTATAAACGACTGTCATCTAGATATATATTAAACCTAATGCAGTACCTATAATGTCTGCTCTAGTACAAGCTTAGTGGAGAGAATATTAGATTAGTGGAAAGAATAATGAATGTTATATATCAATACACGACTCTTGCTACGTGATATTGTATTTTATGTAAATATAGTGTTTTTGTAGACTTTTTTTTTGTAAAAGTTATTTCATGTCATTTTTTGTAATATTTATTTCATTTATTTCCTGAAATAAATAAAACAAATAAAATTAGATCTTTCAAGACTGTGGTTCAAAGCTTTAATATCGAGTTGGATTGCCAGTATGTAGACATAAAAACGGTCAATTCTTTAAACTACCTCGGTCTAAAATGTTCGATAGACGATTCAACTGCGAATTTCACATGAGAGCTGAACCGTGAGTTGGGACAATCTCAAATGACATGCAGATTATCAGGCCCAAGCTAGACAGTCCCGTATGTGCCCATCGACAATCTAGATATGCGCGACAGCAAAGGTTTGGCCCATATCAGCGATGATCTGCCTGGTCGGCTAACTCGGGTTTGGTCGCGGTGATTTCTTGTGCAGTTAGACTGAATGGAGCTTAATCCTGCGAGTACATATTAGTTCTGAAGGGATGCTGAAGAAGAAGAAGGAAGAGGAACTGCACATGATGATATATTGCCTTAAAGATAGATATTGTGGTAAGTGGACCCAGGTGTTTTGAACGATACTCCTCTACCAAGTCGAATGCAATCAATATGTCGATGAAAATGGCCGTAGCGCAGAAGGTGGTCAGTGTCCGGCGTCCGTCGATAAGCTTGTATTAGCAAAACCCCCACAGACACAGTATAAACAGAGAGAGAGGGCGTGAATTCACAACAGATACGACACGCGAAATTGAATTTCATCGACGTTATTTCATATAATAATAACAGTTGAGCGGTGTTGACTACAACGTGTCACCACACGCTGGTATAATGATATGCGATCGTTCTTTCAGCTGAGGGATGAGCGTAGGAGTCTTTGACAATTGGACAATCCACTATCTAGCTCAGCCAACTAGACCGCGAGAGACCAACCCTTACAGCCCGGCACCGGGTAGTTGAGACCAACGGGAAGACCAAGCGTCGTCGCTACCGTCTATGGCCAGATTTCTCTGGCATCGCGAATGGTTACAGAATCGAAGTCGTTTACGCAATCCTCTTCCTAGTGTAGCGGTGATCGGTGTTTACCGAATCTATCGCAAACCACGGCATCCTATTTCCGGCTTTCACCTGGTATCAGGTAGCCGAATGGTCGTTTCAAGAGCGGTTGCCACTAGGTACAAAAATGCCCCCGCTCTATAGGATACCAAGCCGTTTCCAGACTCCCCCGACTATCAGTCGGAATGCACAGTCGATTGGCTAACGCCGCATGGTGCGCAGACCGTTCAGGAGCGCCCAAAGAGCGATTCCTGGGAGTACTGTCCCGCAGGCCAGGGTCCTGCCCGGGCTCGAACTTTTTCGTGGAGGATGCCGGATAGGTATTGAACCGTGAGATTCGATGACCCTCACGCATGGCTCTTAGTAGCCAAACTGCAACAGCGCCCATTAGCTCTCATTATAACATTATTATAATGACAAAAGCGAAATGCAAACCGTGTGGTTGAATCACTACATAATGGCATTGCAGCGTACATTAGTGGCTGGCAAATTTCATCAATACGCTATTCAACTGCATTTTTTATTTGGGATCTTCATAAGCTCTAGATAAGTTTCCGAAATAATTATTAAATTATTTAAATATTTAAATAAACGATATTGATCGCAAAGAACAAACCAGCGACACATAATATGTGGATACATCAACAATAAAAGGTATATTTTATTTATATGGAATATAACAGAATTAAATAAAAAAATTGAAACCGATGTTGTTACACGCTCAATACTTTTTCAAATCGAATTATCAGTCAATGTTAATTATCTTTTAATTATCTTTTTAACCTGAAAAATAAAATATTTTTGAGGTATCGTTACACATTAAGCATTTAAAAATATATCTTAGAGGTCGCTTATTATATTATTATTATTATTATTATTTATTCCGTAGCCGATGATTGGGGAGGGGGTCGTCCTCGCAGCCAATAAGCTGCTGTCGGTGCCGCTGGATCTCGTACTTCATTCACGATTCGCTTCCATTCTTGACGATTTTTGGCGATGCCTCGAGCATCGATATCTGATAATCGTTGATTCTGAAGGCGGTCTTTGATGTTATTTAGCCAGGTTTTTTTCGGTGCTGAACCCTGAATTCTCCATTCTGTCGGACGGTCTCGCCAAAGAAGTTTAGGTGGCAAGCGATTATCGTTAATTCGGAAAACATGGCCGAACCGTCGAAGTCAAAGTTTTTGTACATCTTCTTCGATCGTTAGTAAATAATTTTCAGAGATCGCTTAGTAAGGCACCACATAACTGAACGACTTAATCTACGACAAGAAATTAAACACAAATACTAAATGATGCCCTCTGACTCATGTCGCCCAAATAAGCAAAGCCTGTGAATGGGCAGACATTTCATAAACATAGACTCGTTGAATAACTTAAAAATAAAACATGTAAAGATGTTAAACATGTAAAAACGTTGAGAAATAAAATACTTAATTTAAAGAAAAATGGTAATGTCCAAGTGCAATTTTATTTCAATACACAGTCATAAATGAAATAAATACAAAGATTACTGCAGTGAAAAACACATGTCAGATATAAAAGTTTTATTAACTACTAAAAAATAATCGTAACTTAAAATAGTGGTAATTACAAAATAGTTATAATTTTAAAATACCTTATTACTTAATGCGTAATTATAAAAAGCGGAAATTTACTGTAGTTAACCGATTACTTACCTAATCTGTGGCAGGGCATAAAAGCTAAATGGCTCGGGTAGGTGAACGTTGCACATAAAATACGGCGGCAATAAGGGCAGGGAGTGATAAAAGTACAATATGTACCATAATCTGCCCCCCCCCCCCTCCCCTCCCCCCCCCCCCACCATCCCGGCCATAGCAACAGCGTGGCCGGCGATAGTTGGAACATAAAACATTTGGCTGAACGAGCACATCTCTAAATTGTACCCAGGGCGGGACGAGTGTGCGCGTGTTATGTGCCATTAACACGCACACAAATAAAAGCTCGAGTGGAATTTCGTTTTCTTCCCGCTTAATTTATGTCCAGCGGAGTGGACGGCCACCGTTATGGGATGCAATAGTTGTTTATAGGAAAGGATTGCCAACGTCTGACACCTTGCTTACCAGTGCCGCGCGACCATGGTCAGAGCCTGAGCGGGTCTTGGGGAGCTAATCGGTCCAGTGCAGTTAAACCATTATGACCCATGTGTTAGGGTCGGTTCAAACCACAGGTGAGCCGGTAGCCTCCAGGCAGAATTACGAGCCCGGTTAGCACTCTGTGCCTGCGGGCCAGTTCCTAGACGGTTTGCGCACCGTGCGAGCATCAGCCATTCGAATGTGCATTCCGACTTATAACCGGGGGAATCTGGAAACGGCTTGTTTCCTATAGAGCGGGGGTGGTTGTTAACCTTACGGCAACCACTGTTGGAACGACCAATCGGCTACCCGATACCGGGTGAACAGCCGGGCAAAGTACGCCGTGATCCGCGATAGATTTGGTAGACACCGAATCACGGCTACGTGAGGGAGACTCAAACCCGTAACCAGCCGGGAGGCCGTAGAAATCTGTCTGAAACTGGAAGTAAGGGCGCGAGGTCGGCTCGCTGGTTGCACACTCGGTGTCTCGCGGTAAGACGTTGGTTTCTTACGGGCGATTGGCGTAACTAGACATTGTCAGTGGCGTAACTAGACAGTGACGATTCGTCCCGAGGTCTTCTACGCTCACCTCGCGGGAGACAAAGCGATCAATAGCTGTAAAACTTCCTGAACTGAAGGGTTCACCCAATGTAGTCGACACATCTAAGGATCTGACCAATGAAGCGCCTCTTTGATTTTGAAAATGAGTGAGCCACTTCGCTACTATAGGGTTTACCAATAAGTCGATGTTGACAATCTGTGCAATAAAACAAGCTGTTTGTCAATTCAAGAAATTTTTATTTGAAAGGCTCGTGTATGTTATATCGTATGCAATATGACATCTATCAAATGTCCGCCGCAGCTTCGCACAGTAGTGCGGATCCTAGACGTCTAATTTTAAATGACTAATTTGAGTGATTGCCCATGTTATTTTGGCTTTGAGAGCATCGGTCGATTGTGGCTTATTGGACCTGCGACTTCAGAAAACTCCACAACAAAAGTCTGGCGGGGTCAAGTCGCACGATTTTGTTGGGCAAGTCACGGTACCTCCGCACTAACGAACACTCATTTCGATAATAAAATTTTAACGCGCTGCTCAATCGTGTCGGGGGAGTCTGGAAGCTGTATTGTTTCCTATAGAGCGGGGGTGGTTGCGTACCTTACGGCGACTGCTCTTGAATTGACCATTGGCCATCCGATCCCGGGTAAGAGGCGGGCAAAGGACGCCATGGTCCGCGATAGATTCGGTATACACCGTTTTACCGCTTCGTACGGGAGAGGATTGCGCAAGCGACCTCGAACTCGGAACCAATCGAGAGACCGGAGAAATCTGGTCACAATTGGTAGTTAGGGCGCGAGTGTCGGGCCCGCCAGGTAACAAACTGGCTATCTCGCGGTAAGGCGTTGGTCTCTAACGGGTTGTGGCGTAGCTAGACGCTGGATTGTTTTGTCCAAAGTCTTCTACGCTCACTCCAGGGAGATAGAACGACTAATCGTTAAAACTCCCTGTGGTGACGGGCTCGCCCGTTGTAGTCGACAACTCAAGTTGCTCAATCGTGTAACTTGCCATGGCAATTTGTCTGAATAATAAACAACAGATTTGACAGACGCCGCCAAAACAACGTGGCCGCTATAGACTATCAACATCGACCCGCCCTTATTGGAAAACCTTATATATTGAAAATTTGGCATAAAGAAAACTCTAATTACCTGATAGTGTTTCATTAGGAACCTTCTAATTTAACCTAAATATAAATTCTAACAGAAAAAATATTATATCCTTAAGTATAAGAACCTAAATGTTGCTTGTTATTTTTCTGCCCCTTTCATGCCTATCGGTTATTGCTATGTGCCTTGGTATTGTTATTTAAAACATTAGTAAAAATTTAGATAAAAACTCAGGGCTATAAAATGTCAGCTTTTCTAGGTTTTCTATTCAAACATTCTTTAATAATGTTGCGAGTATTTATGTATTTTGAATATTTTCTTCTATTGATATTACAGCCAAATTAGACAATATTTCCTAACTTATTGTTGAACATCAGTATTTTTTTATAAATTTTGATTTTGAAAAAGATATTTCTGCGTTTGCTAATGTGACTGGTATGGTTATCAAAATGTGTAGTTGAAATTTAGTTGTAAAGAAGTAATAAAAGCAATTTAAATTATAGTTAATAAATAATAAGGCTGAATAATACATTTTGATTGGCTGAAGAAGCAGTGCATCTCGGGGTACTTTTTAGTTAAAATAATATACTATGATTTATACAAGATATCGAAATCTAATTCCGCTTAATAATACATTTCTTATCTGTGACCATAAATCGGGTATATGATATCCGCGACCGCTTCACTTGCGCCCGGGCGAAGAATGAATTAAAAATAATCGAAACCGACTCACGAAAGAAGTGTTTAAGTCACCGGGATGAACGAACTACGGCTCGGTTCGGAGCGGCTAATGAAGGTACCTACCTGGCGCCTATGTGCGCTTTACACATTTCACACAGTGGCGACACAGCCGAGTTGCCTACCACCAATAGCAGCGAAACCAGATTTTTGACGTGAAATGTCTCTAAAATTGCTGCCGCCTTTGTTTTCATTATAACTTACAGTTCCTGTTTTATTATTTGCCTCAACGTGCCATTTAGACCTATTTGGGAAATTTGCCATAGTGATAAATTTAACCTTTCATAGTTATCTAGTGTGACAAACGTTTTTAGTTTTTCTACCTGTTTTTATGTTAGTAGGTATAGTGTATTATGTCTCTTCTGAGGTTTTGTCAGTATGCAGATATTACTCAATATCAATATTAGTCAGATATTAATATTTGCAGATATTATTAAATAATAATACCTGGTCAGGTATTATAATATAAAATATTATGTTAATTACCATATATTTTATATTACTTAATTTTTGATATCCTACTCGTGATATTTTCCTATCTTTTCTTTCTCTTTCTTTTATATTTTCTTGCTCATATTTGTATTTTTGCTGGTATTTTTCTGTTTCTTGTATTTTTTTATCTCATTCTATTTAACGGAGTTTTGTGTACAATTTAATGTCGATTTAATAATATAATTGTGTTTTTTAAGGACCACATTTTAAGGCAATTTAGTTTTATGCGCATTTTACTACACGTTTAAACAGTTTATTATATCATTAGAGACATGTCCACCGTAGAACGAATTAGTCCTATTCCGGTTTTAGACCGAATTGAATATGCAAGAGTTTAAGGTGTTGCCATTTGGTTCCTGTTTTTTTAAATTAATAAATAAATAAACATAAACATAATATTGAAGCAAGTCCACAACGCTCACAGGATTGTGGACTTGCTTCAATATTATTTTCTGCGAAAATTATGTCGTTATCTGTTGTAGGTGATAAAAGGGCCCACTCGATAAAATAGTTCTCTTCGACCAATTGTGGCACACGCGCAGACGAGGTGTCTGCGGTCATGCGTTGCTGAACGTGTTACCGTCTCTTGCTGTTACTTTGCGAGAATGATTTCTTTATCCATTGTCGTTATCGCAGACCTGACAGCTGGCTGACTGACGAAGTGCGCGAGTCATAGAGTTTCCAGAACCTACGCTTTGTAGAAAAAGTGATTGTGTGAACAATCAGTTTTACATCAAACACAAACTTGTCGAAACTGCTCTCATTCATTTTTGAATGAGAGCACTCATTAATTTTTTTCCAGAGAATATCTATGAAAATAAAGCTCTTAGGCACTTGATCGTGTTTTCCTCAGATAGGAAATGATTAACTTGCACGGATTATTGCAAATAGTGATTTTTAAGCAAAGAGTGCAATTGATCAGTTTTACCTCTATAACGACGAAATATTAGTTTATGTAGTTGGTACCGTTTATTTTCGCTAATTAATTATTCAAAAAAAATACATGGCCTTAAGTATGTCTATATATTTTTGGTTATATAATTATTAAGTTTCAGATAATAAAAAAACTTTTTATTGTGAAATCGACGTTTAAGATTATATATTTATCAGTTGAATACTACCGCACCTACATAGCGTGATAATAAGAAATATGGTATAGAAGTTCTTAATATTATCAAAACACAGATATTGTTATTGTAAGGGAGAATTGAGGCCGAATACCGGGCAGAAGGATATCCTGGCTTAAAAAAAGGGAGTGATGTGGACAAAGTTTATCTCTGTTTCGCGCAGTAGCTTTGAGATTGAAGATATATATGTTGAACGACAACTTTCGATAGGAGATGGCACTAGGCGAAGAAGAAGCTTTAGAAAACAGCAAGGTGTGGTTCAACCCTTACTTGTAAGAGGTCGGTTATTACTGGTCGAAATCAACGGTCGAAGATTGACGTATTACGTACGAAACAAAAGCGCTGTGATTAATCGCTGCGACGACGCAAGTAGGGGATGAATTTGATCGATCGAGGATATATTATGTGCCGTCCAGACTGGGCGAGAAGTTTCGCCGAGACTTCTGGCGAGAACAAGCAACGTGTCCACACTCAAGATATTCTCACTCGTGTTCTCGTTCCTATCCGGTTTGGCTGTCATAATGTTAGACGTCTTAGACTGCAGTAATTACGATTTAATCTCAACAGGGTCACCAACACATTTTAGATTTTGTTTGTAATTCACAATATTTTCGATTGTTTTCAAGGGGGCTGGGGCCCTTTATATTCACTGGGCCCTGGGCTGCAGCCCAAAAAGCACTTATATAGATCCGCAGCTGGTTTGAGAGTAAGCCACATGATGGTATTAGTGTCTCATTTTCACAAAATAAATGACATAGATCATTTTTTCCTGTTATCCTTCATATTTATAGCGAATACAAATCCTAGTTTTTTTTCAATCTCAGAATTACGGGATTTTTAATGCGTGGTCCCGGGATTTCGGGGCTATCCCGAAATCCCGGGACAAGTTTTAGCATTTAAGCCCATTGGGCTTAAATGAAAAAAAACTTGAGTAATTTCTTAAAAAATGTTTTTAATATTGTTTTGTTGCACAACACAAATCACAATAGATTTCGAAAACAAAAGAAAACAAAGCAAAACACTATACTTTTGTAAGAAATAAAAAAAACAAAAAAAACTGTTTGGAATTTTGAAAATACAATCGGGGAAATATCAAAGTATCCAATGTTTGACTTCCAAGCCTGCTTCGTAGTTTATTGCCAACATATTGCAGAATATTGTATTGAAATATTCCGAGCGGGGAAGTCCCTTCTGAGTTCTACGACAAACATAAAATTATTAGGGCTGTACCTTTGTAGTACGTATCATACGACGTATCTGTGAGGGACCACCCCTCACAAGACTCCAGGTTGTGCGGTGTGAGGTGGTGGTATCAACTTACGAGTTATCTCCGTATTGAAAGGCGGTTTTGATGTGAAGTACAAGGAATTTATTGATCGAAGGTTTGA
The DNA here is from genome assembly GCA_944548615.1 of Micropterix aruncella. NCBI lineage: Eukaryota > Metazoa > Arthropoda > Insecta > Lepidoptera > Micropterigidae > Micropterix > Micropterix aruncella. Next base: position 13,449,983 of record OX155959.1, on the reverse strand, counting down.
ATATTGCCAGTTATAACGCTCGCCGAATAGAGTACGATATACGGATGAGGATTGTATGTGTGCTCCTAGTATCTTGTACTGGGTACGGCTCGAGTCTGTGGGATTACAGACTGATGCTTCGAGACTCAGGGAGAATGAGGAAAGGAAACCAAGGAGCCGGATTCGTTGACCTAACTCTTTAGAGAGAGTGCCGAATATGCCGTCGCAACCTTGGGGGAAGGTGATCACTCGGGAATGATAATTTGGTTGCTTTTTCGCCGGTTTATATAGGCCGTGAAATGATGCAATCCAAAATATTCCGAGTAAAAGTATTGTTTCACCGTGCTGATTCATAGCTGCACGAGTCAAAATAATAGCTGAATTGTGTCTGTGGATTTCACTGGAAATCGTTGCATTTGTTGATCGCATGTAATGGATTTAAGGTCCGTTACATATCTAAGGGTTGTTTTTTGTCGTTATGTAATATATTGCTATTAATATAATCTAGGCAAGGTCATTGACGAGGCGCAACGGACTACGGAATTCAAACTAGACATGTTTGTGGCAACCCCGAAAATCCCGATATTAGACAAGTACAGTCCCGGGATTTTCGGGGTCAGAAAACGGCCGGGATCCCAAGATTGTATTCTCTCTATGTATATAGCCAGTATGTATAAAAAAATGGGAGCTAATGGGCCCTTGTTGAGTTGGCCACGAAGACCCATTTGTTCGGGGTCGGTCACACTCTCTGGTTAACACCCATCCGGCGGCCTCTACGCATGAAGTGCGAGCCCGGGTAGGACTCTGGCCTTAGGGCTAGTTTCCCCCAGGAGTAAACCTTCTGACGCTCCTGGAGGGTTTGCGCACCGTGCGGCGTAAGCCAATCGATTGTGCATTACTCGAAACAGTACTGTCTTCTATGGAAACGGGGTAGTTGTTGACCTTACGGCGACTGCTCTTGAAAAGACCATCGGCTACCCGATTCCGGGTGAAGAGCCGGACAACGGATGCCGTGGTCCGCGATATATTTGATTGACACCGTTTCTCCGCTGCGTAAGGGAGAGGACTGCGCAAGGGACCTCGAACTCGAAACCAGTCGGGAGACCGGAGTAATCTGGTTGCAACTGGAAGTAAGGGCGTGAATGTCGGCCCGCTGGGTAACATATCTGTCTATCTCGCGGATAAGGCGTTGGCCTCTTACTTGCATATGGTGGAGCTTGACGGTACACTGTCTTGTCCTAAGTCTTCTGCGCTCACCTCACGGGAGACAGAATGACCATATTTCGTTAAGCAATCCTGAGGTGACGGGTTCGCCCGTTATAGTTGACAGCTCTAGTTATGTGTAAAAAATAATATATTACGTTTCTATTCTTATAAAATTTCTCATAAAACTTGCATGCTAAAGTCACTTCTATTATTACCATCAATAACGTCCTTCGTCGCAAGCCTAGGATACACGTCATATCATGTTGAATGCCAGCGACGGGTAATCTCGGGGTATTTTATATATGCCGTAAAGCAAACTTAAATGGGATTGCACTGAAGATGAAACTAATAAAATTTTCTTGGCAGCGAACGTGTTAAAATAGTTTGAAAACCTATTGGAAATATGAATAATATCTAATTTTACACGGCTGCCCAACAAAAAAGGAGTGTAATGTGTACAGGGTTCATCTTTGCATGTTTTCCGTTTATTTATTCCACCATAACTTTTAAACGCTTGAACCGGTTTAGAAGTGTGTCGTATTGTTAGAATCGTTTTGTCTTCCCGTGGGTCATAAGGTAAGTGCCGCGACCACTTGCTCTCATATAAGGAGAAAGCAGCGTCTTTAATATAAATCGCCGTAATATAATACGCGATCCATGTTGATATTCATCATTTAACACTTTATTTCTTTTTCATTCTTCTTCTTTGCGGCCATTAGGAATAGATCCGATAGATAAATATTTGGAATATTAATTTAGCAAAATAAATTATAATAAGTGTTTAATTATTGCACTCCACAAAATATTACCGATTTTTAAATAACCTTTTTATTTCTTAAGAATTTATTCCAATCCAACATTTTGGAAAATTATAAAACTACCCAATGGTACTCAGAAAAATCCGGTATGTATCAACGATAAAATCCCGATTTTTTATTCCACCATAACTTCTAAACGCTTGAACCGATTTAGACGTGTGTGATATTCCTAGAATCGTTACGTCATCCCGAGTGTCACAGGGTAACTAAACTGTCCAAATATCTAAAATTACTTGTCTAAATGTCCAAATGTCAAAAACTTAAAATAAATAAATCGTGTTTAGTGTGAATGAAAGCTCTGATTGAGTATATTCCGGAAACATACATCTTTATATATGGAAATATACATGAACCATAAACATTTCTTTAAGAAACCGTTAAAAAAATTATTTTAAATACAATAGTTCACTTCTGTAACGGCAGTCGTGTTTTTAATTATTTTTAATATATTTACTTGTTAAATTCTGTAGCTACTAAAACAATTTGTCAAGTTGTTTTGACTTGTGCTTTAAGGTTTAAAATCCCCTATGCGCGAAAGCCGGTCTGATTACCATAGTTGGGGTGGAGGGAGGGGGGATGAACTTACACAACTGCTAACTACTCCAGTAATAACACACATCGACACCGACTATAGATATTGCCTATTGGCCAACATACACAAGCAACTCACAGTTAACCATACTCTTCCCTCAGAAACAGCCTAAACTAATATCGAACCCAAGGACACATCACGCCCGAGTCAAAGGTCCAACCCGGCGTATATAAAGTATAGTATAGATAGGGCGAGATCGAAAATAACTTTGTGATATGTCCGCATATCCTCGTAGTTTGCTAGTATCGCCTACGCATAAATCCGTGTAAACAAGACGGGTTCAACTGCCACTTTCCTTATCTCATTGCCAGGGCGCCCACGCAACGTCCGTATAGGCAGTAAATGACAAGGAAAATGAAAGATTGGCCGTAGGATTATAATCTAGCCACGAAAGGAAAAGCACGAAGGTTAAAAACGTAATACCTACCAATAATATACAGCAGTGTTATTCAATAATATACAGCCAATAATATTCAACTTTTTTTTAGATCGCGACATCTTTTATGGTAAAACATAATCTCCTACGCGACCCCACTTAGACTGTAACTTAGTTATCTCGACCCCCCCCCCCCCCCTTAGTCTCTTATAATACACAGCTGTAACTGTAAGCATCTTTAAAATAAAGTTTTTGTAAAATCAATGGCGAAACTCACATTAATTTCATCGTTTTTCACTTTTGAAGATGTACCTACCTAAGTGTTTTCATCTTAGATCAATATAATTTTTTGTAAAAGCAATAGCAAAACACAAAATAATAGTAGATAGGTTTTTTTTCCAAAGCTGTAAATGTTTCCATATTGCGAGTAGGTATATAAAAAAAGATTTTGTAATATTTTAGATTTCTATTTTTAGATAGCCTTAGATCCCCCGGGGGGTCTCTTTGCGACCCCCAAGGGATGGCGAACTACTGACTAAAAACAGTAATATTCAGGAAGAGGTATTGAGTATTTGTTGTAATATAATAGTAAGAGACGGTTGGACTTTCTATGCTACATCTGATATAATAAATTTAGTTTTTTAAACAATATATTATCTACTTAAGTTACTAATTGATTGTGTTTTTTTTACAATACTTAAAATTATTCGATAATAAAGATCAATTCTGGGGATAGTATCATTCCATTATTCAAACAGAGGAATTATCATGACAGCTATGACAGTCGTTAGAGCGAGCAACCTGTATAACGTACTTAGATATTTTTATAGGTGCCTTCCTATGCTGGCACAATGAAATAGGTTTGACGACACAGCTAGTACTAGAAATAATATACATGTTTTATTATTTTAAAACTAATATACATATTAGGAAAATTCCGAGTTCGCCTATGCTTATGAGGACATACTACGCACTTGCACATACGGTAATTACTTATGGACAGATCGACTGGGGTGGCGCTGCGGTGACTATAATTATTCATTCACTAAAGAAGCTCTATAAGCCCTAATTAGAATCATTAGGAGGAAACCTTACCGCTACCCCTCCATCATACTTATTAATGAATTTCAATTACTTTACATAAGATAACTAATACACTGCAGTGACTTATGATGATGATTCATATTACAATTCAATCAACAAACATTTCTATTTCTGAGATTCAATTGACGTCAAATAAAAGGAAAAACTGTTGACTTGCCTAACGAGCAATATTATTCAATGAAACCAATTTCGTCTTTCAAACTATTGCATTTTTATCATTGTATAGAAAACAGCGTCTTTCAGAATCATCAGTTTTTATTACGAAGAAGTTTACCCCACTGCTATCTTTTTCACTGATATATAAGCACGTACAATTCACTGTAATATTTACTGTCATAATGACTGTCACACTCTCCTCATAAACGCGATAACTGGTAAGCCATCTTGCCTTGACTTCATATTGGATAATTAAATGGCAAAATATTAAAAAACACTGTGTTTATCACACCACATGTAAACGCCGAGAAAACATCAAGCCGACACGAACTGGGAACTCAAATCATCTATAACACACGATTTCCGAGCATCCCGATATTGGTGACCCCGACGATAATACTTATAATACTCCTTTACTCGTATATATATATATATATATATATATATATATATATATATATATATATATATATATATATATATATATATATATATATATATATATATATATATATATATATATATATATATATATATATATATATATATATGACTAAGAGACTATGATACGTCGACACAATTGTACGATACCAGGAACTTCAATAACCAACTGCATCAAGCAAACAACTTAATATAACGGATAACGACATTATAAATGCCACTCGCGTTGGATTTACAAGATGTTGACATATCATAGTCATGTTATATCTACATCGACAACAGTGCCGAAAAAGACGGTTGTACTTTGGCAACTGGTAAAAGGTATCACAAGTCGTTTAGGTCGAAAAAACAAGTGTCGAAACAACAAGTGTCGAAAAAAAGCGTTTAAAGTTTGAGATAAAGTTCCGGGAGTAGCTCAGATAATGATACTTAATTTTCACATTTGGTTTTACTTTAAAATTAACATTTTCTGAAGTTCTTATAGCTCTACGCGAGCTGTTCTAGCTTCATAATCATGAAGTCGGGGATTACATTATATTACAGGGGTCTATTGATCGATTCGTTCCGGCACGACCGGTTTATTTGACGCTTCACAAATGTTGCTGTAACTGAAAATAATTCGAATTTTGAAAATGCCTCGTGAGGACATATTCCCTAAGGTCTAAACTTTGAAAATGCAAAAGGAAAGAAAATGATTATTTCAAATTTTTAGACCAGAATACCCCTCTTAACCAACATATTTATAATACCTACTTCAATATGATTACCTCGTATCTATCAGTTTTGATGGATGTAATGTTATGGATATAATAAATAAATGAAAATGAAAAACAAATATATGATTAAAATACTTTCCGAACTACCTTAAAGCCCATCTACACATTTTTACTCCTATCTATTAGGAAATCGCGCGCTATCGCCGAAGAAGCTTCAAACGGGAGAAAGTTTGCAAAAGCCCAAAACCAGGGCGAAGAAACAAGCCGGCGGAAACGAATTTGGGCGGTAGTCGTGCTGCGGACGTTTGTCCTTTTGATGTGCGAGGGGGTAGCCTCTTCACTTCAGATACATTAATTGGGGGAGCATCGCACGACTTGAATTCTAATTTGTGAGAATTTCGGTGATCTCGGGTGAAATGTATCGAAAGATTTCAAACGTTATTCAGATTATAATTTCAGAGCCCTGTCCACCCTAGAAGGCTAGTCCTAGTTGGGTGGCAGAATCAAATAAACATAGGGTTAAGGTTCCTTTTCCCCATTCTATTAACCATTCGGTTCCTGTCATTTTTGTAAGAAAAATCAATGTTTTATAGTAATTAAAACTTAAATAAATAATTTTGCTTTGGATTTATAGAGGTTTGGATGACTGTGGATTGAAGTACCTTACAAGAGTAGTTCCAATCCAATGTGATCGATGATAGGTCGATTGTCCCTATACTCGCGACTATGCAGTTTATGGACGGAGCCAAGCTCTTAACCTTCATTTCAATATGAACAAATATTTAGTGATGAAATACAGGTGATCGCCTGCTCACTTGATCAACCTACCAAACGACGATGAGGTATTGTGAATGCGCTAAAAATATTTTCGAGATGAATACGGATATATCCCCGAGACGATTAAGACCATTTACAGGCGGAAGTATCTCTGTGTATCTGTCTGTCTGTCTCTGTGTGTGTATGTGTATATTCCTCCACGACGCTTCATCGTAGTCATAGACATAGTCATAGTTTATTATTTCCAAAACGTACATACTATGGAATGCGTCATTTTTCATGGTCGTACAATTATTAATATCTTCATTACATGTACATATACTTTATATAAAGGTACGTATGGTTCAATAATAAAAAAACACAAATAACAAAAAAAATACAATAATAGTCAATATTAAAAAAAATAATAATAAATAGGTTTTTCAAGAATAATCAACACTAGAGTACTACTAAGATAACAAAATATTAAAAACGAAATTACTCTAAAAGAAAATTTAAATAAAATACTGCAAAAGATATAGAAATAATCCATATCATAATATCACATAAATATTAAAAAAAAAAGTTTATTCAGCAATAAACAAATAGATTACATTTATATAATTACATTTTAAACTCAACCACAAACTTGTTAAATTCATCTAAGTTATGGAGAGCATGGTTGGCTAGGTTTCTTTTTATGCACATTTGGAATGCCACCTCTTTAAGTTTTTTAATTTCTGTTGGCAGCAGATTGAAAAATTTAAAGCACAAATATAAAAAAGATTTCTGGTAAAAACCCAGCCGGACTTTTGGAATCACGATGTTATTCTTATTGCGTGTGTTATGTTCATGTGTTATATTATTATTCGTGTGTTATATTCTTATTGCGCATCTTCTAAAATTTGGCATGTAGGCATCATTTGGTTATGGCTGGAGTTAAAAAATTGTAGTGGAAATCGGTCCACCAGAGGGCGCGCTAGTCATACCTACTTCAATCTCGAAATATTGAATGTAGAAATTTGAAATTCGGTACACAGGTGCCTTGTTGGGTGGAAATCACATTGTGTTTTTATCTTTTGGAATATCTCATATACAAGCAACACAAATAATATTTAAATCCCGCCATGTAATAATTAAATAGTAATTCCGATGCGTGGCTCGTTCTAAATTCGAATTCAAAGGCTCATGGCAACCTGCATTTGCAATTTGGTTGTTAAATTGAACGAGATCATTTGAGTTCGAAATTCAATTTCACGTTGCGTTGCGTCGCATATTAATAGGAACTTTCGTCCCTGGCTACTTGTCGAATAAGTCCCTGGCTACTTGTCGAATAAGTCCCTGGCTACTTGTCGGGAAAGTCTTGGGTGGCACAGCCGATTTTTTCCAACGCTGGTTGCGTGCTACCTAGAGTGACTAAAGTCAAATACTTGGGAGTTTTTTCCGACTCCCAGATAAACTTTAAAGAAAATATTCAACAAAACTGTACGTAAAGTGGCAAAGGGAGATGATGGGCCCTGTTGCAGTTTGGCCATGAAGACCCATGTGTTCAGGGTTGGTCATACTCACGGGTCTAAACCCATCCGGCGGCCTTCATGCAGAAGAGAGAGCCAGGGTAGGACGCTGGCCTGCAAGCCAGTCTCCCCTAGGAGTCAATCTTCGCGCGCTTCTGGACGGTTTGCGCACCGTGCGGATTTAGCTAATCGATTGTGCATTCCGACTAACAGCCGGGGGAGTCTGGTAACAGCAATGTTTCCTATAGGGCGGGGGTGGTTGTTAAAGTTATAGCAACTGCTCTTAAAACGACCATTCGGCCACCCGATCCTGGGTGAATAAGCCGGGCAAAGGATGCCGTGGTCCTCGATAGATTCGGTGTACACTTTATCACCGCTTCATAAGGGAGAGGACCGCCCAAGCAACCTCCATCCTGTGACCATTCGGGAGGCAGAAGGAATCCTGAAGGTTAATTCCAGACGGATATATTCTTCCAAACTGGTGGTCAGGGGGCGAGGCTGCCCGCCGGTTACCTTTCCCGGTGCCTCGCCCTAAGGCGTTGGCCTCTGACTGGCAGGTGGCTAACTGTGAATTGTTTTTCGTACCAAGTCTTCTGCGCTCACCTCACGGGAGACAAAACGAAATAATATCGTTAAAACTTCCTGAGGTGACGGGTTTGACTATTGTAGTTGACACCTCTAGTTGTACGTAACGTCTGGCAAGCACTTCAATCGGGTTAGGCACTGGTTGTACAACTCGACTGTTATAAGTCTCATGAAAACGAATGCATCTATTTGTTGAAAAAGGTACAGAGATTTTTGATCTTCAAGCAGTAAACATATTTTGTATTTTTTTATAATGAACTGCATACATATATCACAGGTATGGTTGATTTAAATTATGTCTGTCTGAAAAGAGAAATGCTAACCATGTCATATATTTTGATTCTGATTCGAGGTAAAACTGATAACCCTAGCTTGCTAGCTAAGGTGTATCATTTGTGCCTAATAATTATCTTCGTGCTCGATCGCACGATATTTCGCCGAAGCCGTTCACGTCCACTCGGATCTTCTTGGAGGGTAATTGTCGCCGATCTCAATTTCAATGATCCTAACTCGATGCCATCAGATTTAGATATTTTTACCGCAAACCCTCTTCTGTTTAAATCACAGGTTAATTATTTATTCTTATCTGATAGCTGTATTTAATATGACATTCTATTTTGTGTAGTTATTAGTTAAAAATATCATTTTCCTAGTTAGTGCATTGGTTGTTTTTTATATTGTCGATTAATTATATATACCTAAATATAATAATCAACATTACAAAAAAAAAACAATGTTTTTTTTACACTGACCACATTGTTAAAAAACAAAGATCAAGAAACAAACATTTCTAAATAAAAATGATTACATTAAAATGAACAATAAAGATAAAATAAACAATGTTCAACATAAAGAGACTATGCATAGCTTTCGAAACTCAAATCCATTTAAGATAATACTCTCTATATATAGAGCAGCAGAGCGTGGCTTCAGCGAATGGACGCAAGCGAGTAACAGAGACTCGTTGGAAGTCACTGCATACAGAGAGAGTGCCCTCGTTATACCCCGTTTCGATGCATTATCCTCGACTGAAGCTTTTCATAAACTACGACTAGTAAAGTTTGCTACTCCTCCTTGCGATGTACCAATTTGGTTTACTTGCCACAAATATATAGCGACCGAGGAAATCAGGATATTCCAGTAACGAAAAATTACAGTGTTGAATATCTAGATGACCTTAGCGCCAAATTCTTCTTGATTGAGGTATAATTAGTAGAATTTTCTTGAATTAGGTATTTTTTATTTAGAAAAAAATACAATACATACTCGCCCTACTACATTCAAACTGTTCTACTTATTTGTATAATCTCTTCTCTCCGATTTCATCTCATGGCCTTCCATTGCGCTCTCAGGAAAATCTATTACTGGCTATACCTCAGCATTCATCAACTTTCATGTCTAGGTCTTTCGCAGTGCATAAGTGCATATTTCGCAGTCGATAAGACAACTTGAAAACCTGAGCGAGTTTAAGAGACATTTACTCAACTCATGAATAACCCCCTCCCCTCCCGTCTCCTTTGCTTGTCCTTATATTCTACTCCTCCCTTCAATATCGAGTTGGCATACGTTACTAATCACAGTTTTATATTTTTATACTATGATCTATTATGTAAGTATATTCATCTATTACTTGTAAATCAATTTGCACACATAAACCTTTAGTGATAATAACCCTGGCGGTATGGCCGTAAGATATTGCTACTTGACAATAGACCCTCCACATTGTACCCTTGTGTGTGTGCAATAAAGCTTTTCAAACAAACAAACAATGAAGGTTTAAAACTATGCATTATTATAAATTAAGGTTTAGAATGAAAAGATTTTAGAACATTGTTTTCAAAGCATAGTAACTATATTCCTCCTTGCCTATTTACCTCTTTACCATTGTACTACTATTTACCTATTTAATAGCCATTTAGAACCCGAATGACTGAATATTTTCGATTTGAGTTATGATTCAAAATCCAAAAAAAAAATAATATCAAAGCCATATTTTTATTCAAAGTCAATTCTTCACTTGTCTTTTGTTTTTGCCCGTTTATATTCGTATTTGCTTAACCTTTCGGAAGCCAGTCATTCCAAGCAAATTTTTCGAAGCCCTCGAAAGTTTGTAGAAGGTATGTGCAAGCATACTAATCAGTAGCAGTTGCTTATTCAATGGCAGGCTTCAATGACAGGCTTTTACCGCAGTGGAGGGAAAAACGGAGCCGATAATTGCATAAATACGGATATAATACGGATAATACGAAAAACGCCGATCAGCGGGCGTGGCCACCTAGGGGTTAATCGATTACCACGTAAGCATAATAAATTCAGAGAGCGTGACATTTATAGCAGCAACAAAATTAGTTTCAAATCGGTAGTGTGATTCGTTCTTAAAGCGGAAGCGACTACTGCAATTGTAACTAATTATTAACTTAAGTATATACGAATATAAACTCTACAACTTTGCCACTATAACTGATTGTCCAATATCTAACATAGTCTAATATGTATCACTGAATCTCTCACAAAATATATTGCTATCATCCTATTTAGTAATTATTTTTTATTGTGATCTAATTTTATTATTTATTTACATTTTCAAAAAAGGTTGAATAATATACCGTTTTATTTGATTATGGATTTTTTTATGTATTAATTTTAAGTCGACTTTATAGTATTAAAATGTATGAATTACTCGCGTTGATATCACCTCAGGTTTGTCGTGGATATTGTCGTTATCTTTCGAATTAGCTCTTTCTAGTTAGGAGCAATAAGAGACACACATTATATGATTATTATTATTTGTTGTGTGGGGCTTTTCGAAGGTCTTTATGAGCCTTGTAACACTGCGACCATTGCTGATCTATTGTGTTCGCCACCTGCTATAGTTCTGCGTTAAGCCTCGTGTCATTTAAGAACCGCAAAAGGCTTTTGGCGCCAGATTGTGTTACCTTCTCAGGTTGGAGGTAATTACCACCTAAATGGGTGTATATTTTACGCATCAACGGGCTACACTCGCACATGAGGTGCTGGGGAGTTTCCTCTGCCCCTTGGCAGAACCTGCACATGTTTGTGTCTCGAAGCTTGGGGGTGAACATGTGTTTGTTCAGGCCACAATGCCCCATGAGCGGGGCGCTGGCGGGGGCCACCAGTATGCGTAGATTGTTCCTATTTAGCTATAAGGCCTCACGGGCCTTCTTACGGTCGTAAGCCTTAATTAGCGCTTTGGAATGATTCAACCCTGGCGTGTTGTTCCAGTGGTTGACGGATTGTTTTAAACATATTTGTTTGAGAATTAGGTTTGCAAGGCTTTTTGGTACGCCACAGCAAGGTTCAAAGCCGTATAACGTTCCCTTTGCTCCCGTCTTAGCAAGCTCTACGGAGTTTTCATTTCCCTCGATTCCTGCATAGCCGGGAACCCATCTTAGAATTACCCTGTTCTTTTCGCCCAGGGAATTCAGTAGTGATACGCATTTTAGCACTAGCTTTGAATTAATGGCATTCGAGGCTAGTGCCATAAGAGCTGCAGAAAAAAAAAATATGACTGCTTATCTTGAAATATATCTTTGTCTTTTGTAAATTTATAATATCAAAAAAAATAGACACCTTATCAGAGCCTTTAGATTTTCAATCCTTTAACTTGAATAGTTAGATACTATAATAAACTAAGGTTTTAATAAACGTACTTATACTAATATCACATAAGAAGTGACACAAAAGATGAATCGCTTCGATGTCACAGAAGAATTTTAAGAAAGAATTTACATATTGAGAAGACTGACAAACTGTAATATCGTTTGCCTAATGTAACTGTTACACCCCAATGAAGACCCAAATTAATAATCCGTATAAAGAGACGAGCACTCGGGACTAAGCTAAAATAGAAAATATTCCTCGGAATCTCCGTTGCTTCCTCGACTGACAAAGTTGGCCTGAATCCAAGTCTCGGCGAGTCTTGTTTGTCTGAGAATATTGTCTGCTCCTCGCTCGTCCCCTCCGCCTGTCACACGGGAATGTGTCCCGTGATCTGGGTAATTGCAAATTATCGTGAAATATTGCGCACAGCGATGTCACTTGAGAAACTTTGTTATTGGTCATCGACTCGCCAAGTTTATTTAATAGCAAATACCTTGAATGTTAACCCACGGCCATTCTTCTTATGTTACATTTATTTGTGAAATGCCCATAATAATACAATTTAAAACAAATAGAAGTAATGAATAAAAAGATAATATATTATTATGATAACTACTAATCTATACTAATATTATAAAGAGGTAAAGTTTGTGATGTTGTAGGAAGTAATATCTGGATCTACTGAACCGATTTGAAAATTCTTTTGCCAATAGAAAGTCACGTTATTTGTGAGTGTCATAGGGTATATATTAATCCGAAAAATGAAAAGACTTTTTCGTGGTAGTCGGATTTGCAAAGTAAGTCGGAGAATAAGCGGTCGAACGAAAACGTTTCTAACTAACGCTGCCTTAACGATGAGAGATATATGATTAAGTTCTAGAGAAAAGTTCTAGAGAAAAGTTCTAGAGCTTGATAATTCCTACAAAAAAGACAAGGACAGCATATGTCTAACTTTTATATTTAAGTCACAAAAAGTAGTATTTTATATTAAAAAAATAATTTAAATCTTTAGGTCATGTTTATTGGTCATATCAATAATTATTAATTTGTATCAAAATAAGTAAATTTATCGTCTCAAGCGTTTAAAACAAAAGACTTTTCCCTTTTACTGCATATAATTTTCCTTTTACAGAGATAAGACACTCACAAATAAGACACTCACAAGAAGACACTCACAAATAACGGTAACATAGTCAAATTGGCATGCAAATACATCACAAGTAAAAAGTTTTACCGCCCAACGAAGTGGGCACGGGTCAGCTAGTACCTAATAACACTTTTCACAGAAAAGTTTACAGATAAATTTAATATTTATTTATGTAGTATGATATGCCGTAATTAATTGATTTTATTTTGTATTGAAACTTTTATATTCCTCAATATAGAGGCGGAATATTGTCTGAAGTTTAGTAGCAAATGCTTTTCGATTTAAGAAAGTTTTTGTTTTAACTTATTTTAGAATTTTCGATTCACTTAAGTTTAAGAAAGGTTAATACACTAGAGATTGTCTGTCCTCTAAATGACTCGAGAGTGGTCTCCCAAAGAGCTCAGCTTAAAACACCGTCACAACACACAAGTTATTCTCTTAACTCTAATCCTAAGAGCAATAGCAGTTGTCCGGCGCCTCGTCGTCCAATAGCCTCTAAAACTTTAGGCAAACAATTGTTATCCAGCAGACTCTAATATAGAGCACGTACAGCGGACTCTGTCTCTCAATTACGCCTTGAGATCCTAGACTTTGATAGCATCAACTATAATATAACAAATAAATTTCACTCGAAGTGGTATTGCTTTGGCACCGACGACCTCTATACCGTTTTATTAAGACTATAGACGTAAACGTTTTCTAGATAGAGTCCGCGTTATTTCAGATAGCCTAAAGCTGATGAGAGAAAATGCAGTCTCATATAGGGTGAGATTTAATTAAACGGCATCCTTCAAGGGGATGAATCACTACGAGCAACAACGAGTAAACAAATTTTGATAAATAAATATAGAAAAAAAAAACATTTGAAAATTCAAAAAAGTACCCGACTGTTAAGGCGACATCAATCAGAAATGGGCGGACACGCGAAAAAATAGGCGGGGTCAATTTTGTAGGGTTTGGCAAATACAATCCAGCATTGACGAGGCGTCAAGCACAGGTTCCATGTCCGCTCGCGCCGGCGACCAGGCGCATACTAAAACGTTATATCGCAGCGCTAGCACAAAATAACTATGTTTTCGCAGTGGTCGTATACATAAGGGTGTTAATGGCAAAGCATATTTAGCGTAACCCTCAGAGCGCTTTCACGTTTTAATTAATTGTAATTAATTTAGAACCTAAATAAAAATGTGGCTAGGTGCTGCCCTAGAGAATTAACCAGTCAATATAATGAAATTATAATACATACACACTCACCGCTTCCATTCCAGGAGTAATCGCACTTGAAAGTTTTCGAAATCAGTTTAAAGCCTTAATGTCCAAGGCAATGAGCAACTTTTTTAAGTCCAGATTGTAAATTGGTTCCTTATCGAGGGATTTGCTTAGAAACATTTTTAAATTATTGCTTATATTTTTCAAAAACTCAAAGAACTCACATTCTTCAGATATGGCCGTTACCAGCTATCATGTCGCCTTAAATAAAAGTTTGACAAGGGTTTGAGCGCGCTTGCGCCATTTAGCGGTAGGTAAAATATCTATAATAATCAATAATTGCGCTATTTTACCTATTGATATGTAGCGCATCGGGCTCAACGCTTTTTATGCCGTTTTTCAGAAAATCCAAAATTTCAAATTTTAAAAAAAAATCTAAATATATAAAAACATTTTTTTTTGTTTTTCCCACAATTTGTTATCAAAAGTTGATTACTTGCTTTTACTGATTCACCCCCTTCAAGGATGCCGGTAAATTAGAACATACCCTGTATGCCCAGTTAATTTTAGTTGAACCGTCTGACTTTTTTACTATATTCGAATCAGTGGCGTAGCTACTAAGGTGCGAGGTAATGTGGTGCACCAGGGACCACAGGGGGCCTACACATACATTGGGAATAATAAACAAATAAATAAAAAAATGTCCTATTAAGTTACTAATATTTCAGCTATCATTTTAAAATAATTTTATATGTACTAATTCATAATATTTTAGTTAAATAAATATTCGAGAAAGCAAAATGCTTACGCAAATCACAATTTTTCTTCACTTATTTATTATTGTTATTACTCAGCTAATTGGATTATATAAATATAATAATTAAACGTATTAAATATATAAATAAACATGGTAAGTTCGGGAGAGAGAGGAACCACTTATTTGGAAGCCTCATTTTTCTGAATAATTAAAACACACGCTTATCCCATTATATCAATATACTATTATCCATCACCCATTTAGAGAATTTATATTGCTAAACGTCAGTCTCAAAGTTAAAAATGGAGATCAGATAAAAGATAGCCTTAATTCATCTCTCCCACATTGTATGAATGAGTCCTTAGGTGATGGTCCCCACTAAGGAAGAAGGACCTAACAAAAACAAATACCTCAATCTTCTTAAATTACTCATTAATTAATACTCGTAAAGTAAAAAAAATATAATTCAATAATAACAATAAATAATGTGACACGTAAAGTCTTTATTTTTTATCATAGAGTCACCGTACTTTCCATTGTGGTATTTATGTAGTACAGCCTTCACGAAATAAGCAGTTTTTATAAAAAAAAAAACAAAAGAAAATACTGCTTTCTTGACTCGTATTTCTTGAGACAGGTCCGACAGAAACACCAGTTTCCAGTGTTTCCAGTTTTTTTTAAATATATTTGTAGTTTAGGAGAAATTGCGATGGTCCTTCTTACCCTCTGCCCATATCTCTTTAAATTACCCTAAATAAATTAATACGAGTGTAAATACTAAGAATCATTAAATCGATAGCTTAATAATCACAGACCCATGAAAATCTAGTTGGTATAACATTATCGCAAGTAATATTACGGTAATTTTGCGGCTAGACGTTGTAAATTGAAGCTCGTTCGTTATGTCAATAATTGCCCCATAATTTTATAAATTAACCAAGTTTCATGTTTAGAATACACATCAATTTGCAACTTTGACTCAGTCTACTACAGAGGCTATAAAATATAATATTTATTTATTTAATAATTAATTACTATATAACATTGATTTTGTTTACAAAAATAATAGGAACAGAATGGCAAAACCTTAACCTTTGCTTATTTGATTATTTCACCCAACTGGGCCTAGCCCGTTCTAGGGTGGACATGACTCTAATATTACACTCAATTATTTAAAAGTTTTATGTAAAATTGATGATCTTTATTATGTAAAATTACAAATTTTCTTCTTTAATTTTGAGAAACGGTATATATTTTCCAGATACTAATGAAGCCCGAGTAAATTCAGACGCTATTCATTCAACGACCAGCGGGGTTCGTTAAAATATTTCTTATTATTTTGTATCAATGGATCGGACATCAAAAGCTTTCCTTTGAACATTTTCGCACGGTGAACTTTTTAATTATATTTCAGAAATTTTATAAGGTCGACTTTAAGGTGACTTTACTCTTGCGTTTTGAAAATTCTGCCATTAACAAGACATTTTCAGATATACATATTTCTTTGAATTATATATACTAATATTATGAAGACGTAAAGTTTGTGAGTTTGTGAGGTTGTTGGGCGTAATCTCTGGATCTACTGAACCAATTTTGAAAATTGTTTTGCCAATAGAAAGCCACGTTATTTATGAGTGTCATAGGCTATATATTAATCCAAAAAATGAAAATACTTTTTCGTGGTAGTCGGATTTGCAAAGTAAGTCGGAGAAAAAACGGTCGAATAAAAACGATTCTTTGGAACGCTGCCTATGAGAGATATATGATTGAGTTCTAGAGAAAAGTTGTAGAGCTTGATAATGCCTATAAAAAAGTCAGCGACAGCATATGTCTAACTTTTATATTTAAGTCACAAAAAGTAGTTTTTTATATTAAAACAATAATTTCAATCGTTAGGTCATGTTTATTGGTCATATTATCAACGATTATGAATTCTTATCAAAATAAGTAAACTTATCGTCTCAAGTGTTTGAAACAAAAGACTTTCCCTTTTAATGCATATAATTTCCCTTTCACTGCATAAATGGTTAGAGATAATACGACATAGGTATGGAACTGCGACCGTATCTCGGGTGGAAACTCCTGAATGACAATATTATTTTGGTACCAAATAATAACATTACATTTAATATCGTATACAGAGAAGTTTTTATTCAATCATAGCCATTTCATTGACTCCTTTGAAACCCGGTAATATAGCCAAATTGGCATGCAAATACATACATATGCATTAAAAATATAATCCTCCTTTTGGCAGTCAGGAAATAAATCATAGCACTCAGTACTAACCGAACCACACTCATAATTTCATCACAAGTAAAAATATTTACTGCCCAACGAACAAGCACGGGTCAGCTAGTAAAATAAAATCCTTCTTTTTCAATTTGCAGGTGTTTCCAATTAATGTATTAAGGTCTTATTCTCCATAAAGTAAATTGAAATTTATTCGGGTATTTTGTCCAAAAAAGTTGAATCGTATGTATCTAATACTCAAGTAAGATGATTAATAGACATATTTATATGCCTTCTATATTAAAGGAGGCCATAATTACACACGTTTTAGAAAAGGGATTATGCATATTTATATAAGTAACAAGCTATTTGCTAATGTTGTATATTTATTTAATTAATTTTAAGTATAGGATGGTTAATGTATCAAATGTTAATTATCTTTTTAGCAATGCCTTAGAATATACCAAAGAGCAATGCTGGAGATCAGTATCCGCGACAGAGTGCTCAATGAAGAAATACGAAGGCGCAGGGGGTGTCAGATGTTATGAAACCATCGCCAGGCTGAAGTGGGACTGGGCAGGTAATGTCGCTAGGCAGGATAACGCGAGGTGGTCGTAGAGGCTTATCCAGTGGAGACCAAGAACCACAAAGGGCGGCTTAAGTAGACTACAATTACGATGGATGAATGACATCAGGGAAGCAGCAGGTGCCAACTGGCTGGGGGTAGCAGCTGACAAACAGACATGGACGAAGAAGGAAGAGGCCTACGTCCAGGAGTGGTCCAAACCAGGCTGAGGAAGAAGAAGGAAGATATTTTTTTAATAATCAATTAATTGTAATCATTTTCCTTTATTGCAGGCATAATTTATTTAATTTGCAATTGTTACAATTGTTGCGGTGAATCGTATTTTAAAAAGGGCCGGTGAGAGCAGGATATCCAAGTGAGGACAAGAAATAGAAAAGTATACTAGTACCTTGAAACACCGCTTCTTCCTGGTGTTTCTTAGTCGCTCTACTGATGGTTAGCTACCCTAGTAGGTGCAGATCCTGATGAGGCTTTTTTCCTGGAGTGTTTTTGTTCGTTCTACTCTTTATTGTGAAATTTCACAATGGGCGGGTTTCATACGACACTCTCTGACAACCAATATGTGTATTGCGTGTAATATGTGTGTAAGTGTGTGTGTCGTTTTATTAATGCATTTATTGCATTCGATTGAAATGCATATTCATTAATTTTATTCCAACGGAAAATGGTGATTCAGCCAGGAATCAAACTTGGATCCATTCAATGTACTATAAGGCGACCTAACCACTATGCCACCGGGTCCTGTTGCCCGTAGAAAAACTATAATAACTTTTCTTTGCCACGGACAATGAGAGCAAGCACGAACTTTGTTACGAACACACACGCAAATTAGACTGACCTTTTCCACCATATATATTTATCATGGGGTAGTACATAATGGACGCAGATATTTAATAAATAGAGAGGTTAAAATATTACTGAAAATAATGAAGTTACGAGGGCATAGGATTTTAGGATGCACCAGGCGAGTCCAATTGTCTCAATTTGATTACTTAAATTATGTAAATTATGACAATGACACTATCACAATCCTATTTGAAATTCAATCCACAGAACTCATCACACTGACGAAATTACGCAGTGGGCCAGAGACCTGAATGCTACTATTATTGAATGAGCAATTCGAACTTAAAATAAATTAGATATTAAAATACTGCGTAATCCGTTGCTGGGAAAACGTTCGTATATTTGACGATTAAGTTGATTGAATGATGAATGTAAATGAAATATTTACTTTTAATATCGCATTGAATTGAATTGCGTTGAATTAAAATAGCGGTGAATTAAAATAGCTACAAAGGAAATTTGGCGAGAAATTGTTTGATTTCGGTTTGTATATTAATTACAGAAAGAGGATAATAAATATTGCTGTCGATTCTACAATGAAATTACCAGTAAACGAGTACGTATACATTACATTACATTACATTTACGTCGTGTCCAATTGGCGGCTAAAAACCACTCTTGGACGTGTCAAAATAAGTTAGGTAGTAAGTTTGATTACTACTTTAATCTTTAGTTAATATACATATGCTGTCAAAAATTTTGCCATTAGATTGAAGAAAAAAATCTAGTTTCCATAAAACTTTGGAATATACTAAAAATATTTCATCACAAAATCAAAAAACTTAACAAATTGAAGGCTCATCAAATAAAATTGTTAATAATTTTAATGGTTACTTACTAAAAGCCACTCAACACAATAATGAAATGAATATATACGTATTTAAAACTGTGCATAGTAACATCCAAATAAAATGTTAAATAATCAAACTAAAGCTAAATATTATATTTAAAAACTAAAAGTATAAATATAATTATTATTCAAATTGGTACAATAATTGCCGTCTAAGTCATGGCCCTCGAATTCAGTCAGATTATTGAAAGGGTGGCCTATCAGCATCTCCTTATTATATTTTTGAAATGTTATGTCGTCCACCTGTTTGATAGTACATTTTAATAAAGAAAATACGTAACTTTTAAAATGGTTTTAGCCCTAGATCATTAAATATTAGTCTCACAAGCTACATGCCCCCGACGCATTCGGTGTCTAAGGCTCGGCGCAAACGAGCCACCTGCCACAGCCAACGCAGTGGTGTCGTGCGACAGCCACTGGTGTACGGCAGCCGAGAGAAGTGGTCGGTGGCTGCGTCAATTTATAACCCTCTTTCTGCTGTGCAGTCTCACAATGGACTTCGAGACGTGAGACGTGAAAGAGGTGAGGGTGAAAGGAGGAGGAGCGGCGCGGCAGTGGCGAGTGTCTGCGTTTAATGTGGCCCGTGTCAGCCACAAGTCGCTGTCGCGGACGCTGCTGTAGCGTGTGGCGGCCACAGGCGACGCGTTTGCGGCGAGTCCCTACAAAATTTGTGAAAAAGCATGTCATCTGATTGTCGCTGGTCACTGGGAGTTAATGGGCCCTTGCTGAGTTGGCCACGAAGACTCATTCTGTTCAGAGTTGGTCACACTCACGGGTCAAAACCCATTCGACGACCTCCACGCATGAAGTGCGAGCCTGGGTAAGACTCTGGCCTTGGTCAGTTTCCCCTGGAAATCAAACCTCAGGCGCTCCTGGATGGTCTGCGCACCGTGCGGCGCAAGCCAATCGATTGTGCACTCTGACTAACATATTGAGATGTCAACCACAACGGGCGAACCCGTCACCGCAGGACATTTTAACGATTCTTCGTTCTATCGACCGTGCAGTGTGCGTAGAAGACTTTGGACATTACAAATCCGACGTCTAGCTACGCCACAACCCGCAAGTAGCCAACGCCTTTACCGCGAGATAGCCAGTATGTTACCTGGCGGGCCGACACTCGCGCCCTTGCTTCCAATTGTGACCAGATTTCTCCGGTCTCTCGATTAGTTCCGAGTTCGAGGTCGCTTGCGCGGTCCTCTTCCTTACGAAGCGGTGAAACGGTGTGCACCGAATCTATCGCGGACCAAGGCGTCCTTTGCCCGATTCTGAACCGGGATCGGATGGCCAATGGTCATTTCAAGAGCAGTCGCCGTAAGGTAGGCAACCACCCCCGCTCTATAGGAAACAATACAGTTCCCAGACTCCCCCGACTGTTAGACCATATAAGTATAACTTTTCCGGCAGAGGGAAAGTATTGTGAACGCCTTTATGTCAGTCTGTGTGTCTGTGTGTGTGTGTGTATTCCTCCACGATAGCGCCCAAACGCTTCATCCTATTGAGTTGAAACTTAGCATGCAGGCATCATTTAATCATGGGAAAAGTTGAAAGATTGTGGTTGAAATCGATCCACCAAGGGGGCGCTGTAATCATACTTAAATATCGAAATATTGGACGTAGAGAGTAGAAATTCGGTGAACAGATGCGTCGTTGGGCCTAAACCACGTTATACAATTTTGCTTCAAATATCTCTTATACAAGCGACACATATAATTTTTATATTCCGCCATATTTAAGAATATATACATTTTAATTCCATGGAAGTTCTACAAAAAATCTACAAATATACTACATTTGCGATTATAATCATTTAACACTAACACTATCGGGGGGGGGGGGGGGTTAGCCCGCTATGGGCAGGGGGCCTTGTCTGCTTGCGGTTTCACAACCGTTTTTTTTACTAATTAATGTGATAATTAAGAAAAATGTTGCAGTTTCATCGAAACTATGAATCTGCTAAATCGAAAACAAAAACTTACACAATCAACTTTCATCAAAATCATTTATGCTCTCATAAAACAAGCATTTAATGGTGTAAATAAAATGGAATATACTCTTCAAAAGAATTCCCCGCATCGCGGTTAAGCAATCATTTCCTAAGGGCGTATAAACGCGAGCGCGCGTAATAATTTATACCTCTGTTTATACGCGCGGTTTATACGTCAGCTGAAGAGCGGTGGAGAAAAAACAAAAGACGAGCCCACGCCCCATTATTTGTGACGGCACAGATTTAATGAAAACGCTTTGCCTATTCACAACAGATGCGACACGAAAGCAATGCCTTTACACCAAGCGAGCGAATGCTCATTCTACCCACATTCTGACAAAATCACGTGATTTTAACCAGAGTAGGGGAAGCTTAAGAGCATTATAATCGCCAATCGACGGTAACGAAATAGAATGCTCTATAAAACAAATAATTGCTCATTCGTTTAGTGTAAATGACGCTATAGCGCGCGAGCAGTATCCTAGCTTGAGCATTCATTCGTGTTCAGACGCGCTCGCTCGACTAGGTCTCTTCAAACCGTTCTGACATTCTACATGCCAAAAATCATTTGCGTTCGTCTTTTCAAAATGGATTGGACAAACGATGTGTGTCTTCAATTAATAGAATTATATCGAGAGCAAAGTTGCCTTTGCTCTGCTTTACATGTTGCTATAATATAATTTAACATTTCAATAATATACTAGATAATATAACTTGAAAATTTCGCTCGAGTAAAAAAAACTTCTTGAAAGTAAAATGTATGTATTTAGTATGCCGATGCTAACGCTGCTTAAGAGATCATTTTAGACAAGAGTTCTGTTATATATTCTTCCTTAGTTTTCCGAATTTTTAACCGATTTAAAAAAAATAAGGTTTTTTATTCGGTTGAAGCTTTTTTTAAAATGCTTTTTACATCAGAAATCTGCCATTTATTAACCGATTTGAAAAATACATTTTTTATTTGAAAGGATATACTTGCAGATTGTTACCATTTCTGGCGATAGGATCACCGATAGAACCAAAATCCTGTTCTGCTGATGGGATCCATAAGGAATTAAGGGAACTTAAATATTATCACGTGAAGATGAAAATGTACATGCTGATTCAATTCCGATGACAATGCATTTTTTTAATGGTAAGGGTGACCTGATTCTAAACCCTGGGTTGGCTAGCGTGGTGGGGACTCCTCAATGGTCAACAGCACAGTCACGAATGTTTGTATACTCATTCAGTTATGACGATAGCCCGTTCTAAGTTTCACGATGACATGGCTGCTGCACCCAGGGTTGGCTCCCGATGAGCGCAACAGACAGTCAACAGTACAGACACGAAATTTTGTATATGCATTCCATTACGACAGCCCGTTCTAAGTTTCCCGAAGACAGGACTACGGCGCTCAGGGTTGGCTTCCAACGAGGGAACTCATCAACGGTCAACAGCACAGACACAAAATTTTGTATACGCATTCAATGATGATAGCCCGTTCTAAGTATCACCATGATTTGGCTGCTGCGCTTATATAAAAACATTAGAGTCGGTTTTTTTTTTTGTAAAATGTGTATTATAATAAAATTAGATATCTTTTCGAAATTCGCCTGAACCGCCAAGCGCCTCACAAAGATACCCGCCGCAGGGCGCGTAGCCCTGAGATGCCATACCCAGAAAGCCGGGCCAATGAGCCCAGCTCACTTGAAGCTCCACGATAGGGCAATGCCCAGTGGAAGACGTCACGGGCGTATTTCAGGGCCGCCGACTGAAAAACGACTGACTTAGCGTCAGAACGAGAGCTCGGATGTCACATCTGGTGTAGTCGTGTCGCTTGCACAACGTGTGTCGTCGACGACTGCAGGAATATGACGATAATAAAATCGTCGCTAAGGAGGAGCGGAACAGAGGAAACAATCCGACGTAACCCCGGAAAGTTTACTCTTGGGAGGAAAACGTGGCCGCGAAGCCACAGCCCACTCCATTACAAACGTAGCGACGCGGGGGCGTCGTACGCAAAGTTTTCGAGTTATCTTGAAATTCTATCGCCGTTTTGCAACAGTTCAACCCGCGCTAAGGAAGAACGGAAAGTAGTCTTCGACACAATAGATAGGGATGCTCTCAAACGTTACCAGATTCGGTGAGCACTAATTGGGTAACGAAAGATGTTGAGAATTTCCCCCAACACCTGAAATATGATAGGATGATCAAAGGCGACGTATTAATAACAAGTAAAATCTTTGTTATAATGGTATATTGTTAAAAACCAATTATTATATTGTTGATAGTTTCGAAATTCTCATTAATAAATGGCTATGGTAGGTAAAGGCCATAATTATTAATATATTTTTAGTTATGTTTATTAAAACATTACATCCATTTCACTATAGCTTTAAATATAAAGGCTAAAGTGAAATTGATATAATTAATAAAATTCTGGAACAAAGAACAAACTGTCAATTTAAGTTTAATTTGTTTAAAATATTATATTTATGAAATATATCAATATATCTATTTTTATTATTATTATTATAAGCGTTCGCGTTATTATTATTGCGTTATTATTATTATTATTAAATGGTTGACTGTAACATATCGCTATAGCGATAAGTCCGCCATTTGTGCACAAATGGTCTTTTTTATAAAACCAGCGTAATATTCATTAAGTTATGTTTTTATAGCACAATAAAGTTATTCTATTCTATTCTATTCTATTCGTTCGATCTTTAATATGCACTTTAATATCTTTTATATACTGCATTTTTTTTCTATCTAAGTAATATTACTTATTTTTTTTTAGGTAAATATATACAGCATATTCATTTTATGAAAGAACAGTAATATATCCATTTAAACATTTTAAATTAGTAAGTAATATAAAGTACCTACCTAATTAATTTACTTAATTATTGAGACTTAATTACCAATCTCTAATAATAAACATAATTTTTAATATGTTAACTCGCAATCTATAGTAAGTCGTAAATCGCATGTCGAGGTACGGGCGGAAGCTTAGTAGAAGCTTATTCTAACGTTTCTCGGATTGCATGGAATTGGGATGAATCACTGTGTTGGTATACTTTTATTTAA
This sequence comes from Micropterix aruncella, assembly GCA_944548615.1. Taxonomy (NCBI): domain Eukaryota; kingdom Metazoa; phylum Arthropoda; class Insecta; order Lepidoptera; family Micropterigidae; genus Micropterix; species Micropterix aruncella. The sequence goes on along the minus strand of OX155959.1, from coordinate 13,425,430 downwards.
ATTTCAGAGTCATTATTTGTTCATGGTGTATATTCACTTAGTTAAAATATAAGATATTTTATATATATAATGGATTATATTTATTTAAAATATAAATAATTTAAATAAATATAATCCATTCATTGTATAAGAATTTATACACTAATAACAAATTTATCACAATAATAACAAATAATGTATAAAACTAGACTATTGGGCATTTTTTTATATTCTTCCTTCCTGATTTTCTCCAACGAACGCTCTGTCTGGTGTCCTAAGTAATCGTCGGAGGTCGTGTCTATTATTAATGCATATCTGCAAGTTGTTTAAAGATCAAATGGACAATCCTACAATACTAGGAGCGTTATTGTGCCTGATAACTCAAAAATCAAAGAAGTACGACGTATTTACTCAGAGGGCAGGAAGAAACACCCAAGTGATAACTATACACCTTAATATAGCTGCTTTGCTAATATATTAACTATTGGAACAAACCAGTGATGTGGTTTTGTAGCAACGCATGATGATGATAATACACCATTGAATAAAGCAATCGTTAAAGTACCACATCCCACGTCACTACACATGCTCGCATCCACGTCAAAACGATACACGCAACGAGCGCAGCACGCGGTCGAGAATAAATATTCCAGCGTTCCGGTCACGCGCTTCGAAAGCATTGTAATTTACGGTCAGTGCATGTGCACTCTTTTCACATTGTCAAACAAAGAACCTGCAATAAAATCATAGTTCTGAAATAGACATTCACTGTACTAGAACACCTATGGAGTCAGGTATCAATCATTCGGAGAATAGTAGTGGATAGAGGCCATTCTTTGTCTAAATCAGTGATTCCCAAAGTGGTCTATATGCACCCCCAGGGGTCGATTTCGATCAGGGGATCCATGTCAGCGAGAAAAAAAAATCGGGGTGCACGAGATGTAAATGGGAGTCCACGTTAGTGGACTCCATCTAGGTAGGTCGCCATAAGCATTCAGGCGACACGTTAATGTCGTATCACTTCTTAAACAGATTTTGTATACAGCATAGTATTTTAAAATTATAATAATAGCAATAAGCAAACGCGCGCGTCACAAGTTCACGGAATAAAATCAACACTCGACTCAAATTGCATCACTAGTCGATAGAAGAGGCCAGCGAACATTACTAACGAGGGAAGGTGCGAATGAGACATGTGAAAAAAAATGCGCTTAAATGGTTATCCGTGCGAGCGAGTAGGATAAACGCACCACATGACTGAGCAAGCGAGATAGTGCTACATGTGCACTTATATGCGGCTTTCCCAAATGCTTCGTACTTCAAGGTCGTGGACGCTTAGAAATGAACAAATAAAAATTGTACATATATTTCATTTTTTACAACTGTCTACATTACCAAAAAACCCCCTGTAGGCGATCAGTACTGTTCCAGGTGTTAAAAATCTTTTAATGTTAGTAAGTTAAGGAAAATTCAGGCAGAGGGTCTACGGAAAACAGCAAGGGGTCTATGGGTCAAGAAAGTATGGGTACCTCTGGTCTAAATCATCATCACCAATCTCCACATTGGCATAAACAAACCCTCTACAGTTTTTTATATGATTTATACAGCTTGTGAATTACAAAAAAATACTTTAGCAATATCAATATTTTATAAAGCGAAGCAATAGCAATTTTTGTCGTAATATTTAACATTCATAACAAAAATTATTTTTATATAATTAATTATTGTGTACAGTTGACCACTGCATAGTTATTAGGGTTGATATTTGTTCAAGCTAAACTTACTTATAATTTAAAAGCAAGGACAACAAATTTGGGTAACCTGATTCTCTCCACACACATTTGGATAAATTAACAAATAGATGAAAAAACGCCGTGTTAACTAATTATTACTTCAGCTATAATTTTAGAATGATTTTGAATGGACCAAATCACAATATTTTAGTTAAACAAATATTCAGAGAAGCAAATACTTGAGATGCACAACGATTTTTGTCATTTATTTATTATTGCTATTATTGAGCTTGTAACGGCCCTTAAGTCCCGTTACATGCAATCAACAAATTCATGATTTCCAGTGAAATGCACTGACACAAATTCAGCTATTATTCTACCTCGTGTAGCGATGAATCAGCACGATGAAACAATACTTTTACTCGGAATATTTTGGATTGCATCATTTCTCGGCCTATATAAACCGGCGAAAAAGCAACCAAAGTATCATTCCTCGAGTGATCACGTCCCCCAAGACAGCGACGGCATACCTCGGTACCCCGACTTCTTGATTTCCCCCAAGATAGCGACGGCATACCTCGGTACCCCGCCTTATTGGTCACCTTTCTTTCCTTTCCGCTATCGAGGCGAGAAGCATCAGTCTGCATTCCCACAGACTTGAGCTGTGCCCAGTACGAGATACTAGGAGCACAAATACAACCCTCATCCATACACCCTCGTAGCTTCAGGCAGATAGCCAATACATTCGCGTTAATATAACCTAGTCGGGAAGCGTTACAAACTGGCAATATCGAACTTTTAATACACCTTCTGATAAACTTAAAATCGACTTTTAATACGGAGATAACCCGCAAGTTGACACCACCACCTCATACCGCACAATTTGGAGTCTAGTGAAGGGTGGTCCCTCACAAGCTACACCATACCTATTATTCAGCTAAATTATACCCCATAATAGAGCTGCTTTGCTAATTTATTAAATATTAGAACCAACCAGTGAGGTGGGATTTTTTCACAATAGATTGTGAATTTTCAAAAATGCATTAGGAATAGCAATATTTTATAAATACTAAATTTAAAATAATTCTTTTTATTATCGTTAATTTTTTTACATAAAAACTGAAATAATATCAAACACTGGACTATTGAGTATTTTTATATGACTGCCCAACAAAAAAGGAGTGTAATTTGTTGAGGGTTTATCTATGTATGTTTTCCGATTCTTTACTCAACCATAACTTTTAAACGCTTGAACCGATTTAGAAGTGTATGCTATTGTTAAAATTATTATGTCATTCCGAGTGTCATAGGGTACTTAAACTGTCCAAATATCAAATAAGTACTGGTCTAAATGTCCAAATGTCAATAAATTAACAAAATATATCGAGTTTTAACATAAATATGTAGTGTCAAATGAAAGGTCTGATTGAGTACATTTCGGAAATATACATGAATCTATATGAATAAATACATGATCCATTAATATTTTATAAAAATCCATAAGGCTCCTTTCCGAGTGGACGCGACTAAAATTTTAAATATTTTTGCAATGTATGTACATAAAGATGTATAGGTATACCGCGACGACAAGGGAATACGTCCCACCGTTGGCAGTCGATTTGGCTTTTCAATTATAATATAATAAATTATAAAATGAATAGTTTTTTATAAAGTAAAAATTAGATTACAATAATAAAATAACTTAAGATCACTGTGTTATTTTTTATATCACTCAAAAGTATCTTTAATAAATAAAAAAAAAAATGTTTGGCCATAACGTTTCTGAAAATTACATAATTTCAAACATTTTTTTTTTGTATGGAAGTTTCAAAAACTGTCTTAGTGCAAAGCAAATAGACCATACGCTGGTGTAAATAGTATTTTTTAATATTGAGAATCATCTCTAGGTTTTTGAAAAACTGAAGACAAATCTCGCTCGTTTTTATTTTTTTGGAAAACAGTAACAGAATAAAGATAATTTACAGTTAATATGGAAATAATTTACCAATTGCGTTTCGGCGAAATGATAGTTTAAGGATTGGGTTTTTAAAATCCGCCATAATTGTATTAAAATTCTTTTTCATGTTCTCACAACCAGGCCACAAAATTATGCTTCATATAGCTTTTGGCCGCCACGGCCAGCAAAGCCTCATAATAAAAATAATTACAAATAACATAGTTCACTTTCTGTAATGTGAGTCGTGTTTTTTATTCTTTTTAATATGTTTAATTTTTATAAATTATTTTTCTTGATGATCCAAAATAAACTTTCTGCCAGGTGGCCTAAATTATTAGTCCACTCTGCCGCATGCCGATCGCACAGGATTGAGTATTTCAAGGGCTTCGAGGACGCCACCCATGTTTGCGCGCGTTGTGCCCAACTGTCGCTCAGGATCGTAAATTGCGCCCTAAATTTAGACCGGTTCGAACGCTCATTGTCTTTGAGAGACAAGAATGGACCGACATCCACGACGCGTTCAGAATGACGAGTTCATCGCATGGGTGGCACCATCAATAAACTAGAATACTTAACGGTGAAGCGTCAATTTATTTTAGGATCGAACGGGGCATCTATTGTATCACAGCTTGAACTGTAATTTAAAATAAAAATACATACAATATACTACCACTACTCTCTATACTAATAACTAAATCTTTACGGAAGCTTACTTTAGATAATCTATACTAATATAGGTAAAGTTTGTGAGTTTGTAGGAAGTTATCTCTGGATCTACTGAACCGATTTTGAAATTTTTTTACTAAAGGAAAGGCGTTATTTTAGAGTATTATAGGCTATATATTAATCCGAAAAATTAAAAGACTTTTTCGTGGTAGTCGGATTTGCAAAGTAAGTGGAGAAAAAACGGTCGAACGAAAAAGTTTCTTACTAACGCTGCCTTAACGATGAGAGATATATGATTAAGTTCTAGGGAAAAGTTGTAGAGCTTGATAATGCCTACAAAAAAGTCAATGACTGCATATGTCTAACTTTTATATTTAAGTCACAAAAAGTAGTATTTTATATTAAAAAAATAATTTAAATCGTTAGGTCATGTTTATTTGGCATATTATCAATAATTATGAATTCATATCAAAATAAGTAAATTTATCGTCTCAAGTGTTTATAACAAAAACTTTTCCCTTTTACTGCATATATTTTCCTTTTTAGTGCATAAATGGTTGAAGAGATAAGACACTCACAAATAAGGCTCTCACAAGAAGACAATATAACCCTTCTTTTGGCAGTCAGGAAATAAATCATAGCACTCAGTACTAACCGAACTACACTCATAATTGCATCACAAGTAAAAAGTTTTACCATCCAACGAAGTGGGCACGGGTCAGCTAGTATTTAATAATATAAATTCCAATTTATTTTATTAATATAAATTCCAATACAGGCTGTTTCTTCATGGGATGACGGGTTCGCCCGTTGTAGAAAATATATTGCATTCGGTCATTCAGATTTTCAGGCTTCCACTTCACGCCATGCTGCATTCATGGAAGTAAATTTTCGTATGCTATGTAAAATAAAGGTTTAAAATATTAATGATATAAAAATAAGTAATGAAGAGTATTTAATTAATAATGAAGACAATAAAAGATAAAATATCAATAAAATATAATCAGGATAAAAAATAAATTACAAAAAGTTAGTAGAATGGTCACTGAAATAATTTAAAAAACTAACTAAAAACAATATATAGTATTCAATGGAGAAAAGTAATAATTAATCTCTAATTTATTACCCTTATAAAATATAATAAATCTCATAAACCTACATACTAAAAACTAAATAAATGCTGTCTGCTCTTTATAGGTGATTCCTCCTGTTGTTCCAATGTTGATTCCTTGCTGCCTGTTTTTTCTCGATTGAGGACTTGCTAAGTAATTCAGGAAGAGGGCGACAGAGGGCGCTGGGAGAAACGACTACTCGCGACCATACACCGCGCGTCGTGGGTTCGTATTATATGGTCACCGCCTCTTACGATTGCGTTTCCTTGAACTGAAATCGGCATTTAGTTCATGTGAACGAGACAAAGCAGTACGTCAGAGCGGAATGTGAAATAAACGATTGTCACTTTTCCGCATTAAAATCACCCACCGAAGATGACACATCTAAATCTACACCGTACAAAATGTGTTCAAACTTAGTCGGGCGTCTATACGAGTAAGTTCGACAGGTAGCTTTGGTGCGGGAAAATCGACGATAGTTCATTTCATTATCCGTTCTAACATATTGCTCTGTCTCGGTCGGTTGAACTATTTTTTTATTTTAATTCACGAAGAAACGCAATCGGCCCAGTTTTCATTCAACTAGTAACAGTTCGTACCCAAAAAGAATATATATTATTTATACAGGTTGAGTTTTAAGTAACCGGCATCCTTGCAGTGGGTTAATCAGTACGACCTAGTAAGGTATATTTTTTGTTTTTCTTTTAATTGGAGCATTTTAACTCCGTGCCATATAATTGATACAAAATAGCATAAATACCCTATTTTTACACGACTGCCCAAAAAAAAGAGTGTATCAGAGTTCGTCTATGTATGTTTTCCTTTTCTTTATTCCACCATAACTTCTAAACGATTGGACCGATTTAGAAGTGTGTGGTATTGTTAGAACCGTTATGTTATCCCGACTGTCCAAATGTCAAGTAAGTAGTTGTCTAAATTTCCAAATGCCCTTTTATAATCCTTTTATATTTATTTACTTGTCTGTTTTTCCTCTAAAATACGTCTCACTGCATCGCCCACCTTTTAATCAGTCAGAGATCTTTCGCCAATAACTTCGCTTAAACTACCTTCTCCCATTTCAACCTAATGGGTTTCGGAACACACTTTTTAGTGCAGAATTAATAATGTAGGTGGATAGTGGAATTTAGCACATTGCAAAAAGGTAGACCCGAATACATTAGGGCGGGATGAAGAGAAAGAAAGCATTCAAGAGCCGCCCATCAATCACCGCCCAACAGCTTCGGCCTTTTCCTCGTAAGGAGGTAATTGTCCTCATTAATCTGGAGAGGTTTACGAAACAACGAAAGGCATGTTTGATCTTAAGGGTTAATGTGCAAGTCATACGACTGCAGTTGAAGCGAAATTATATAAATATATTATAGAGTATACACAGGACCACAATACCGTGCACAGGACTGACTGAGTGAGGTAGCGTCAGACAGAGAAAGATGGTACGAGCAAGATGACAATAGAAAATACTTTGAATAAGAACAAAATGCGTAACATATCAGCCAAAATCACTTTAATCTCAACAATATAGTTTTACTTCCATAAAACGACAAATACTCATGCGGGTCAACAATAATAATAATAACCTAACGCTTTATTCGTAAAAAAAGACGAGCTTATCGCGTGCAGGCAATTTAAGAGCTAACCTATACAATTATATGAACATTTTTTGCGATTAGATACTTACTTAACCTATATAAAGAGTATGACAAATACAAAGAAAAAGATAACAAGAAATATATATTTTTTTACTCTTTCTGGGCACCTACCTATAAGGAGGCTAAGGTTTAAAAAGGAGGAGAATAGGAAGGGAAAGGGGATTTATTTGGAAGATTGCAAATGTTCTCTGGGTCTGTTTTTAAAACTTGCTATGCTTGGCGCGGTTCTCACATTTTTCGGCAAAGCGTTCCAAAGACGGACTTCATGCGCGGTATAAATAGGATAGAAAACGAATTTACCGCGTGAAATTTGTAGGACCCGACGTTTCGGTGACGTTGCAGCCGCCGTTGTCTAGGGTAGACTGACAGTCTACCCTAGACAACGGCGGCTGCAACGTCACCGAAACGTCGGGTCCTACAAATTTCACGCGGTAAATTCGTTTTCTATCCTATTTATAATGTCAAACAACCGCGATAGTCTTCGATTTCATGCGCGGTGAAAGAGAATGAAAAGAAATCAGTGCTGTGACCGTGGATAGATAGTAGCAGGTTATCTTTTGATCTCACAGGGCGCTCATGAGCCGATATTGCAGTAAATTTGCCGGTGAGATAATTGGGAGCGACGTCATTCAAGATCATGAAAGCATACAGAGAACTCTCATGTGTCTTTTCTCCCGGGTCGAAAGCCAGCTTCTTTTTGTACTCCGTGATGTGATCAAATTTTCTAAGGCCATGAATATAACAAATGCAGAACAATATGTAGCGTCCCTCACTTACATATGACTCTTATAATAAGGATGATTTCATTTGGGGAACAAGGACAAGCAGATAACATTGAGGAGTGCCCTTTATTACGGGCGATCCCGCTACCCTAGGGGGTTATAGCGATATCGTGCCATTTTGTCTCCCATGAATTGAACGTAAAGACTTAATGGACAACACAATCCACAGTCAAACTACGCCAGCAGGCCGTAAGAGTCGAGCGCCTTACTACGGGTCGCTGAGAAGTGCACCCAACTTATACACCCATGTATACTTAATACAAAATTTAGACGAATTTCTCCGTCCTCCAGTCTGGTCACAAATTCAAGGTCGCTTGCGCGGCCTTTACATAAGGTAACCGGTAATTTAAATTAGAATTTGTTGCGGACCGAGGCGTCGTTTGCCCGCCAAGGATCGGGTGGCCAACAGATCGTTTCTCAGGATAGATCACGCAGATCAACATATACCCCCGCTTTTTAGGTAACGTACGTTTCCAGATTCCCATGATTATTCGCTCTATTGTAAAAACGATTGGCTGGCGCCGGGCGGCGCGCAAACCGCTACCCTTGATGTCCCCCCTGGACCGGAACCTTCGAACTCAACTGCAACGGCTGCAAGTAACAGTCGCATGCAGAGTTCGCAGCGGCCCTTACAGGTTAGTCCCACTTCGAGGAGGCTACCGTATGGGAGCTGAACCGTGATATAAGCCGACCTAAGAAGACACAGATAGGTCATCAGGCCCAGGCTGCATAGAACCATTAGAAATCGGAACCAGCAGATAACGGCCCAGACAGACACAACGATCTTTAAAGGCGGTCAAATCATTTGCTATAGGACCACTCCTCGCTCTATCCATCGCGTGAACATCATCTTCCATGATGACAAATAGTTCAGTAAAATCACTGCTCTGCCATATTTCGAATGCACATGAATTAAAGTGCCGCCATATAAATAAAATTCGAGTGGTTGGATGGCTGACCGGAAGAAATATTTTGCCTTCTATAAAATGCTTTGAATTAATGACAGCAACAAAATGGTACAATAGCCGGTCCATTGCTCCACTTCTTTTTGCACTTGTGAAAAGTTTCACGTGACATACTCGTTGGCATGGTGGTTACTACACCTTATCTTACATTGTAAGTTCCCGGGTTTGATTACCGGTTGGGTCACGTTTTTCCGTTGGGATAACATTAACGGAATTGCCCATCATTTCGGTCGATCGAATACAAGACGCACTTTTAGACACATGTTATATGCACACATATCTACATATAAGAATTTCATATGAATATTGGTTGTAAAAATTGTCGTATGATAATCAACCCGCCCATTGTGAAATTTTACGAAAAAGAGTCGAAACCTTTGATTGTTTAATCACCCGATAAATCCTATATATAATTTAGGACGACTATAACTATATAAAATCGAAGACTATATCGGTTATTTAACATTATAAAAAGGATAGAAACGAATTAATCGCTTGAAATTTGTAACACCCGACGTTTCGGTGACGTTGCAAATCCCAGGTGTGTGTAAAGTCGAATGCAGTTGCGGTCTAGCCTACTTTGCACAAACGAAACGTCCCATATCCACTCGACTGACAGAACACATCAAAGCTGTTAAAAATGTTCAGGGAGAAAAATCGGCGATCTGCGAACATATATTGTATAGCGGAAGTAACCACTGGATGCAGTTTCAAAATCCCATTGTGCTATCCAAGGAACAATTCTACTTTCCTCGCATGATCCGGTAAGTTATTGAAATAAGAAGAACCCCGAACTTCAATAGAGACGACGGTTACAAACTCTCTTCTACGTTGAACCCTCTTCTTAAAATGCGGCCGCCGCCTTGCGGCCGCCGAACGCTGAACGCAAGCACGTAAGACAGGATACAGTGAGTGTTGTGTGTAAGACGGATTTTCGAAATTCGCGCGCTCCGAGCCTAGCCCCCCACCACCGTTATAACCTACGCAGTGGCGGCAGCGGTATGCGGCCTACCCGCGGAACAACGGATTGACAGCTCTTTCAGTCTACTCTTAGACATAATACTATTTCATACTCACCGTAAAATAATCAAAAACTGACGATTGTAACCACAAATAGGTATGGTGTGCGAATGCTAAAATATTTTTATTAAATAGTAAAAAAATATATAATTATATGTAATTATCATAACTCGTTGTTGTTGTTGTTGGTTTTTAAACTCACTGATCTATCGCAGAAACTAAATAATATTTTAAGTACTTAATTAACTACGCTCGATGTTCGTCCCTACGTAACGGACGTAATATGCCTTGCGATGAATTATATTTTTAACCCACTTTTTACTCTGGCGGTATAACTAAAATATATTTCTGTAATTCAAGTAAGTGTAGCTTTCAAAACATATTTTTTGCATACCAATATCTCTTATGGTTAAAAAGTAAACTTCGTATATGAAAAAAAAGATGTGAATAGTTTTTGGATTTTACCATTGATTATTCTTTCGATGGACAGCTATTTTTATCTTAGAAATGAATTCTTTATTGAGTTAACTGAAAATGATATTGATGATGATATTAATATGAAAACAATGTAATGATATTAAAAACGATAATGATATTCCCACTTATCCTAGTATCTATAGTCCGAGAGATGTAGGGCTCAAAGTAAACCGCGGCGGAATCAAATCCCCCCACCCCTGCCACCCGCGCGGTGCCCCTCCCCCATGGCACCCGATCTAAATCCACTTAGGACCACCTTTAGAACAATTGTGCCAAGTATGAGCCTATAATTATAAAATGCAGGGTTCCCATAAAAAAATATATCCCCAGCTATAGTAAATGCATAGAGGTGAGTATCTTAGCCGAAGTTTCGGGGTCCTTGGCTCCTTCTTATGGCTACAGTATTCTTATGGCTTGACGATACACTCGCGGAGCGCGCCAAAATTTCACCTCTTCATTGTTTTACATACTGTGGTATTTGATATTCACTAATTAGAGTTTTGGAGGATGATTCGCTTGACGGCGCAGCGGCGTACAATTTAGGCGCGGGCGAACCCTCTTACCGTCTTGAGTTCAGTGCCGTGATTATGTAACTGTCTCCTTGGCGAATGTAGCATCCTCCGCACCCCTATTTCAGGGGCTCCATTGTTCGCAGATACGATACATGATTAAGAAGGACGGGTAATATAAGGGTAATGTCTTTGAATAAGACAAAAGGAAAGCTCATATTCCTAGCAGATTTTATAAACCACTAACATATTCATTGGAAAATTGGAATATACAAATAAGCAGTATTTAATAGAGAATGAAAAAGAAATACATTTAAATGAGAATAATTGCTGAAGCAAAAGATATAGACAGAAAAATACGCCCAAGTAGTCTTTTGATCTAGGCACAAACAAGCTATCAGATACGTCATAACTTTTCCCAAGCAATATATTAATAAAAAGTGAATCTTATTTTAACTCACAAAATAGAAATTTCAATACTAAAGTTTACAAACAACAAATTTATAAGAAACAAAACTTGAAATATAAATCAGTTTTTAATATATATTTTTGTTATGCTTCGACAATGTATCTAACCCTTTTAATGTATTTCTCGCTTTGATTGTAGTTCTGATATCACTAATGATATCAGAACTACAATCGTTTTCTGATACTACAATTGAGTCGTTTACATCAAACATACTAGGTGTAAACGACTCAATATTCAAGCTTATAGAATCTGGTATAGTAGTATGTAATATTGTACAGTCGTTAAAGCAATATGGGCCATGAGACTTATTTAATTAATAAGTCGCTTTTTAAGGAATTAACATTACCATATCCACGGCATCTACGTCTTCATTGGTATTCCGCATGCTACGGCGCGCATCCAATCTATTAGATTTTGGGAACTGGTTAGAAAACATAGTGGATGCCGCCGCCCAAGAAGAACCTCCAAGAACTAAACAAATCTATAAACGTGAATGCGTACACCCCCCCCCCCCTTCAAAAAATTTGTCCATATGAAAATGAACAAAAAAGGCGAAAAGAAAAATTACCTCCGCCGAGTATTAATTCACCGACGGTAACATTGACGCAAGCAAGCGAAAACGAAAAATCACCCGATTGTTTGAAATGTCGGAATACCAAACACAAAACATGAGTGTAAACACTTACTCGCACTAGCGCTTATAGAACTGCCGTAAGTTTTCTGAATAATAAAATAAATTAAAATGAAATCATCCCAAAACGAGTATTGTGGATTGACGTTTATCTTCCTTGAAATCGTTCTCAGACCTTTTTTTTAAATCGGTGTAATTGTATCCATATTATGAAAATTTTCATTTTGTTACATTACCTTTGGCATTTACGAAATAAAAAAATCTGAAATTATGGTAAACTTTTTCAGGTAATTTATAAATATAGGCACTGAAGAAAATGCGGTTTAAAACCAGGTGGAATCTTCTCGAACTCATAACGAACGATTATGTACTTGCAGTCGAATCGACTGATTTATAGGGTAGGCCCGTCCTGTCGAAGGGCAAAACGGCTATAGTTGAGCCGTCGCCGGCGCAACAGATGCTCGCATCTGTCCGACGACGTAAATAACACGAGCCGACTAAAAAACGCGTAAGAGAGACGACACAAAGCAAATAAAGAGAGATCAGTTTGCGCGAGACGGAGACGGTTATATGTGAGACATTTATTTTCATTGCGTCCCCTAAATCACTTAGTATGAACTAGGAGATGCGCCGTCGCCATACTGCGTTTTGACGTAACGGAACTGGAGTCGAGATATGGCGCTATTACTAATTTAGTTCCTTAATAAGCGTTAATGCATGGCCATTATTTGATAGATTTCACTAAACATATGATTTAACCCTTAATTAGTCGCACGACGAAAATTACATAACTGGGATCGCACGGGGTCTCAGGTGACCTCAAATTGTAGGAACTATTTTTAATGTATACCTACTAAATAAATAAATAAATAGAATTATTGAATTGTTATAGTGCTTTATTTGAAATAATATATTTTCAAGAAGCAACATATCTAATTTGAAAAAAAAAACAATTAAATTAAAATAATTAGCAAAAAGTTAACATTATGTGGTTATGGTGATATAAAAGTTATTGTTATATTTTTTAAAACTCTCTGAATCACTGTCATCACACTGTTGACAATATCTCTCAGAGTGACCATTGCACATTTTTTTTCCGCATTTCATTGCTTTCACTTTCCGATCGCTTTTGTTTTGTTCCGATCGCTTTCTAGTTGTTGCCACATCTATTAGTCGCATGGGGTTACCATTTAAGAGAGAAGCGATGCGTCCTTCCGCTCCCGTAACTTGATTGCTACTAAAATGCAATCTGTGTCGCGAATTACGAACCTAGCGGGGGCGCGGGGAAATTCGGAACCAGGCAGTACTTTTTTTTAAACGCGAAAGTGCTTTGAACCCATGCGACCAATTAAGGGTTAATTTTGTGACTACACACCATGGTACAAAAGCGATTGAAATGAAATTCTTTTTGGCCGTATTCTTTATACCTCCTGGGGAGGTAGCTGATGGTGTAGACGATGACTAGTGGCACCTACGTCTGTCGATGATGCATTGTGCCGTCCCAGGTATTCGAGCTGTGGAGCGCTCATCGGAGTGAATTGCGCATGTGAAACCTCTACCTCCGGGAGTTATAATGATACATGCCATTCGGCCTCCTATGGAGTGAACGCAACGACTTTGAGCACAAACACTATCCACAGTCGAACTACGCCAACAGTCCGTAAGATTCCAACACCTTACAGCAAGGCACTGGGAAGTGCCCAACCAGATGGCCTCCAAGCGCTTCTAATACTAGATTTAGACGGATTTATCCATTTTTTCCATTTCTCCAGTCTGGTCACAGATTTGAGGTCGTTAACGCGGCCTCTACCTGACGTTACCGGTAATTGAAAACGAATTGTCGCAGATCCGTGGTGCCTTTTGCCCGTTAATCTCGCTCGGGATCGGGTGGCCAACAGAACATGTCTAAGGTTAGTTGACGCTATGTCAACAGCTTTCCCGGTTATTCGCCGGATTGCGCAAGCGATTGACTCATATAGCCCAGTACGCAAACCGGCCAGTTCCGTCCGAGGTGTTCCATGATCCGCACTTCCGATCCCATTCTCTACGACTGCAGGCTGCAGCCGTAGACAGGGTTCACGATCCAAGGAACGACAAAGAAACTTAACCTGTGGGAGTATTAAACTGAAATCATCGCTAAGCGCCATAAGCTGTTCATAAGTATTCGGCTAAGGGTCTCCTATAACTTTTAGCTTTACATTATCTGGTGTGACACTTGCAAAAAACATGTAGAGCAGTGATAACTTTCTCTCGCATTTTCTAGAAAGGAAGATCGGTCCTGTTTCCAATGATCGTGAGATGTTTATTGAGCGCAAGTGTCATGTCATTAGTCGATACACTGTTATTATTTGGGCTTTCTTTATTTTTGCGAATGGTGGGTTTACCAGGACATTGTTTGTTTGTTTCTACCCTTTAGTGCGACATTTCACAATTTCACCTTGTGTTGCTGTCCTTCCAGTAGATTTCCTGTTCTCGTTCCGGCCAGTATTTGGTGGCAAGTTCTAGAAGATATTCTGATATGTCTATGGCCGGCTCTTAACTCACGAGTGGTCTTGATAACCCTATACTGGCCAGGGCACCTGCTTCCTCATTTACTTGTATATTGCACTGTTCTAGAGCCCATGCGTAGTCAGGTAATTGCATAGGGAATAGGAAAGGGAGTATTGGTAAAACCTAGCATATCGAACATAAATAAAAAAAAGGTTCTGAATAACTATATATCCCAAGAAAGTGTCTAGATTTAGCATTTCAAAATTTTATTTAAAATTCAATGCACAAACTAGTGTGCCAATGTTGCAAATAATACTGATAGAATTTTAGAAAAAAAGTATGCTTTAGTGAAATAAAACATATTCGTATCATTCATACAATATATTTTCAACATATTCTCATTTCTTTAAAATAATATTTAATAATATTCTTACCAATAAACGAGGTATAAACATTATACGTTTATGGATATTATACTTTTAGAAAGTTATAAGTCTATACGTACCAAGGATTTGTCAAAAGTTTAATCAATGGACGTTTCTCGCTATACCTGTATTACATCGAAGAAATAAACTCCGTATCTGTGTAAAGCAGGTATAGCGACAAACGTTCAGGGCATAATGTTGGCAAATCCTAAAAACTTGGGAATATTGTTTATACCTACCCAGATATAGGTATTTTATAGTAATTGCATACCTTTTTATTTTAGAGGTATTTTGTAACTAACCAGATATAGCGGTATTATAACGACTTTTTGACGTAAAATGTCCATTAAGTTGTATCTGCGGTGTAACGCAGGCATAGCGAGAAGCGTTTATTGGTCATACTCAACAAATCCTAATATACTGGTCATACTTTTGACAAATCGGTTATAATTTCGAATCGCTCTTAACTAGGCAAAGCCTGTGCTAAGAGAACACCAATACAATTGATTTTAAAATATATAACTTCCAAAACAATTTTTTCTGGATTGAATTAGGTTAAAAATGAAATTTTCTCTAAAGCATAATATTTTTACAACTATAAATAAGTAATAATAAATAATAATTAGTAATGATTAATAACGATTCGTAATAATAAATATTAATCATAATAATACGTATATAACAATTACTTATATAGAGTAAATATACATATGTCTACAGCAAAAAACATACAAAAAATATTTATTTATTTAAAAATTGTAATAAATGTTTTTCTGTCTCTTTTCTGCCAAGGTTCATCTCTTTTCTACCAAACCCATAATGAAAGGTTTTCTGCTTATTCCCAATATGCTTTTACTCATCATATTTGCCATTCTTGGAGCATTCACGCTATAGTGACGTTGTCGAAAAGACGTTGGACGTTTCGGCACTTTACCATTTTCCTTATAAAGAACTATTCTCACACTATTTTTGAGCCATAACATAATTTTCTCCTCGAGTGTGGTTTTTGAGATATCGTACTGCCTTACGGCAATACAACCGCCTCAAATCCAGTAATTGTACCTTAACAAACAGGTCGTCGGAAGTGCAACGCCATGGCTTCTTTAGTATAATTCTAATTATAGCCATTAAGACAAGACGCAAGGTTACCATATATCATAATGGATTGTAATATGGCGCAATATATTGTTTTTAAGAAAGGCATACCGGGAATATCTCGCAAGTATATAATTATAATTAGAGGTATGGAATTTCGCTAAACTAAACAGTCGAAAAAGAAACTTTTCGAAACGAAAATTGAAAATATCGAAATTTCGCTAATATTCGCATATACTCCATATAAAACAACTTCTTAATAGACCTACAATTTATATTTAATATTAATTAAAAGCTACCGTTGTTGTAGGTACTTCCAATATTTGACTATTTAGAATCGTTCTGTCTGTAACGGCGACATTATATTTTATAAAGAAGAGTTCTGCTTCTACGTTGTTCAACTAACAGCGTAAAAGTACGATAACTAACCCTGTAACGCTGCCTCAGCAAAGTTTGAAAAGTAGCATTTAGTACCCCAGAATATGTTCTTAACATTAACATCTTCATTCCTATTCACTGATTGGAAGCATTAGCAGATGAAAGTAAGTATACCCATCAATCAGCTTATTTTGAGAAAGTTCTCTGAAAAAAAGGATTTTTTGAGAAGTCTTCGAGTAATGTATTTTAAGACATTATTGTAAGCCAACAATCCTGCATGTCAGCAGCCCCTATTTTTAACTGTACCTACAAGACAATATTTCCGTTTCTCGTTGTGACAAATATTCCGACAGCGTTAAATGCTAACCCCATCACGGACAATTTCAACTGGGCTAAAAATAAGTTGACGACAAATTATATTGGCGGGGCGGCATGCCGTGCTTACGAGACTAAAGTAATTACTTCCTCATTTTCCCCTATAGTAGCGTAATAATACAAGCTTTAAAGCTTTTCAATATAAATACGAGAGTTAAAAGTGCGTACATAAATTAATCAAGAAGAACAACTTGGGTTGTCGACTACAACGGGCGAGCCCGTCACCTCAGGAAGTTTTAACGATTAGTCGTTCTATCTCCCTAGAGTGAACGTAGAAGACTTGGGACAAAAACAGTCCACCATCTAGCTACGTCACAAGCCCGTAAGAGGCCAACGCCTTAACCGCGAGATAGCCAGGAATGTTACCTGGCGGGCCGACACTCGCGCCCTTACTTCCAGTTGTGACCAGATTACTCCGGTCTCTCGATTGGTTCCGAGTTCGAGGTCGCTTGCGCGGTCCTCTCCTTTACGAAGCGGTGAAACGGTGTATATCGAATCTATCGCGGACCACAGCGTCCTTTGCCCTGCTGTTCACCCAGGATCGAATGGCCGATGGTCGTTTCAAGAGCAGTCGCCGTAAGGTCCGCAACCACCCCCGCTCTATAGGAAACAGAAGAACAGTAGAATTTGAAGAATGTATTCTCTCTGGTGATCCTTTAAGTTCTCGTTAGAAAGATCCAAGATCCCGTTAGAAAGTCATGGTGTTCCACTCAGGTCAAGTAGGAACAACACCATAGCAATTCCATTACATCAGACCTCTTTTTTCACTAACTCATTTACCGTCCACTCTGCTCGACTTCGGAAACAGCTTCCGCATGTTATCTGTCGATTCGTCTTATTGGCGTGGAACCTTTTGCACATGTATTGTCCTTGTAAGACAATATTATATCTAAAATTCGATCGAATGGGTTGTTGATATATAAACTGTGTGAGGTTACAAGTGGATGTAAGTTCACGTAGGGCCATGGATTTTTGTTCTGAAAAGTGTTTTTGCCCTGAACCCAAAATATCCTTAGGGCTCCCTTCCGAGTTGGCGCGACTAAAAAATTAGATATTTTTGCAATGCCCGCGCGCTTTCGATATATACATAAAGATGTATAGGTATACCGCGGCGACAAGGGAATACGTCCCACCATTGGCAGTGGCCAATTAAGAATGACGATTTCGGCTTCGCGCGTCGTCTAATATAGTCGATTTTGCTTTTCAATTATAATATAATAAATTATCAAATAAATAGTTTTTTATAAAGTAAAAAATTGATTACAATAATAAAATAACTTAAGATCACTGTGTTATTTTTTATATCACTCAAAAGTATCTTTAATAAATAGAAAAAAAATAATGTTTTGCAATAACATTTGTGGAAATTAGGTAATTTCAATCATTTTTTTCATATATTTTTTGTATAGAAGTTCCAAAAACTGTCTTAGTACTATGCAAATGGACCATACGCTGGTGTAAATTGTATTTTTTAAATATTGAGAATCATCTCTAAGGCTTTACAAAAACTGAAGACAAATCTCGCTCGCTTTTATTTTTTGGAAAACAGTAACAGAATAAAGATAATTTACAATTAATACGGAAATAATTTACCAATTTCGTTTTGGCGAAATGATAACTTAAGGATTGTGTTTTTAAAATCAGGCATATTTGTATCAAAATTCTTTTTCGTGTTCTCACAACCAGGCCACAAAATTATGTTTCATATAGCTTTTGGCCGGCACGGCCTCTTAATATGGATGTAGTAAACCAGGATCCCAAAAAGCATGTGTTGTCCTCATGGCAGTGAGGTCGTCTAATAAAAATAAAAAAGCTGTTGTTATTTTTTGTTGTTTTTGTTATGATGCGAAATATTTCAATTGGTGACGTGGGCAGTACATGAAAAAAAAAGATTTTCTTTGGAAACGTCTTTGGGATTTCGCCGATAGGTAATAAAAACAAGAGTAGACGTTCCCGAACATGTGGTCGAAATATAAATGGTTGGCAGCGTAAATAAAAGAAATATAAAAATACTCACATCAACATTGATACCGGAAAAGGCGAATATCTTGGTGTTTGGATCCTCCGTCGGAGAATATCTGTAGAACTCATGCCTACCTCTATACCACTTGACTGAGTATAAGGGAGCTTCGTCCAGTTCATAAAGGCACTCTAAAATTACGTCGCGCCCTCTCTGCACGACTTGAGGAGTTATTCTCAGCTCCGTGGCCCGTAGTGTTGCCGCTCCTGGAAAATGGGAAAAAAGAAATTTTTTATTGATGTTTAAATTTTAGTAGTATTCAGGGTATATTAATGTCTTCATTGTAGCAGACGGAACGAAAAGGAACGACTCAAGGAAATGGCAGTGGGAACAATTAATAGAATTATTGACCCGTTAACTATAATGGAAATGGCAAACGCAAACGCATAGAGTAATAAGTTGATTATATTTGATTATTCGTTATGATAATTGTCGTTTAACGTATGATATTATTAAGCATTTATCTTTTATTTTGTCTGACTTTTGGTTATTTTTAATATTATTTTTACTGAGTTGAAAAAAAAGATTTAATTTGTTACATGTATATTTTGATCATTGTGTTTTAAACAATAAAGATTACGACATATCTAACTGTACTTGCAATTTTGGATGAATAAAAGACTATTGACTCTTGACTATGCAGTTTTGCTATTTTAATAGATTTTTTTTAAATGTATATGCTGCAAAAATCTAGTGGACAAGAATCATTAAATGTTATGAAGACAGTTTTCGTTGATTTGTAGTTAATTTTTTTTTTTTATATTTATAAAAATATATTGGTATACTGAAAAAAGTGAATGTCTTTTGGATCAGAATCAGGGAAGTAAGACGAGGGTCGAAAAATGGAGCATTTTTTTTTAGTTGGACAACGAAAATTTCCGTGCATAAATAACAGATTTAAATTTCAAAGCTATGTCATACCTAAGTTCAAAGCTAAGCAGGGTACTGTCAAACCTTTGTTTTCACAAGCCACTAAAAGGCTAATTATCTCGCGAATAACAGCAAAGATTTGCCATGGCGTTATATTAGGTCCTTGCATATGTAAATGCCGCTTTTTCCACACTGGCTACTTTCAGCTTGGATAGTTTCGATTTGAGTTGGGAATAAAATTTCACGTAGATTTTATTTCAAATTCAAACCGAAATTATTAATTAAAAGTATCCAGTGTAAAAAAATGGCAATTGCATAGATATAGACCTACCCATAACGCCATGACAAAATCCTTGCTGTTATTCGCGAGCTAATTAGCTTCTCAGTGTATTGTGCAATCAAGGGTTTGATGGCCCAAATGGCAAAAAACTCCTTTAAAACCCTTCCCATAATCGGAGAAAACTTTAGATTGGATTTTGGAGGTTGAGTCGGTCCCTAAACAGTAGGTAATGTCATATCTGTAATGTTTCGGATGCATGGTCTTTCGTCCACATATTTCTCTGCGTCTTTACACCCTGTATCAAAAGGCTCCGTTCTCAATATTAGTATTTCCATGGCAATCAAATATCCCCAAAGACCACGAATACAAACTAAATAAATACCGTGATTTTGCAAATCCCCCAGGAAAAGCTTAACTGTTCAACTTCATGCGGTAAAAAATGCCTCTCGTGGCTGCCAGTTATCGGTTTCCTATATTTATAGCTCTTGGTCTCTCTAGGAACTTAATCAACTCATATTAAAAATCTAAAATCGCGATTATTGCATCTCAAGTATTATGGTTTTGATAGCGGATTTAATTGGTGGTAAGGTGTATGCTCGCATGCGACAATACAGCTATCCTAAACCAACCACAGACTGTCGTTGGTTAGGAGTCCACTGGTCTAATATAACTCCAGAAGTCTAATCATCATAATATTATAATGATCCCGCCCTGTTAGGGAATTTTAACCTTTCGAAAATGCTATAAAAAATATTTAAAATATTTGTATAGGGTAGTGGATATGACATGTAGAAAACCGCAAAGCCCTTCGTTAGCCGGAACGGAATAATAATTAGCTCTCCAGACGGCTGCTCTTGTGTCGAGCACCCGTGCATGCGAGGGTGATATGCTATTTGTAAAAATACATGTCGACGGCCTAAAGTGAAAAATAAGAAAGTTTTCTCCGTTCTGAATCTTTCTTTTCTCCAATTCTATTTCAATCCAAGGGCAACTAAGAGATTAAAATTTGGAAATGATTCATTAATATAATTTCGAAACTATAATTTTATCATCCATTTTTGTTTTGTTGGTGTGTTTAATAATGTTTTTATTATTCTAAAATATAATGTTTATCACTGAGAAAAATAAAACGCTGTAATACACGGAAATGCGTATGTTTCATAAAGGATTACGCATATAATATGAACTTCACCGAATATTTATTACGGCGCACAACGTGATCTTGATTTTACTATGACAGCATATCATTATATATAGTCAGTTACATGAATGATGTTGAAGCTACATTATATCTTTATTTTCATATTATCCGTACGGAGCATGGTGAAACATATACTCGAGTAATGGAGTTTCAACCAAATTTCCTGTAATTGAACAAAATTATGATTGGAACATCATTCATTATTCTGTATAAAACCGTAACAACACAACGGTAATTTATTAATAAGAAATCCATTATTTTTCTCATTCATCTCAGACTCATTTTATTCATAATTTTTGAGGTTTTTAATATATTCTAAACCAAATACTGAAATAAAAAAATGCTATTTCTGGTATTTCGAAATAGATTTTTTATCATTGAAAAAGAACTTTCTTTAAAATACAGAAATATGAATAGAAGTGAGTGGGTTCATGATAGGAGTAACGGGCTATTACCAAAAACTAATATACCTACTTACAGTAGAAAATTGGAAATTTGATAATTTCACAAAGTCAAAAATTTCAAAAATTGGAAATTTGTTAGTTAGATGTGTGACGGGCCTCGGGTTGCATAGAATTGGAATAAATTAATTTGTCGCTTTATTTTTTATTAAAATGACCTTATTTTCCCCGATCAATAAATGCCCAAATATGAAATAAATAAATAAAATATAAAATTGAAGGTGTAAAATTATCCGGGTGACTCAACAAATCGAACGGGTGAGTTGTTAATTAGTGACAGCCTTGAAGTGGGTGAATCAGTACGACCAAATATGCAACTTTTAATATAAAGAAAAATACTTCATTCTTTTTTTAAATTATTGAAACACAATAAATTATTGAAACACACGGATAAATTAAAGACATCGTGGAGCGTACTGCACCATCTAGCAATAGGTAATTTTTTGCGAATAGGCAAAATTTTGCGATATTTTACCTAACGCTAGATGGCACAACGCGTTCAACTCTTTTTATAATATTTTTATTAAACTATAAATTTTTCAAAAAAAAAGACGTTTTTTTTAATTTTCTTATTTTTTATTAAAAGTTGCTTCTTTGCTCGTGCTGATTCACCCACTTCAAGGATGTCACTAATTAAGGACTAATTCTGTGTATTATAACCTCATTGTCTGGAATAAATAGTCTCTGTCAGGAAGTCCTGAACTATTTCAGTCTAAAATGTTATAATGGTTTGAAGATTCTTGCGTCTTATATAAAAAATACAATAAAAAAACAAGACAAAATACGTCTCTCAAAGATATAACATTCATTGACTTCCATTTAATTATGTTTGTTAACATTGCTATATTTTTTTGACAAATTTTAAACTAAACCTTCCGATCTATGCATTTAAGAACCTGTATTTTTTTACTGCGAATCTAATAGTTTTTTAGACATAACGACAATCTTTTATTTTAAAACCTCTCGTCATCAATTAGTTCATGTTTTTCCAGAACTTTATAACGTATTTTCAAAAAGTTTGTTCACGAGTTGTTTACGAATTTTGATTAAATTTCATTCAATTTATGAACATGCTAACTTAATGACCGATACTATGGGAAAGTGAAACATTACATCATATAAAAATAGGAAAAACAGATATTTACGAATATCTTAGGCTTGATATGATTATTTTTTGTGAATTTTTCCTAGAAATTTTCCAAGAAAAATCGTTTAAAATGTAAGTAACAATATTATATTACGGTCTTAAGTCCATTAGTCATTACATAGCTATTTAAATATATCTACTAGTTTTTACTTATTTTAAACACTCATCTCAGTTCCCAGTTTGTTTGATCGTAATGTATTTATTGGCGAACTTAATCGAAAAACTTAAATTCCTTTAAAATTTTGTAAATACTGATGACAATTTAAATTGTGATGCACACATAGAAAACCTTTTTAACAGATTAGCGACAACCTATTTCGCAGCTAAACGTAAAAGTAAACTTTGTTTTAATCTCTCTGGTTCCCAAGCAAAATTATTTCAGTATTCAGTATTCAGTTTATTTATTCAAAATATACAATAACAGCATGAATTAGGAATTAAAGCTAATTATCGCATATTAGAATTCGTCAGTTTATATGTAGATATAAAACTATTTAAGCATAAATATTAATTCAACAATAGCATTGACTAAAGTCGGCTTTACACGACAGACAAATATTTAAAAAAAAAAAATAATAGAGCTGAATCCATGTACATGAGTATACATATAAAATAGATTATTATTATAAGAATATTAATAGTCATCAAGCACTTTATACAAAAAATAATCACACAATTGGAAGTATCGAAACAAAATTGGAAAAAAAACAACGTATGTATATGATCAGGTATGTTACATTACACATTGTAATCTACATATTAAATATTAAATTCATAATATTATAATTAAATAATAAAAACTAAAATGAGGTACCTGAAAGTTACATATTAATGTTATTCCCATTTCAAAGAATTGGCATGCTCAAAAAAATCACCCAGCTTATAGAAAGCATGTGTGGATTGCAGCTTTTGTTTTATAAATCTTTTAAACGCCTTTGTTTCCATCTTCCTTGTGGAGAGTGGTAGCTGGTTAAAGAGCTTATAGCTCAAATATCCAAAGGACTTTTGTGTCTGCGTAAGGCGTACTTTAGGCAGGATAACGTCATCACGTCTGCGTGTATTGTGGGAGTGCATATTCCCGTTTACCTCTTGTTCGTTAATATTTGATTTAGCATAATAATATAGTAGACATTGTAAAATATATTCAGACGTAAAAGTCAGTATTTTGTACTTAAGAAAATATGGTTCGCAGTGCGTGTCACGGGATACTCCTGCAATTGCTCTCAATGCACTTTTCTGTAAAATGAAAACCCTAGAACTGTCTGTGGCATTCCCCCATATCAGTATACCATAAGTCATTTTAGAATGGAAACAAGCATGATACGCAGTTATTGCAGCGATTT
Source organism: Micropterix aruncella (assembly GCA_944548615.1). Taxonomy (NCBI): domain Eukaryota; kingdom Metazoa; phylum Arthropoda; class Insecta; order Lepidoptera; family Micropterigidae; genus Micropterix; species Micropterix aruncella. The sequence continues at coordinate 13,401,378 of OX155959.1, read as the reverse complement.
CACCAGCTAAGAATTTAATCTTTTTTATTGCATATATTGCCGAAGAAAGCGCACTACATAGTTCATTAATATGGATGTTCCAGCTAAGATGATGATCGATCATGATACCTAGGAACTTTGTCGATTTGCTTAATTCTAGAGTACTGTTGTTTAGAGTTATATTGAATGGTATAGCAGACGATTTATATTTTGAGGAGAAGTGCATAGTTACGGTTTTTTTTGCATTAAGCAAGAGATTATTCTCTGTGAACCATGAACTTGCTAGGTTTAACGCATGATTGGCATTGGTCATTAGGTCGTTAAGATTGTTATCGTGTGGTTGGGATTTTTACCCGGTTTGCATAAACCCACTTTACTTGTGAATTTACGCGACCCCCTTTGTGCTGGGTAATTACCCCTTCGATTATCTTCAATGGTTTTCACCTTGGACTGTATTCAAATGGTAATCACTCACCAGCTAGGTTGGTTTTTCTCTCAGGGGTGGTTGTCTCGAACGATTGGTGGATTCCAACCTCACAAGGAAATTAGTTCGGCGAGAGGCTTCCGTGATAGAACCTCACTTTCCTCAGGTCACGCAGGATAAGCTTCCGTCGAAAATAAACACTTTTTATTCGCGAGACTTTCTTTTATTCGGTCACTTATCTTTACTTTTACATTGAGTTCCGAGTACTTATAATTTACTACTAAGTCCCGGTGCTTGGATCGCGGCGCGTTCACGCTGATCCTTTGCCAATTTACAACTGAAGCTTTCGCTCTTTTCTGTCGTCGATCGCCATTACATTTTTTTTAAGATAGCGACCGCCCTTACCTCTCATTGGTCTAGATCCTTCCAGAAATTTCTAAACACACCCCTATTACTGCGCCGCACACGTTTTGTCCAATAACGAGACAGGGCGCATAACAGATGCAACCCCGTTTGAGAGAGACATCGCGATCATGCTTCCTCGCTTGCACGCTAGAGCGAGAAGCGAATACACTAGTTGTCTCTGTCGTACATTTAAACATTTTATAGACATATTATTTGCTTAATTTAAAAGAAAAGAATCTACCCTAGTACAGGCATGAACCTAGTTGGGTAGTTTTTTAAGACATAATTTTCGTACTACTTCCTCTTAAATAAAGCATTATTATTATTATTGTTATTACAGATTCTCGTCGCAAACGCCACCGTTCCCGAGTACATATTGTCTTAAACATAGGTTAGTTTCAGGTCATTAGTAACAAGTTAATATTAATGTTAGATCGTTAATTAGGCTAATTAAGTTGTCTCTCCTAGCGCTTTACTTTACATTAAACGAAATACTATATGCTATGCTTAATTAATTAATCATGCAAGTTTCTTTACATTTTAAACTATATTATTTCTAGGGGGAATTGTGGGATTTGGAGTATGTATGATTTTTTGTAACGTCCACGGTTTTTATTTCGTAGTCTTTTGCCAGTCGCCTCGCCAGGGAATTTATCGTTACCATGTGTTACTAAGGGGTCCTTTTCACGATTTATTTTGAATGGGAACGTTGTCGGTCCCTGGATTCTCGTGTTTCAGGGTCGACCGCTCGTTTATTTTATATTTTATAGCCCCTTTCTGTCCTTTCCTTTGAGTTATCAGCTATTTTTCAAGGAATCTCATATCCTCGGCGTCCGTGACTAATTATGTTTCCTACCCTTTGTAAGAGGGTCTCACTTTTAGGGAAGATTTATCGACCCTGGCGTCCGCTCTTTCGGATATTCTGAACCATTCCCCCCCCCCAATGGGCTCTGAGCCTCATTGGCTCCTGTCTCCATCTATTTGGTTTACCTAATTTACATCTTATTTACATAATCCAGTCTTATTTTTTACTCATTCACCTATGGGATTCTACTTATCTAACTGTCATATTCAATTTTCCTTATTGGTCTAGTGAGGTGACGGATCTTTCTTATTCAACCTATGAGAATTTCTCATTAATCTACTTAGAATATGTACCGCTTTCCGTTAACTTTCGTTTTTCATTTCTTACGAGACAAACGTCAACTTGCGTTTTCACTTTTAAATTCTAGCTAGACTATTTTTATTTTCTACTGTGACGAATAGACTTTCGCTTTTTCCACTTAGACATTAGTGACAGTTGTTTCTGCCTGATCAGCTGTTGTATGTATTTTTACAAGTTTACTGACAGGGCGCCTATACACTTTCCCGTCCACTAATAGGTCTACTATTCGCACTTGGCCTGTTTTGTCAGGGAAAACTTGAGTTACCTGACCTCTGGCCCACCTTCCTCGTTCTAGGGAAGGATCTAACAGGACTACTAAGTCTCCGATTTTTAACGGAGTTCCCTTTGTCGCCCACTTAGGTCTTTTAACCAACAATGGAAGTACTTCTTTAGACCAGCGGTACCAGAAAGCATCAGCAAGTATTTGCGATTGTTTCCAGTGATTTTTGTTAGATAACTCAGTTGTATTATTCTGACCTACCGCTGTACTATCATCTGCATGGCCTAATAGGAAATCTGCGGGTGTGAGGGGTCTCTCATCCCGAGTATCTAGAGATATATACGTGAGCGGCCTGTGGTTCATCATCGCTGAGACTTCGCATAATAATGTTCTCAGCACATCTTCGTTTGGTGCTCGCTCCTTTAATATGGCATATAACGATTTTTTTGCCGTTTTTATCTGACTCTCCCAAACTCCACCGAAATGGGGTCCTGAAGGAGGGGAGAAACTCCATTTTATCTCGTCGGCACTTAGACGATCCCTCACTTCATGGTTGTCGATAGCTGACAAAACTTTTCTTAATTCAGCGTCCGCACCGCGGAACCCAGTGGCATTGTCGCTCATAATTTCCCGCGGCTTCCCCCTGGCTGCTATGAAACGTCTTATAGCTAACAAGGCCGAGCTGGTTGACAAATCTCCAGCTAGTTCGATATGGGTCGCTCTCGTGTTAAAACAAGTGAAGAGTAATCCATATCGTTTTTCCACTTTCTTTCGATTAGTGACGAAGAACGGCCCAAAAGCATCCAAACCTACAGTGTGGAAACAGCGCCTTCGAGTGGTTATTCGCGCGGGTGGGAGTTGGCCCATTTGTGCGGTCATAGGCTTCGCGCGGCGGATAGTGCAATAGACACATTCTCGTGAGATCTTTTTCACCGTTTGTCGCGCCCCAATGACCCAAAACTGTTCTCTCAGCACTGATAAAATTAATTCAGCGCCGCCGTGAGCATTAATCTCGTGTAAATGTTTCACGAGCAACACCGTGAATCTATCCTTACCGTGTAATATATATGGCCTTTTTGTGTCGAAAGGTGTGTCGTTCGCATTTTCGATCCGGCCTCCTAACCGTATTAACCCTTCCGCGTCGATATACGCGTTCAATCCGAACAGACGGCTGTCTTTCGGCAATATTTTCTGATGACGTATCAGGTCTATCTCGTGTGCGAAAATTCGATGTTGTGATTCCTTGATCAGAAATTTTTTCCCGGTTGCGATATCGTCGCTTTCGAGTACTTTTGACGTGGTTTTTTTTCTACACAGATCTATAAATTTTTTCACATATGCCATGGTTCGACTCGCCCGCATGTACCGGGAAAATCTATCTATGTCAATTACGCTTTCATTTTTTTCTGTCGTTGTTAGTACAAGTTTTGTCTTAAATTCTAACAATGCTCTCTCTTCCGGTTTCGGATCGGTTGGCTCCTGGAGCGGCCAGTGTTCTCTACTGCCACGCAAGAAAGCAGGTCCCGCGAACCATCTACCTTCCGGGCTTAAATCTATCTTGGTGGTATTCCGTGTGCCATCATCAGCGGGGTTGTCGCTCCCTGCTAACCAATGCCACTGTCTTGGAGACGTGAGCTCATCGATCACACCTAGTCTATTTGCTACAAACTGGAGGTGACATTCCTTTTGTGACAAAATCCACCACCACACATTTTTTGAGTCTGTCCACATAAAGACGTCATCGAAACTTAATGCGCTCTCTTGTTTTATTTTTGAGGCCAGTTCGGCACCTAACAGCGCCGCAGTCAGTTCTAACCTGGGGATTGTCAGTTTGCCTTTCAAAGGTGCCACTCGAGTTTTGCTAGCCATAAAGGATACCTTGTGCTCGCCGCTACAGCCTGTAATCCTAACATATGCAACGGCGCACATCGCCTTTTCGGACGAATCGCAGAATACTTGCAATTGCCTTTTCTCACCTGCTTGTTTGGTAGCGCCATTATAACGTGAGATTCGCACACCTTGCGCTAATCTCAGTTCTTGCAACCACCGGAGCCAATATTTAACTACATCGCTCGGGATCTCGTCGTCCCAGGCCACTCGGCTACTCCATACCTGCTGCATGATCAGTTTAGCCCTTATAGTTAGCGGTGAAAGCGCACCCATTGGGTCCCATAGCTGCATTATTAATTTTAGCGCTTCCCGCTTCGACGGAATCTTATTTCCCGTCGTCAGATCTTCGCTGAGGCGGTCCATGCTCACATTAAATGCTAACTGATCAGAGGCAGGTAGCCACGTCAAGCCTAATATACGTTGTGACGTCAACTCACCCTTTTCCAGAGATACTTGCGCGAGCGCGCGGTTTTCTTCTGGTATCCCGGTTAAAGCCTCGTTTTTATTTGAAGCCCAACCGGTCATAGTGAAATTCCCAGCTTTATGAATCAAATTAATTTCCCTGATGACTTGTTTTGCTTCCTCTAACGTGTCTACTCCCGCCAGCAAATCATCAACGTACGAATCGCGCTCTATTATTTTTACAGCCGCTGGGTACTGGTCCTTAAACCGAGCTGCGTTTTTATTTTTTACGTAGATCGCGGAGGCCGGGGAGCAACAACTACCGAATATTAGACAGTCCATTTTTAAGATTTTTGGAGGACTTTCACGCTGGAAACCTCGCCAGAGAAACAGCTGACTGAAGCTATCTTCCTCTCTCACTTTTATCCGAAGATACATATCTCGTATGTCGGCCGTGAAAGCGATTGCATTTTCACGGAATCGTAATAAAATTCCTAATATGCTATTTAAATAGTCTGGTCCACCTAATAACATGCTATTCAGTGACCCGCCTGCGCCCGAGGACGCAGCGTCGTGAACGACACGAATTTTGTCTTTCTTCGCGGGGTGAATAACCCCCAGGTGCGGAAGAAATAACGCTCGAGGGCGGTTTTTTAATTGTTTTTCCTCGACTTCCGAAGCATACCCCTCAGCTAGATATCTCTCTATCTGCTGGCAGTATTTTTCTCCATAAAGACGGTCGGAGTCCATTTTCCGTTCCACTGACCTCAGCCGAGTCATTGCCATGTCTCGGTTATCTGGTACGGAAAAGTTCACCTCTTTCCATAACAGACCTGTCTCCCATACTCCATTTTTAAAAGAAGTAGTATCTTCTAAGATTTTTTCAGCCCTAACATCGGCCTGAAGCTTTCGCTTTTTCTGTGGCCAATCGTACTCTAGCTTCAGATTTTCTTCAAGTAATTTATCTAAAGAAGGTTCATTTTCCTGATTTAAGCATAGCGCCGGGTACCTAACGTCTCGTTCGAGAGCGTTATTGCCGCCGATAGCCACCCACCCCAGGAGTGTTTTAGATACCGATAGGCCCCCGTCTACCATTTTTAATCCTCTAGAGACTATCAGTTCCCAACAATTAGCTCCCAGGAGCAGGTCAGGTTTTACGGTCGTCGCCTGAGTCGAACGCACCATCCATCCGATCGGCCTCTGCGCACTTATCACGCTTTTGACCTCCGGTAGATTTAACGAGGCTACGCTGTAAGCTCGTACTACGTATTCCTTCTTACCTAAATCTCCCCTTACTTTGAAGGACACCGCTTCGGCACTGCTATTACTCTCTCTCATATTCCCGATTCCAGAGAGCTGTAATCCCTGCGTCGGGCCTCGAATGCCTAGTTCTATTGCCACGCTCTGATCAATGAGTGAAACAGTCGCGCCTGCGTCTAACAACGCATATAATGTTTTTCTACCCCGGGTTCCAACTACGGTTATCGGTAATACTTGCAGAATGACCTGATTTCCAGATACTGCGTTCGCCACTACCTCGGAGCTCGCGCGCGGCGCCGCCGCGATGTCCGCCTCGTTCGCAGGCGGCGGGGCGGTCAGCAGATAATGATATTTGCCCTTTGGAAACCGTTTATATGCCGAACACGATTTTCGGCCGTGGTTGTGCCCTAAACATTTAAAACACCTACGCATTTTTTTTATCTCATCCCAGCGGCTTGCTAAAGTTAGATTTTTAAATTCTTCACATTTATTTAAATAATGGGATTTCTCACACCGAGGGCACTTAGGGTCTTCTTTGCCCTGGGTATGTAAAATATATCTTTTAGAGCCCGTTTCTTTCTGTCTCTTGTCTCGCGGGTTATCATAACTTTTCCTAGGGAGCTCTGCGGTACACAGACCGGCGTCTTGTGCGCTGATCGCTAATTTCTCTAACCATAATGCGAAATAAACTAATACCGGATCGTTTAAACCAACCCTTCCCCTGTCAGCTAGCCACAGAGTTAATAAGTTCTTTGGCAATTTTGCCACAAGTGAAGCCAATAAGTCTGGATTATAAAGATGTTCTAATTTATTTACCGATTTTACGGTCGCGACCAGATTTTTTATCTGGCACGCAAATCGCATTAAACCGTCTGCATCTAGACTATCAGATAACCCTTTTTCTTTCCTCAAATCCGCTATCGTTCTCTGAATAATTAAATTCGTATTACCGAATAGCGCCTCTAACGTGGTCATGATATTTGTCACGTTGTCAGGACTTAAAAGCAAACCCGTCACTGCCTCGCGTGCTCTACCTTTTAATGCTGTCTGCAAACGCAATAAGTTTTGTGCATCATTTAAATGCATTACGTCTGTCGACTGTTTGAAAATAGCTTTGAAGGCTACGAATTCTAAAGGATTCCCGTGAAATGAAGGTAACTCTTTTGCAAAATGCGGTTTTGTGGACGCTACAGAAAAAATCCTACATACCTCTTTTATCATTTTTTCGCTCGAGCTGCTAATTCCATCGCTGCTCGTACCCAGGTCCGTATCAGCGGCGGCCTTTACCGCCGCCGCCGACACCGCCTTGGTCTCTGCCCTAGCGTTGTCCGCAGCTGCCGCGCCGCTCGCATTCGCCGCGCCGCCCGCATTCGCCGCGCCGTCCGCCACCGTCGCGCCGGACGCCGCCGCGTTGCCCGGTTCCGATCGCCCGCCGTCTTCACGCCGCCGTGCCGCTTCTGACGCCACATCTCCATTTTCTTCTGCGAATGTTCCCCCCCAGGGTTCTGGTGAAGTCTCAGCCGCTGGAGTTTGATACTCGGCCCATCTCGACACTCTGCTAGCTGCCGTGTTGTCCCCCGCGACGTCGCGATCATTTTCCTGACTGCTCGTTTCTGTCCCGAAGGTTTCGGAGACAATTTCCAGCATCCTCATAGCATGCCGCGAGTCTTCTTCCGCTGCATCCAGTTCTTCCTGCATCGCTGCTCGTTGAAGGTCCATGTCAGCCTCTTCTTCGATTTCTTCAGCCGCTCTGTGCGCCGTGCGCCGCGCAGCCACTTTTTTCAGTTCCGCATCCAATTTATTTTTATCAGCTTTTTTCTTGGCTTTTTGGAGGTTCACTCTTCGAAGTTCTTCAGATGCTGCTCGCAGTTCCTGAACGTGCTCGCTTCTTCTGCTGCTCTCTGACCAGGCGCGCGATGAAGGTCTTGGATTTTCGGATTGCGTGCTTTTCGAATCCATATTTTTATTTTTCTTTTCTCGTTCTTGATCCAAAGTCACTTTTCTTTCCGATTTTCTTTATTCGGCTTGACGGAGGACCACGATGGTTGGGATTTTTACCCGGTTTGCATAAACCCACTTTACTTGTGAATTTACGCGACCCCCTTTGTGCTGGGTAATTACCCCTTCGATTATCTTCAATGGTTTTCACCTTGGACTGTATTCAAATGGTAATCACTCACCAGCTAGGTTGGTTTTTCTCTCAGGGGTGGTTGTCTCGAACGATTGGTGGATTCCAACCTCACAAGGAAATTAGTTCGGCGAGAGGCTTCCGTGATAGAACCTCACTTTCCTCAGGTCACGCAGGATAAGCTTCCGTCGAAAATAAACACTTTTTATTCGCGAGACTTTCTTTTATTCGGTCACTTATCTTTACTTTTACATTGAGTTCCGAGTACTTATAATTTACTACTAAGTCCCGGTGCTTGGATCGCGGCGCGTTCACGCTGATCCTTTGCCAATTTACAACTGAAGCTTTCGCTCTTTTCTGTCGTCGATCGCCATTACATTTTTTTTAAGATAGCGACCGCCCTTACCTCTCATTGGTCTAGATCCTTCCAGAAATTTCTAAACACACCCCTATTACTGCGCCGCACACGTTTTGTCCAATAACGAGACAGGGCGCATAACAGATGCAACCCCGTTTGAGAGAGACATCGCGATCATGCTTCCTCGCTTGCACGCTAGAGCGAGAAGCGAATACACTAGTTGTCTCTGTCGTACATTTAAACATTTTATAGACATATTATTTGCTTAATTTAAAAGAAAAGAATCTACCCTAGTACAGGCATGAACCTAGTTGGGTAGTTTTTTAAGACATAATTTTCGTACTACTTCCTCTTAAATAAAGCATTATTATTATTATTGTTATTACAGATTCTCGTCGCAAACGCCACCGTTCCCGAGTACATATTGTCTTAAACATAGGTTAGTTTCAGGTCATTAGTAACAAGTTAATATTAATGTTAGATCGTTAATTAGGCTAATTAAGTTGTCTCTCCTAGCGCTTTACTTTACATTAAACGAAATACTATATGCTATGCTTAATTAATTAATCATGCAAGTTTCTTTACATTTTAAACTATATTATTTCTAGGGGGAATTGTGGGATTTGGAGTATGTATGATTTTTTGTAACGTCCACGGTTTTTATTTCGTAGTCTTTTGCCAGTCGCCTCGCCAGGGAATTTATCGTTACCATGTGTTACTAAGGGGTCCTTTTCACGATTTATTTTGAATGGGAACGTTGTCGGTCCCTGGATTCTCGTGTTTCAGGGTCGACCGCTCGTTTATTTTATATTTTATAGCCCCTTTCTGTCCTTTCCTTTGAGTTATCAGCTATTTTTCAAGGAATCTCATATCCTCGGCGTCCGTGACTAATTATGTTTCCTACCCTTTGTAAGAGGGTCTCACTTTTAGGGAAGATTTATCGACCCTGGCGTCCGCTCTTTCGGATATTCTGAACCATCGTGAAACAGGAAACTTGTATCATCCGCATAGAGCAAGGTTTTGGTGTAGGCGGGCAAGCAATTGCCTATATCATTAATGAAAAATAAAAATAATAATGGACCAAGAATCGATCCCTGGGGAACTCCGCAGGTTATCGGTTGAGGTGTAGATCTAAATCCATCTATTTCTACTACCTGTGACCTGCCTGTTAAGTGGGATTTCATCATGTTATTGGCTTTGCCCCGAATCCCATACCTGTTTAATTTATTGAGCAGTATTTCGTGGTCAACCGAATCAAACGCTCTGGATAGATCACAAAAAACTGCCACGGGTTGGGAAGAATTTTCAAAAGTGTCGGTAATGAAATTTACCATCTCCGAAATCGCCGAGGTGGTGGACATGTTCTTCCTAAAACCATATTGATATTTATTTAGTATATCGAATTTATTTGCGAATAGATATAGCCTGTTATATAAAATTTTTTCGAAAATTTTGGAGAAAGCTGGAAGCAGTGAAATTGGCCTGTAATTTTCAGGATCAGTTTTGTTCCCTTTTTTAAAGACTGGTACTATCTTTGCTATTTTCATTAAATTTGGGAACACACCTTGTTTCATACAATTATTAAAAATAGACCTCAAGGTGTTGGAAATCGTTGGTGCTATATTCTTTATTAATTTAATCGAGTGTGCCCAGATATCCATTGATGTTTTTGTTTTAATGCCATTCAAGGCCATTTGTTTTAATGCCATTTAATGCCATTCAATTTGTTATGGAATATTACAGTGGGGAAACGCCGGTGACGTTTACCGTGTATTTTTAATATAAAAACGTGGCAATAAATGGCGTAAACAGAAAAATACAGTGTACTTCTCTAGTAAAGTGGTAAGTTTAGCCTCAGAATATATATTGCAATACAATTTATGCTAAGCCTAATAAAGACGTATTAAATTCGTCATCTATCGCTCTTAAAAAAGCCGAAATAATTAATGACGGTTGACATATCATTGTAATCGCACTATATAATTTAATATTAATAATGTGTATTCAAGAACATATCAAGAATTTATTTAAATAATATGTATGACAAAAATATGTATTGATTATGAACGTGTGTTCAAATAAAGTTGTATTTACTTATATGACTTATAATGCGGTGATTAATTATTAGGTAAAAAGAAGGAATTCATAAACACACTATATTGTAAGTGTTTATTTACAAAATCGACCAAAAAATTTTTGCGTCCATAGGCTAGCTTCCGACCAGTCAAGGTAGCACATTAAAGAAAAAAGATTTTATAGCTAGTATATGCAAAGATGCTATTTATAAATTAAATTAATATTATTATCATGCAAAGCTATTATTCTTTAATTTTAATTTATTTAAATATTTGTTGATTATTAGTAGGAGTCGAACTTTTAGATCTCTAAAGTTGAGTATTCTCAGTTTGTAAGACGTCAAATTGTGGTCAGATTTAAAATGCGTTGCGCCGTAGAGCGACTTGTCCGCAGATCTCGAATCATTTTGATTAACTAGTTTTGTGAAAAGCAATACAATCTTCTTTTGATGTTGTATCGGTTCCTAGACGTCCTAACAGTACTTTTTCCCCTTTTTCGGAATGGTCCCTGAAGTGTCAAAGCTCATTTATAAGCTAAACAAACTAACTGACGACTAAAGTCGAGAATGTGAACTTTCTCAGACTGCCTTTTCTAGATTCATATATAGCTATTTCTGCGACTCATTGTGAAAACATCGCAGAAACATTGAATTTTAAATACATTTTACCAAACAGACAATAGTAATTGGCCGAAGGCTATACAAACAATAAATAAATGCAAACGTCAACGCAACGCACTTCATTATATATTTTTCAATTTTGTCGATATTTCGGACCACGGTGTAAACTCACTATTCAAACAAAACCCATAGCGAATCCGGTGATTAATCAATTTGCTTTGATGACAGCTCAAGTTCGTGTAATTGCATACCTACATTCTATTTTGAGACCGAATGGTGGTCGATGATGTTAACGAATGGTTCATTGAATCGCAAATGGCGAATCATTCGTTTGTTGCGGCTTTGCAAGGATGACGGACGCTGAAATTAAGGTCATGCAATGAATGCATTGTATAATTCGATATTAGGTCACAATATTATTGATGGTGTAATACTCCGTTAGAGTATGATATTTATTCTCCAACGAGCAAATATATTAAAAGGCATAAAAAATATGAATGCCGTTATAAAAAGTGAACTACCGTATTTATATTTTTTTTATTACATTTCACTATTATATAGGTAAGCAGCTTAGCCCATAAGATCCAGAGTGTTATTGGGTCGGTTCAACTCACGATTCAGCTCCTATTCAGTAGCCTCCTCAAGTTGAGGACTACCCCGAGAAGGACTCTCGCATCTCAGGTCTCATGGCTGGTGGATCGGTTTCCCCTAGAGGATTACCCCGCGGCATTAATATACACTTTGCACACCGTGCGGCGATAGCCAATCGGTATGTGCACTCTGACTACTTAGTGAAGGAGTCGGGAGACTATGGAAATATACTGTTTCCTAAGCAGCGGGGGTGGATGTGGACCTGTCGTCAACCACTTTAGAAACGACCAATTGGCTACCTGATCCTGATTTCGGAGCAGGGGAAAAAAAAAGATGGCTCGCGATAGATTCAAAGTGAATCACCGCTGAATATACGGCAGGTAAAGGTCGCGCAAGCGATTCCGAACCCGTAACCAGTCGGAAGGTTGGGCGTTTCCTGATAGTCAATTGCAGACGGAGATATTCTTCCAAAACTGGTAGCCAAGGGGTGAGGCTGCTCGCTGGGTACCTTTCCTGCTGCCTCGCCGTAAGACGTAAGGCAACTGACGGGAATTTCGGCTTAGCTAGACAGTAGAGTTGTATCGTCTCTAAGTCTTCTTCGCTTACCTCACGAGGACAGAACGATTACTATCGGTAAAACTTCATGAGATGACGGGTTCGCCCGTTGTAGTTGACACCTCTAAGTAGGTAGGCTATATAATCAATGTTTCTATAAAATGATCCTGTCCTGCATACAAGTACATAAATCGCTACCCGTCCAATACCACAGTAAATCAGTATATAAAATAGGCCCATTTGTTAAAATATATACCTACTCCCCATTGGAACACTAGGGTTGTCACTTTTTATTTTTGATCAAAACAAAATTTTATTTTTTATTATTAAATAAAATATTTATTTGGCTTCTATAATGATCAAATAATTGAATGAATTAACTAGTTTACAAATAAAAATAGGTAAAAACATTTTAAGAGAGCTTTATTGTTCGTTATTATAAATTGACTTATTTTTAATTGCACACCAAAAAACTTATCACCCATCAATTAATACTTATCAGTTAAATAATTGTATTTATCAAAAATATTGGTTGCACATCAAATATAACCAGGGCATACGTATGTTACTATAAAAGCCCGAATAGTGGTATGTAAATCTTTGGTTTTACTAGTAAATCAAGATTTACCATCATGACTTGGTCACCATTTCCCATCATGAGTGGAAAACCCAGGTCAGATTTTTGTTGTTTTGGGTAGGTTCGGTTATGTTAGGTTGCTATGAACCACAACGCACGAGCCTCGAGCCGAGATACGCAAAACGTAACCACTCGTCTCGAGGCGGTACTTGTGACTGACAGCAACCTTGCGACAACCGCTAAAATTATTGTAAACCCGTGCGTCTGCGCCAGTGCGTTCGATTTGCACGTTTGTACGTAGTTTCCATACTGATCTAGCTATATATTTACAATGCGTGCTAATACGGAGTTCCTCTACACAAGACATATTCCACTAATTCGCTATTTCTCCAGTTATTTAGTTTCGAAAGTCATTAAATTAGGTAGCTCTCTAATAATCCTAGAGACGTGACAAATACCATACAATTGAGATTAATAACGAACCGGGTTTAACAAAGCTCACATTTATGTATATCGTTACCCTTGCCACCTAATAACGCCTAGAGGGTTTATTCTAGGATATGTACTAATGAAGGGGCGTGTTATCGTTATATTGGGATTCACACGTGCACGGGTATATTATCGTTATAGGGATGCTGAGATTCATTAACTTGTGACTAGTCTAGAAAAGGCAGGATTATTGTCGGGAATATTTAGAATTTTCAGGGAAATTTCGATATCAAAATCTTATTATAGAAGAAGTCATGTTAGGATTAATGCTAATAAGTGCAGCGCCACACTTGTCCCACGTACGCAAAGAACGCAACGTATTATGACGTCTGGACTTTTGAATTTGAATGGAAACAGATGACTCAGAGACACACATATTACACGCAAGTTGCGTATGAAGTTGACAATAAGATATGCTAAGAAGACGCGAAGGACGAAGTGTCAATATGTTAAAATTAATGGAATAAAGGCAGCGCCATTTTTGTCCCACGTACGCAAAAGAACGCAACTCATAATGACGTCTAGACCCTTGAATTTGCATGAAAACAGATGACTTAGAGAGACACATATTACACGCACGTTGCGTGGGAAGTTGACAATTATGATAAGCTATGAAGACATTAAGGGCGAAGTGTAAAAATGTTAAGATTAATGTAAATAAGGGCAGCGCTACACTTGTCCCACGTACGCAAAGAACGCAACGCATTATGACACCTGGACCCTTGAATTAGCATGAAACCAGATACTTGGAGACACACATATTACACGCACGTTACGTGGGATAAGTGTGCCTCTGAGTCATATATGTTCATGCAAATTCAAAGGTCTAGATGTCATAATGGGACAAGTGTGGCGCTGCCCTAATGCTGAGGGTAAGAAAATTTATAAGCGATCATGTATACCATTTTGTGGAAAGTGACAAATTTATGTATGTAATGTCAAGGTCTCGTCGTCACAGGATATTAAATTGGCGAATTTCCAAAATGCATAATGACTACGTTGCATAAAACGTACATACAACCAACTAACAATAAAGTGTGCGTTGCGCGTTCGAATTTCAGCAGGAGACCTATTCTTGAAGACCTATTCTTGCATTCAATTTTTTTTTATAAATGTGATTTCAATGAAATGAACCATAGACAAAATTAGGATGGTAAATTATTTCAAGAATCACCCCTCAGAACCATTCGATACCCGGCGAATAGGTAAAAATAACAGTTTTAGCGTGGATAATCCCCACAATTGTTTGCTTACTATGAAAACTCATATTCATAGTCATATTCCGTTAAGAATGAAAAACAATTTAATGAATTTATATTTTTATTACCAGTATAAAATTATTAAAAGTCATAAAGCGATGTTTCAAATTATATAAAAATTTAAATAAATTCATGCATAATATCTAGAGAGTACACTTTAGGCTGCAAAGGTCGGAAAGTGGTATTTGGGTTCATTCAATTCTAAGCGGGCTTAGAAGTCACTATAATTATTGTGTCTTAGTTTGAACGTTTTATTTTTATCCTTAACGCTAAAATCATTAAAATTTACTGCTCCCAATTTAGTGGGTCACTCGTATAAAATCCATTTAATTTTGTTGAAATGTCAGAGCCCTTACATTTATGACGTCATAGCGTTCCAGGAACGGTCTCTTATAATTAAAGGGAAATTGCCCCCGGTCCCCTGGGCTAACAATCTTCCAATCAGTCAAATGGAAAGATGGTAATAAAAACACCACGGTCTCTATAATCTATGCTTCTGTGGGCGCGTCATGGCAACCTTTGTCCTTTACGATGGCGAAGAGTGGGAATGACTAATTAAACGAATTCTACTGATATGTATAATCAATATTAAATAAACATAGTCAGGGCCGTAGTTAGCATTAGAGCAGAAGAATTTCGTAACCATTTTGATCTTAGATTATAATTCCATTATATCAGAAATTATGTTTTCATAAAATTACATATTAAACTGCTATTATAAAGGGTGACTTATAAGTTACCGCCATCTTTAACCCTTCAGGCCTCGGCCCCTCAGCCGATTAATAAGTTGATGTCCCAAAAAAATTTAGTAAAAATTAGTAAAAAATTGAAATATGACACTGTCTCACCAAAACATTAATTACTGCCAAACCACTGTATCCATAATTAAAATAAAAAATATTTAAATAATAAAACATAATAAAATCAAACAAATTAAATTAAAATAAAATTAAAACGGGGCCGTCACGCTGAATCGTGTTTTGGCCGATATCGGCCAATCGGGGCTCTAGGGGTTAAAGGGGGTGTATCAGTACGAGCAAGTAAGCAACTTTTAATTTAAAAAAAATGGAAAAAACAAAAGAAAAACATTAAAAAAAATTTTGTTCAGTTTGTAAAATTTATTTATTGAAAAACAGTTTGAGAAGCGTTATGAGCGCTCGCTATTTAGTGGTGGTTTAACTGTCGCCAATAAACAATATTAGCGATATTTTACCAATAGCTAGATGGTGCATCAGCGCATCTCCATACATGTCACGCATCGGTGATGCATCGATCACGCATCATATGTCGCAATGGCGCAATATATAGAGATGCTGACGCCGCACGTTCGATTATGAAGCAGTCTGTCGATATGTTTCGAGTTTTTTATTGCACCCACTGTACTGATGAATTTTCAGGTGTTTCAAAACACTTTGTGGGTACTAATTAAAATTACACCTTTACTAGTACGTCAGCGCTAGGTGCCCCGGAAAAGCCAGGGTAGGACTCTGGCCTGCAGGCCGTTCTCCCCTAGGAGTCAACCTTCGGGCACTCTTGGGCGGTTTGCGCACCGTGCGGTGTTAGCCAATCGATTGTGCACTCCGACTAACAACCGGGGGAGTCTGGGAACCGTAATATTTCCTATAGAGCGGGGGTGGTTGTTAACCTTACGCCAACTGCTTTTGAAACGACCATTCGGCTACCCGATCCCGGATGAATAAGCAGGGCGAAGGATGCCATGGTCTGGGATAGATTTGTTTGATATCGAATAACCGCTTTATAAGAGAGAGGATCGCGCAAGCGACTTCGATCCCGTAACCAGTCGGAAGACCGGAGTAACCTGGTTGCAACTGGTAGTAATGGCGCGAGTGTCGGCCCGCTGGGTAACTTACCCATCTATCTCGCGGTTAGGCGTTGGCTTCTTACGGGTATGTGGCGGAACTTGACGGTGGGTTAGGTACCCGATTCTGGGTGAACAGCCGGGCAAAGGATGCCGTGGTCGGCGATAGATTCGGTTGACACCGTTTCGACGCTACGTAAGGGAGAGGAACGTGGAAGCGACCTTGAACTCGTAACCAGTCGGGAGACCGGAGTAATCTGGTTGCAACTGGAAGTAAGGGCGCGAGTGTCGGCCCGCTGGGTAACATACCTGGCTATCTCGCGGATTAGGCGTCGGCCTCTTACAGGCATGTGGCGGAGCTTGTCGGTGTCCTAAGTCTTCTGCTCTCACCTCACGGGAGACAGAACGATCAATTTCGTTAAAACTTACTGAGGTGACGGGTTCGCCCGTTGTAGTCGACAGCTCTAGTTGTCGAAGCCTCGTGACAATATTGGATAGTATTCAGTCAACTTCATAACTTTGCCATTTCCATTCGGAATAGAGATAAACTACCACCATTAGAAAGCCGATGAGCTGCCGAATCGCGACACGGCCTTCACCCCAGTCCGTCCCTGCTCATCGCAGGGGAGGCTTCAATTAACGTAAAAGGGCCTATAATTAATTATCATTAGTGGAAGCGTCGGCGTCCCCGTCGCTCCATGCAGTCGTATTCGGTGAACTCACATTACGTTATCGTAGCGCGAATGATCGAATAAATCAAAATTGTTGTGTTAATTTGCATCGCAGCAAGCATTAAAACAGCCCACCGCGCACCGCCAATAAAGTTTCCATATGAGCCGAGGGTGTCGTTCAAACATATTACGGGAATTAATTAGCGCGCTATCTGGAAAAATATCGTAATTGAGCTGTAAACTGCGTGAACCCATTACCATTTACGTAATGCACAAGGGTGACGTAATGTTAAAGCATGCCAGAATGAAAGCATCCGCGAGGATTAATATTTGTAATAACGGTAAATTAAATTCTGTTGAACATAATTAAATATTAGGCATTGTTTTTATAGTCGTATTTATATGTTGAACTAGTGGAATGTTACCCGGCGATGCACGGGTATCCGTTTTCCTCCTCCTCCCACTCTTATAACTCTCCCCCCACCTCCCCCCCCCCCCCCCATCCAAAGAGCCTATGTTAATGGCGCTTCATTCCAATTTCAAATTTATGATTTTCTTATGACGATCGGTATAGAAATTGACTTGCTACAGCGCCACCTAGTGGCAAGTTTCAACATCGTGGATACCATTATCAGAGCGCGAACATATTATCCGTGCTCAAATACCTATGTCTATCGATTTTTACGGCGATTGGTTGAATAGTATAGAAGTTGGGTGCAGCGCTATCTGATAGCGAGTTACAATTAAGTTAATAACGCGAAAATATTTTGCGCACTCAAATGTCTATGTATACCAATTTTAATGGCGTTCGTTTGCTCGGTATCGGTTCATGTGTTGCAGCGCCATCTAGTGGTAAGTTACGACGAAGCGAATATCATAAAAACCTTATCCATGAAAAAATACATAATATATGTCTGGGCCAACTTTCATGGTGATCGGTCAAACGGTTTCAGAATCTATTAAGCTCGGACAGACAGATATACCAACATCTATTTTTGTATATATAGATTACTAGCTGCGCCCAGCGGTTTCACCCGCGTGGTGATGGAAAATTGTGATAATGATGATAGAAAACCATATATCTTTATAAATTATAGCCTATGTGTTATTCTGATGTGTAAGCCATATTAT
Source organism: Micropterix aruncella (assembly GCA_944548615.1). NCBI lineage: Eukaryota > Metazoa > Arthropoda > Insecta > Lepidoptera > Micropterigidae > Micropterix > Micropterix aruncella. Next base: position 13,383,360 of record OX155959.1, on the reverse strand, counting down.
TGTAAAGTTTCATCAAAATCCATTCAGTAGTTTTTGCGTGAAAGAGTAACAAACATCCATACATACATACAAACTTTCGCGTTTTTAATATTAGTAGGAGAGTAGGATAGAATTTAAATTTCGAATGTCAATTTCTTAGATTTTTTTCCTACTTGCTTGACAGTTATCGTTATATTTTAAATAATTCACACTATATCTTTATAAATTATAGCCTGTGTCATTCTGATGTGTAAGCTATATTATTGTAAAGTTTCATCAAAATCCATTTAGTAGTTTTTGCGTGAAAGAGTAACAAACATCCATACATACATACAAACTTTCGCGTTTATTATATTAGTAGGATATTACAAATATGCATATAACATTATAGCATTTATTATTTAATAAAATTGTATTCACGGATATATGTATTTACCATATTAATTATAAAAATAAAACGTTTTTTACGTTAATTAGTTAATTTATAATTTATTTTACGTTAATTACGATATTTTTATCCATGTATGGTAACGGGTGTCTGGTTGATATCCTGGACACGTCAGATGGCGGGCCGTGTTTTAAATGGGCTGATAAGAGCTAAATAGCCTAGTACGGATAAATAGTCCTGTCAAATTAGACCAAAAAAGGGTTGTGACTGGAACTAATTCCGACAAAGCTGAAAATAGTTTTATTTCACTTAGAGCGTCCTAAATAATAGTAATGTAAGTTTGCGACAGTTTCTGAGTGAAACGTTAGACGCTATGGGCAAAAAACCAAAAAAAGACACTTTTTTTGGTTTTATGCTTATAAACTCTGAACCGTTCTTCCTATCTAAATATTCTCTAAATAAACATTATAGAACGTAAACTTACGCGTCCAACGACATACTTAAAGAATACATTCGTTGCAGCGATATAGCCAAAATCGGCAGTCAAAAATAGGCATTTTTTTACCATTTGCTCATTTGCAAATGCCTGTGACCCACAAACGGCTATTCCGAATGAAAAATGTCGACTACGAAAGTTGTAGAGGATCAAATTCTCAGACATATTATGTTAATTAGCTGTCGAATCACTGAAGTAAAGCAGCGTCGGGCGTGGTCAATATTTGGATGGATGACCTCGTGAGTACTGCCACATGATGTATGTAATAAAAGCCGGCGGCCTGTAAGATAATTGTCAACAGACAGTATGGGCGGTACAGTAGGGGGTATAAAGTATGAAATGGAAAACTAAAATAAACTTTTCTTCAGTTATTGTGAAGTAAAGGCTAAAATCGTTCTTTATTTCAAAAACTAAAGCCAATTTGAAAAAATACTAATGCCAATTTCGGAATTACCAACCCAAATTTATTCTAAATTGACTGCAAAGACTATGACAGTAAAACAGCTGTTGACTACTATTTTTTTTATTTTTTATTTATTGGTTAGGTACATATACATTCAAATGCAAGAGCACAAAAGAAATATAATTTACAACCCAGAAATTACCGTTTATTCCTTCTTCTTTAGGCATAGGTACATCTGTCTAAGCCCAGGCTTAATTGCGCATAAATTAACTCTAAAAGTGTGTTTTCCGGATATGCCGAATAAAGTGAAACCGAGCACTCCTGTGATAAGGCGAGCTCGCTTACTGATTTTTATTGGATTCATCGGATCAAATTAAATTTTATATATTAACTAAATATTTTAACCGCAGATTATATCATAGGTACATATTCGAAACCGCCCTTTTGCAGTTTCGTAATATAAACGTGAAAACAAGTAAATATAATATATTAAAAGGAATAAAAAAGACCAACCGCGCCGTTTCAAAAACATATATTTATTTGTATTTATAATTATTTTTATTACGGCTTTTTATGAAATAGTTGTGGTTTATATATATATATATATATATCCATATAGATATATTTTCGGAATGTACTCAATCAGACCTATCATTTAACACAAAACATGATATATTTATGTTAATTTATTGACATTTGGAGATTTGGACGTTTATACTACTATTTACTTGATATTTCAACAATTTAGGTATCCTATGATAATTGCGATGACATAATGGTTCTAAAAGTACTACATGATTCTAAATCGGTTTGAACGTTTAGAAGTTATGGTGAACAAAAAAACGGAAAACATACTAGCAAAGCAAACTAGTAGCAATGTATTTGGCCATCTATATTAAAATTTAAAAAGGAGTGATTGAGTATAAAAACCCAATAATTTTACCAACGATAACAATAATACCTTTCAATTATTAGTGGCGTCTATCGCATTTTTATATAGGCCGATTACAACAAAGAAATAATATGGAGAGATAGAATGCCACCTATTAATGTACCTGAACTTAAAGTACGTAATTATTACGTATTGAAACCTTTATACCAAATTTAAAATTTGCATCTTTATGTATATAAATAATATAAACACAAGTAAATGTATTGAAAATAATTTAAAAACTTGTCTGCCTTTACAGAAAGTGAATTATTGTATTTAAATGTCTTTTTATTACAGTTGTTTTATGAAATATTTGTTGTTTATGTATTTATCCATTAGATATATTATGTATATTTCCGGAATGTACTCAATCACACTTTTCATTTTAGGTAAGGTACCTTATGACATTTGTGATGACATGAACATAACGATTCTAACTATTTGACGTGTTTTTAAATCGGTTTGAGCGTTCAGAATTTACGTTGGAATAAAAAACGGAAAATATACATGTAAGAACCCTGAACACATTACCCTCATTTTTTGTTGGGCAGTCGTAAAATAAAGAAATTTTAATTTGGAATTGAATTTGAATGCGATCGATGATGAATATGTCAACCGCTTATCTGCCTACACTTAAGTATCATCCGTCACGTAGAAAATGTGAGGGCTTCTCCGACCCGGAGATAAGTCCATCCATTAAAAGCGGCCCTTGGCCCCTCCCAGAAGTTGTTCGGTGTACATTGTTCAAGACGTATACCCCATTCGGGAAATAAATCCACGCGAAATCGCATGGAAAGATTGCTGAATAAGGGACCCGTGAAAATTTCAGAGCCTTAATGCCTTGATGCCAGCATCCGCTTAGAAAGATGGCCGCGCGTCGTTATATCCTCGAAACCAATCTACCGAGGCGGATAAAAAGATGAAGACGAATGCGGCAATGCCAAACGTACTCTTATAGTCGATGGGACTGTTGCCAGTTTAATGCGAGATAAAGAAGGCTTCGATTTTAATAACGATAAAAAATCGGTTGAGTCAACCATATAATCTCCCGGCAAGTAGTCAAGGACTGATTTGATCTGAATAGTAGTTTCACAAATGAAATCGATGGCCGAGCTCTCTTGGTCGGCGAACGAACAAGGTTGGGTTCCATACCTTCTGTTAACCGCGCCGCTCGAGGCGGTAATATTTGATTTAAATGTATGGCTTTATTTAAATATAATTATTGAAGCTTGTATATGAGATATCTAGACAATAACTCAAATTTAGGAATAACTCAGAATCGAAGACCAACGAGACAAGTTTTGGAAAATAGCTTAATAATACCCAGAATGAAAACATCATTTGGACAAAGACACTACTCTTTTATTGCGCCGAGATTTTACAATCTGATCAATATGGCAATAGAAATGAATTTGACATTTAGGGAATTCAAAAATAAATTAAAGTAATGGTTATCGAATCATGACAGACTATATATCTATACTATATATCAAATGTTAGAAATAATAGTTTAATAAAGCTTGGGTGCACAAATTATTAACATATTTTTAAACATGTATGTTGAGTATATTTTAACGTTGAACTAACTACCAAAAAATATTTGACTTTGTTGTTATATATTATTTTGACAATGAATTGTACTTTTTTGACTAGGTATTTTTAAATTAAATCCTATATTAAACATTAAATATTAATGACTGTTTCTTTTTATTGCCGATTATATAATAGAATTACATTTTATTTATTATATTATCTTTTAATATTTATTATTATTATTGTTGTTATTATTTGAAGACCAAAATTTAGGGCAATTTAGTGTTATTAGCTTTTTACTAAAACTTGTACATTTGTAAGCAATCTAACAAACTTGATTGTAATATTACAGTCCTTTCCATCCTAGAATGGGCTAGTCCCAGTTGGGTGACAGAATCAAATAAGCAAAAGGTTTAGGTTTTGCCATTCGTTTCCTGTTAATTTTGTAAGCAAATCAATGTTTTGTAGTAATTAATTCTGAAATAAAAAAAAAAAGGATATCTGAGATATAACATTATAACATATAAACTTATATATTTATATGTTATAATGTTTATATTGTTAGGGGTATAGCAGTAAAAGAAGTAGCTTAATCTGGAGTCTAGATTAGTCTAAAATAAGCTACTTTTTTCACTGTGCCACCCTCCAAGTCTTCCTCCGAACACTCGCCGCGAAGTCATCGATGCCCCGTACTTCATATTCATATGAATTTTGTTTTAATAGGTCTTAAATGTAATGGTCACTGTATAATTTTAACCAGTCTCGGCGATCGCTGACGCGGACACGAATATAAAATACGGTGTCCAAAATGTCCCCATAAAGGGGATAACACCCAGCAGTAAATCTCCCCTCCGAACCGCACCATAACGTTATACGACCTGTGAATTCCCATTCAGTAATTAAGATACCGCAAGTGCCTCGCGCGAGAAATATTTTTATAGATGTTGACCCCGATTCGGGAGAACATAACCTCAATTCAGCGCCGCAAAAGAGCCCCATCCCGCGGGTCAAATAATATGAATCTCGCACGCAGAGTAGCCACTGCGTAAACACATCGTGCGGCTTTACTACGTGCTGCGGCCATTTAACGCCACCGAGAAGCGTATCGTAATATCAGAACACTTTATTACAGGGAACACTGCGTTGATCTATCTCATTAAACAAGAAACTAATATCGAGTGATTACAGGATTTTAAATTATGGCTTAGGCTAAATTATGGACGAAATTATGGATAATATAATATATTATTATATATTATATGATAATGTTGTTTGTATATGTATGTTTATATATGGATATATATGTAGACAAATGTTTGTATATTAATTTGCTGAGATAAGCTGTTTAGTTATTTTGATTTAATATTACAACAGTTGACCGTAATAAATCGTGAAACGATAAGACTACCGTTTGTACTATTTCAAAATAGAATTTGAGTTTTATTTATTATTATTAGTTTTCGTACAATAAAGTATTTTATTTTGTCTTTCAAAAACATAACCGATAAATTACATATTTCTTCAAAAATCTACGTATGGATAACAGAACTAAGCGCTCTAATCATAATTTACCAATTAAATTGAATTACATAACTTTTTATCTAATGGTAATCAAATAATATAGATTATGTAGAGAATATAAGGTACTTAAATTTATAAAAGTAAGTATACAAATTACTGATCAATAGTTATGACTACTTAGAATAAACTAGAAAAATCAATAAAACTATATATTTAGGAAGACTATTAATTTGATGACCAGAAAAACTCATATAAACTGAATTGTTATTTTGGAAAACGACCAAAGTAGCATAATTAAAATTTTGGAGAAGATGAATAAAGTATTTCCTGTAAAAAAATGTATAAAATAAAGTTGTTTGATAATGTTACCGTATGTAAAGTAAAATAGTATAAGGTTTTAATACTCTTGTAATTAACCTACTTTGAATAAAAATGCTTTAGTCGTTTTCGAAGTAAACAAGCATTGTTTTTATTTATTTTGCCACAAGTATTTTCTTAGACAGTTTCTTATTTGTACAAAATATTCATCATTAAATAACGTGGGTTTCCTTTTTAATATTCACATCAAAGAATTGTTTTATCTTAAGTACCTACCCACATATACATATATGGATTGATATTGAATGAAGATTTTGAAAAAGAGATATATGAAAGTGAGTTCGGACCAGATAGGGCTTTATGGAAGCAGGCAGTAAATTTTGAAGTATTGTAAAAGTACCTATTAAGTTTAGGGTACTATAGCCATAGACTACAACACAATATAAATTGGTTTAATCGCGGTCTGGTCGTCAGCATGTGATGTTTGAAATTGCAATACAACATTTATATCAACATCGTAAAAACAATAAAATACCGATATCATCGCAGGAACACAGCTGCAATCCATACCCAGATGTTAGGTAATTTTATATATAAAAAAACAGATAATCCTAGAATGACGGCAAGGTGATATGTTCAGACAGAAACTAATGTCTATAAGGCTGTCTCTAACTCTACATTAATAACACTGAAACGTGCATAAAACAATGTTGACCCTTTTGGAAAAAATGTTTACTTTCGAAGGAAAAGCGAGACTTCTCCTAATGAGTTACTAGTTAACAGTCGAGTTTTGCGCCCTCGCAACAATGAGTCAATGAAATGCGCCATCTGTAAGCGCCCGCGCTCTTCCTTTCCCCCGAATAGCAAAAGTGCCGGTCTCAACCGCACCCCACTCCCGCTCTGCTTGAAACTAAACCGAACTTCCGTTTAACTTGCGGCGGTCCGGCATTGTGCCGCCCCCTCTCCCGCCATCCCGCAATCTCGTCATCCCGGGCCCTGTCGTCCCTCTTTATCCCGACGTCCTGGGATCAAATGATTGACGACGCCGCTGCCGCCGCCGCGATCCGGGACGTTTTTATAGTCTTATCCAATTTACTTAAACACGTTGTCATCTTGATTTATGTACTGGAATCCTGCGAACGAACTTCGCCCAATCGGATAGCGCTGCGGCAATCAAACCGCTCGACTGAATTTTCTCCGGATTTCCGCTGTAAATTATTCTGAAGCGTTTTGATGTATTTGCAAGCGTTAATATTGATATAGAGTTGAGTATGTCGTGTTTGCATAGTGAGCTCAAAATCAAGGAATATAAACAGCAGGTAAACGCAAAGTGTAAAAACGTACGGCGCTAAGTTAAGCGGCTATACAGCTAAATAAGAACTAGTTAAAACACATTATCTACATAACCTATCCATGTACTATTTATAATCTACGTAATATTATTTGACAAAAGTGTCGTTAAAATGTCATAAAATAAACAGTGGTTCCCAAGAAGTTGTAACCGTTTATTTTACTATGGAGATCGATTCTACCTGCGTGGAACACTTTAACAAACGCTTTAAAGGCACAAACTGACCGCTGCACCGGCTTCGATTATAACATCTTGAACTTTATACCACCAACGATCAGAGTAAATATTGCAGTATAAGTACCTAACAATAATTGTAAAATGTGTATTTCAGACATATATAATAAAATACGCATTAAATACTGATGATTTCGAAATCGAACTGTTACTGTTACACTAATTAATAGTCTTAATCGGTTAGCTACTTACCATGTTAAATTCGGTGACTACCGATTTCGATTTTACAATTATAACAATAATTGTAAAATGTGTTTCATACAGATATATTAAAATACACACTAATGATTTCGAAATCGAACTGTTAGGATTTCACTAATTAATATTCCTAATCATTTAGCTTTTTAGCCTAGCGTCCTAATAATTTGTTTTTTTTTTACTACAATAAAGATTTTTCCTAAATTAATTCTATTTCTTATACAGCTGTCATTGAAAGATTCGGAAGAAAATGTTATTATTAGTGTTTTTGCTTGAAAATTGATACGCATAAATAATTAATATTATTAAGCGATCAAGGCGATTTAGTCTAACCATATCAAGACATTAGACATTCGACGATAGGTGTGAAAAAGGTCTCGACCGTTGTGAAAAAGGTACCAATGTGCTAACGACACTTTTGTCAAATAGTATTTCGTCGACTATATCCATGGTTCACCTGAAAATATAACACATAGAAGTGAAAACCAATAAGAAACCAATAGTCTACCAATCTCCCAGAGACTCACACAAATCGACGCGCTCAAATTGACGTCGGGCGACGACATCGATGCTCGTAGTAATTCATAAAGTAAATATAGACATTCAATCGCAAAATCACATCGAGAAATCACAAATGACTGTATTTCATAACCAATCCGTAAACAATGTGTAGAAAATTTGTAGACGCGCTCATCGCGATTGGCGATCTATATATGTTGCGGATATCGGCGAGGGTGAAACAAGCGAGACGGACCCAAAAACGAGAGGGCAAAGTGAGAGGAGTCAATGAGTGCGGGACAGAGATGATGTGACTCGGGACGATGTGACTCGGTCTAGCTTATGGCGGCTGGACGTGAAAAACTGTACGCCGGGGAAGCAACGTGACTCACCACGATCTTTGGGAGAAAGCGACGGCACATCACGATACGTCGAACGGCTAGCATATAACTAGAGTTGCCAACTACAGCGGGCGAGCCCGTCATCTCAGGAAGTTTTAACGATTAGTCGTTCTGTCTCCCTGAAGTGAGCGCATAAGACTTTGACAAAAACAGTCCACCATCAAGCTCCGCCACAAGCCCGTAAGAGGCCAACACCTTAACCGCGAGGTAGCCAGGAATGCTACCCAGCGGGCTTTCACTCACGCCCTTACTTCCAATTGCGACCAGATTACTCCAGTCTCTCGATTGGTTACGAGTTCGAGGTCGCTTGCGCGGTCCTCTCCCTTACGAAGCGGTGAAACGGTGTACATATACCGAATCTATCGCGGACCACGGCATCCTTTGCACGGCTGTTCACACAGGATCAGGCAGCCGATGGTCGTTTCAAGAGCAGTCGCCGTAATGTCCACAGCCGTAATGGAGGGGGCTTGTCTTAACTTTGTTCAACACGTGAACGTAACGGGTGCCGCTTCGAAAGCCGCCTACTATACGCTGTTGCCGATGATTCAATCGGCTGCGATTCCGGTGAAGACTGCATAAGCTGAAGATGTACGAGGACAACATTTACGTACGCCAGACCAGCTTAGTACAACTCGATCTGGGCATCGTAGCGGCCCAGCTAATAGGCCCAGTGCAGTTGAGCCATTATGACCCATGTGTTAGGGTTGGCCAAACTCACAGGTTAACACCCATCCGGCAGACTCCAAGAAGAAGTGTTAGCCTGGGTAGAACTCTAGCCTGCGGGCCAGGAAACAACTTTTTGGCGCTCCTGGACGGTTTGCGCACCGTTCGGCGTCTGAAAATCTATTCTGCAATCGGTTGTTAACCTTATGGTAACTGTTATTTAAACGACCATTTGCCTACCCGATTACGGGGGAAGAGCCGGGCATATCATGCCTTGATCGGCGATAGATTCGGAAGACACCGTATCACCGCTACGTATGGTAGAGGACCGCGCCAGCGACCTCGAACCTGTAACCAGCCAGGAGCAACAAGGTATCCTGATGGTGAATTCCAGACCGAGATACCCTTTTATCCTGGTAGACAGGGGGCGAGGCTGCCCGCTGGATACCTTTCCCGGTGTCTCGCCAGAAAGCGTTGGCCTCTGTCGGGCATGTTGGCATAGCTAGACAGTAGATTTGTATTATCTCTAAGTCTTCTACGCTCAGCCCACGGATGAAAGAACGATCAAATATCGTTATACCAGCCTGGAGTGACGGGTTCGTTCGTTTTATTCGATACCGTAGCAGACAAACGCCTACCGAGTGTTGACTGTTAAGTGTCGGAAGCCCTATAGTACGCCTAAAATGAAACAGTACATGGAGGGTATGTATATCCGCTTAACGTATATGCGCTTCATGTAAATATGTGGAGCATTTAGCACGCGCCATATTATACCGATCTAGCAGATCGCCAGCGCGTGGTTTCGCAACACGGCAGCCCTATTTGCTCAGCACAGACGCCACATACACAATCATGTCATTAACATACGTCAGTAACACTCAATATAAGCGCCCGAAGTACTTTTGGCGCAACGAAACTAAACCATGTCCAAGCTGGTCCAAGTCTAAGTCCATGCCTTAGTATGACTCTCCAGCGGCAAACGTCACGGGCTTTAAGAAATGCTGGTCGACTGTACTATTCGCTCTCATTATGACTCACTTCAAACTGAGAGGTAAAGGGCAATGATCATTTCTATTACACGCTTAGTACATAGTAGTACCGATTACCAAGTATCTACTTTATAATACTGATAAAGTAGTAACAAAAAATGTCGCAATAATTCGCTGTTTTTTTCATAACAAATTTACCTATTTAGACGAAATGGTCTATGTGGTCACCTCGAGAGATAATACCGTGCAACCTCTGCCACAATCGAAGAGTCACCGGTAAAATACGTGGTGTCATGTCGGTTTTCCGTAGCAGTTCTGGAAGACCCTACCCTGAAACCGAAAAGCTGAGATATGGTCCGGGGATAAACTAGTATAATTGTATATACCGGGAAGCGACTTAACCTGCCGATTCTCCCCAATTTTGTAGCGAGCGAAGTATGTCACCTTGCTCAAATTAACCTACTTTCGGTGAGCCATATATTATCGGCTCGGTAACAAAGTGATTAGGTCGCCCGTCCTTACATAATAGGATTTCGTTTTGATTCCCAGCTGGGTCATAATTTTCCGGTTAGATAAAATTAACAAAATTTCATTCAGTCTGCCGATCGAATGCAACATTAATATGCACACACATGTTATAATAGTGTTGGTTGTAAGAGATTTTCATAAGATAGTAAACTTGCCCTTTGACAAATTTCATAATAGAGAGTGGGTAGGTATATTAGTAGTATTATCCAAGTGAAAATGCTATAGTATATAATGTTGCCATCAACTGTTTATTACAAAGGATAAATCTTATTCGTTACTCATAGGAGGACAGAGCATGCTCCCTTGCTACAAATAATACATATACGTAATTCTTTTCTAGCACTCAGATATATTACATTTTGCGGCAGCTACTCCATTCCACCTAAAACTAATGATAAGGTTAAAATATTCTAATGGACATATTAATGTAAAGTTATATTATTTCATAGTGAATGAGAGAATAAAAGGGGATATAAAATAGCAGATCCCCAAGTTTTGCTCAAGTCGAATTCACGGAGTGGGTATTAATTGAAGCAGAAGAATTCATACTTTCGTACTTTTAGCAACTGACAATTCTACAGGTTTAAACTATCTCGCAGTTAAGTACTTACAAATAGAGGGTAGTATCTTATGTCATAGAATTCCATAAGTCTAGCGATTATCTGGACGACTCGGGACGGTCATGGGCATTGTTCAGATAAAGAGAATGACTTACTTATTAATTAATTTGAAATACTTGTTATGAAAATCGAATTAATGCACTACCGACATGCAGTAATTCTTACTCGAACCAGTAATACAAATGCAAAACAAAAAGAGTTGCAAAAAAGTTATTTATAAGGCAAAGCGTCTTATCGCCTATTAATTTAGTGGCTTCCTTTCTCTCTGAAGGAAGGTTCTTCGTCGAGATAAAAGTCGCGTAGTCCTCGACGCGCTCAAATCCGATGGAACTCGGTGGCGATTGTATGCGCGATCTGAATGAATGAAGAAAAAAAGATAAAATTGAAGTTAATGTTTTAAATACGATATTATCACCCCAGCACGGATATAAAATCTAGAGAATATATATATATATGGATCGCCCGCCATAGTCCAGTCAAATCAATTTCAGCGCAAGCTACCACTCATTAATAAATTTTTTCACTACTTTTCCACCACTGATATTTTTCGCTAAAAACCATTTATCTTTCCTGATTAATTCCGAAGTCGCTGCCGGGATCCCCGTCAACCGTCGACCCCTCCATATATTATCGTCATCGTCTGCACGGTCCGTCAGTGAACGACCCCCGCCATATATTTAACAATAACTTCTGCGCGGTATGTCAGCGAACAACCCCCGTCATACATTTTGAAATTTCGTCTCCCTGGATATTTCTAAGATTAATTTAAAAATATTAGATTACCAATTTATTTAGTCTGGTAACTTTCGACATGAAGATCACAAGTAAACAACAATGAATAAAAAAAACGACTAAAAGTTAATGGCAAATAAAGATCTTGAACCATTACAGTATTAAAGCGGTGTAATATATAAGTTTCAGTCTTTATTATTTTGAAACAAATCACAAAATTTTATTCATTTTATATCTCCATTGTCGCATTTAGTTTTTCGCTTATGATTCACGAATAGAGCAGTTTTTGATTACGACTATTTAGTACAAAATTAGAGTAGACAACATTTCCTACAATTCATATTCATAGATTTAATTTCTCCAATATACCAAACTGCCGCTAAAGCGCGCTCAAAATTGGTAATTTTATGCCACAAAGTCCATAGCGCAGCTCTACCGTACTTTCAAAATGCCATTTTCTGCGTGAAAAAAAAACATTTTTGAGCGCGCTTTAGCGGCGGTTTGGTACATCGCAGGAATTAATTTAATACAGATGAATTGTAGGAAATTTTATCTACTCTGATTTTGTTTAAAATAGTCGTTATCGAAAAATGCTCTATTATTAAAAAAATGCTGTATAAAAATCGGGAATTATAAGCGAAAAAGAAAATATAATGCAAAATTTTTGCCATTTTTCGCGATACCTAAAGTTAGCTCACCTCTGGCGAGGTCCTAAATATAAAAATCTGATTCAGCGTCTAAAAATACATATAAAACCATTGAGAAAAATACTTCCAGATTTTTTTCCTGGAAACGACACTCTTAGATATCATATGCTTGGACTATATAAACTAAACTTTCGCAAAAAAATAATATTCTCCCATTTTCTTCAGTGGTGTTCAAATCAAATTTTTGCATTTCTTTTACAAATTAATACTATAAATGTAAAAAAAACATTTGTGACATCAAAAGACTTTCCCGGCAAGTAGCCAAAGACTAATTCCATCTGAATATTATTTTCATTAATAAAATCATAAGCACTGGAGGCGCTTCGCGCTCTCGGCCGTCGAACGAATCCGGTTGTTTCACCGGCTGGGTCGTTTCTTGGCTAAGGGCGGAATTGGGCCAAGCACCAAAGGATGCCCTCAATATTTGATTAAAATTTATGATGGTTTCTAAATATAATTAGTGTAGCCTGTATAAGAGATATTCCAACAAAAAAAATATCTTAAGGAGATTTCGGCCAATATCTGTGTACTAAATATTAGTCAAATATTTTGAGATTGAAATATGATTAGTTCTCCTCCTGGTGGACCGATTTGGACCACAACATTTTTTAACTGCTATGCTATGATCAACTCTGGTATGATCAAATTCTGCATGCCGAACTTCAGCTCGCTATCGTGGAGGAATACATACATACAGATAGACACACAAACACTTTCATCTGGAAATTGTCTTAATCATCTCAGGGGCGCTTAAAATGGATATTTCTATCTTCCTTTCAAATAATAATATTATAAGTAAATTATAACGTTTACGATACCTTCTCGTCGATTGGTAGGCCGGTAAAGTAGAACAACTGAGACATGTACGCAAAAAGAGATCTTGAAACATTACAGTTTTAAAGTCGTCTATAAAGAAGTAATATACAACACACGTCTTTATTATTTTTAGAAAACAAAATTAAATTATTCATAAATCCCCATTGTTACAACCCTCAGAATCAAAATAACAGATGATATTTCTCCTTTCCCAGATGGAGACCGACATTCTCGTTTTAAGACCTCGAATTTACAATGATTTTTCTTATTGTTTACGTGACTACCCAAAAGGAGTGTAATATGTTCAGGATTCATATATGTTTTCCGCTTCTTTATTCCACCATAACTTCTAAACGTTGAAACCGATTTAGAAGTCTGTCGTACTGTTAGAATCGTTTTGTCCTCCCGAGTGTCATAGGGGTGCCGCGACCCCTTGCTCGCATATAAAGAGAAAGCAGCGTCTTTATATAAATCGCCGCGTTAAGCGATAATATATATCGCCGCGTTAAGCGATACGTCTTGACATTCATCATTCGGCAGTTTTTTTTCGTTCTTCCTCTTCGCGGCCGTCAGGAATAGATCCGGTGAGCCTAGTGACGAAGAGAGATATTTGGAATATTAATACACTACACAAACTATTACAGATTTTTATATAACCATTGTTGGTTCATACGATTTTATTCCAATCCAAGATTTTGGAAAATTATAAAACTCCGGTATGCATTAATGATGAAATCCTGATTTTTTATTAAACCATAATTTCTAAAAGCTTCAGCCGATTTAGATGTCCGTGATACTGCTAGAATCGTTATGTCATCCCGACTGTCATAGGGTACCTATACTGGCCAAATGTCAGACAATACTTGTCTAAATATTGAAATGCCAATAAATTTATATAAATATATCGTGTTTAGTGTCAAAGAAAGGTCTGATTGAGTACATTCTGGAAATATACATCTTTCTGAATGGATAAATAAACCACAAATATTAAAAAAAAACCGTAATAAAAATAGTTTTAAATACAGTAGTTCACTTTCTGTAACCCCAGTCGTGTTTTTATTTTTTTTAATATATTTACATACTTGTATGTTTAATTACATCATTCGATATTATCCGTGACGTGTTTTTAAATTCCATATAAAATATTATTTTACCCCCAAAAAAATACATTCTCCGTTTTTCTCCTGTAGTCTTTACATTTTGCATCATCATGCAAAATGTGAAGACTACTGAGGAAAGTAACACTATACATAACATACTTTGAAGAGGGACACTATACATAACGAAACAGTATAGTAACAGAAAGCATTATGACATTGCCTTCCCTTTGACGAAATAATCTATTACTAGTTAATTTATTGCAGTCTCTAAATAGCATTGTAGTTGTAAGTGTAGGGATTTAGTCGGAATGTTTACCTCTAAATAGACAGCGAAACGAACGGAAATTTCGTAGCCGAAAATAATCCAACAATGTCAATTAGTAGGAGAATTTCCGATGGTCTCCCTCCGAGGATTTGTTCCCGCGGAGCGGCGATATTATAGTTGCTCGAAAGCGTTAATTCCGTAATGGAGGGGTGTCATTTACAAGCAGCTTACGCCAGGACATCATAATATTTCGGGTCGAAAGACAGCGACTATAAATAGAGTACATAGATCTCTAAGTAGCTTAATAATAAGTATGCAAAAATATTCAAAAATAATTGTTCGATTTAATTCATTTCAAAGTGAATGGGGACAGAGAAAACATCCCCCATTCGGACAGTTTTAACGACTTTGTCGTTTTCTACTCGGCCTTCAAATACAATGTTGCACAGCGGCCTCTATCGTCACCATTTATTCATTAAACCATTTATTCCATTATTCACCACTTATTCAATAAAAATTCACATAGACTTTATTATTTTACAAGTTAATCATACAGTTTTATTACATTTAACACAAATGAAACAAATATTAAATTAAATAAGGAATTAAATAGACGCTGTGAAAGGCGGATAAAATACTATTTATTATTTTTAGTTATTTTAATATTCCTTTTCCTTTATTATTCCGTTTTTATACCTTTTGCTGAAATTGTTTTTTTTATCTAATATATTTTTTTCTTTATTTTTAACCGACTTCAAAAAAGGAGGTAATTAATTCATTTAGAGACCGTTAGAGATGGACTTTTGTTACTTTTAAATACGTTCCAGAATAAAATAAAATAAAATTAACATTATTTGCGTATTTTTTTTACAAAACCAGGTACCTATAATTAAGGAGGTATATAAATAAACAATCTACATGCTATCAAAATACGAAAGTCGATAATACAAGCTGTATTATTTGGTTTTAAAAATATCTAAGGGAAGGTTATAAGGAACTTCATAGATTGGAAAAACAAAATTGACATTATTAGGCAAAGTTGACGTGTTTCTTGACGTAATTTATTTTTGCAACTACTGCAGGAGTCAACAGGGTTTGGCTACGTTAAAGTCGAGAATAGTAGGGGAGTGTACATTATTTCAAATATAACAATATAATTTTCATTCCATCACGTTGCATTTTATGATACTTATGTGAGGAAGGGTAATTATCACTCCCTTCAACATAAAACCCACCTACATAGTGGCTTACGCCTCAACTATAGTTTATAGCAGTCTACTATAGCTTCACCTGTAATCCCTCAGAGAGTTCAGTATCTGTATCGGCATATACTTTTCGAGTGCACTCTCTGAATAGTGCGGCCTGGCGTCGCGCAGAATACAAAACACGTAAATTACATTTTTAAAAAATAACAAATAACTTATAAGCAAAAATAGAATAAAAAATACACTAACATATAAATTGGGAGACGCTAATAAGCAAATAACACTAATAATTCACACGAAATTATTTCTCGGGCCTCTCATTAGCTCTTTTTTTTAATCCACTTCAATCCTTTCACAAAAGAGAAAAACAGTGCGAAGTTTGATTTCGCACTAAGTCCTCATACCAATCTGAAAATGTACATGCACTTATTCCACCGAAGATAAGGAGTTTATTATCCTACAGAATCGAACGCATCCGAATGGCATGTTCTGCATCTGATGACTCGTTCCACACGCGCACCAAGGGTTCCGGATGAGTCTTAGTTCGGCAAGTATGCCTTATAAATCTTCGTGGCCATCAACACGTTGTGCGATATGGTAATCAATACGCAGGAAATGGCTTTTTGCCTCGCAATCGAAGGCCGGAAATGATACGTCAATCGCCTAGTTTTCCTGTAATACCATCGTTTTTGCCTACACGCAAATATTCATTTCAGATAGATCTGCAGCTTTCACTGCACATTTCTTGATAGGGGTCGCAAAATAAATCGAAATAGTGGACTCCTTTTTCCCGACGGAGCCAGGTCTTCTCATGGTGTTAAAGGCGTCCAAGTCGGCTGGCAGTACTTCTGTTATCATCGGTAGTGCCAAGCTTGATGTTGTATTTATTATAGGCGCCAAGCATTGCCAATTACGGGGGTTTTTTTGGCCGCTAAAGAGAGATGTTTGTACTTTAACGGCTCATACATCCGATCCCTACTATATTTGCTTGACAAATGTAGCTATACAAACTGCAGGGTATTGTAACCCCCATATAGTTATGCTCGCAAAACTTGTTTTTAAAGACATAAACAGGTTGTTATTTTTATTTGGAACAAATATTTGACTCTACCAGGGAAATATACCGAATATCACACTATGTATCAGTACACCAAAAGTCGATTTAGATCGCGTTGCATATTTATGCAATTAAATGATTGCATCATATTTAATGGTGGAATATATTTAAGGTCATCGGCAAAAACGGTAAATATGGAGTTGAAGCAAGAGCCGATGTCATTTATGAATCAAAGAGTTAAGGCCCAATATGCGAACTTTGAGGAACTTCGGAAGGAACTCTAATGTACTTAAAGCTACAGTTAGTTAGGTAGTCGATATTTTGGTAGATATTTCTTTCTTATGTCTTTAACGAATTTTTCATTGTCTCTCCAGTACAGTTGGATAAGGTTTATCTGACTTTCATAGGGCTAAACACAAAATTAGCACAAGAACAACACTCCAATTTGTGGCGATGCTAGTCGAAGGCGACAGTACCCCCCCCCCCCTCTCTTTACTTGCTCCGTTTATTCACGTCATTACCAGAGAACGATTTTTTTTTTCAGAAAATTAGGATTCATGTCTGAAATATCTATTTTTGCATATGACAATACTGGCTGCGTCGGTCCCCTTTAACCCTTCAGGCCTCGGCCCCTCAGCCGATTAACAAGTTGATGTCCCAAAAAATTTTAGTAAAAATTAGTAAAAAAATTGAAATATGACACTGTTTCACCAAAACATTAACTACTGCCAACCCATAATTAAAATAAAACATATTAACATAATAAAACATAATAAAATATAACTAATTAAATTAAAATAAAATTAAAACGGGGTTGTCACGCTGAATCGAGTTGTGGCCGATATCGGCCAATCGGGGCCTGAAGGGTTAATCGCTAAAAAAACTCCGTCGCTCGACATTAATCGCTACGAAAATGTGCAGGGCGGACACCATCTAGTGGCCATCTAGAGACCATCTAGAGAATATCTAGAGAAGAGTCTGCATACTGCATAAGTTTTTTTTTAATATACCGATTCTTAAATTAGAAACTAATAATACTGTTCTTCAAGTGATATTTGCTTTTATTATACCATACATGTTTTACTTTTAGTATACCTTCAGTAATAATCCCTAATGAAATTAATCCACGTAGCCTGTCCTCTTCTGAGAGAAGTTTACGCCCAGTTTTTAATTATTAGCCAAAAAGGATCATATTGTGAGTAATTCCATAATAAAATTAAAGTCCCCAACGCGGATATTAAAGAGCTTTCTATACAATTAATCAAATTAATTTGACCTTATTAGAAACTTGAGCGCAGCTTGACAAAATGAGACGATTCCCTTTGACAGCGGGAAAGTTTCAAACCCGCCTATTGAGGAGTTCTTTACAGAATTCCGGTCACGTCGCCTGAGCCGTGCAGGAGAGCCGCTAACCATGCCATTTTAGACTCAGCAGAATACCGACTTTGTGCAAATAATGCTTACCTGACAAATTGAAATACAAAATGTTTTCAAATATATATATATCGGTTCTATGAATTTTTTTATTTAATAAATGAATTTAACAACGCATTTATAATGCATATGCATCGCTAATATTCATATCAATAAACAAGTATTAAAAATTATTAAAATAAAAATAAAAATTGAACTCGGCCGATATGAGCATTAGTGCCAGGACTTGTTCCAGGGCAGCGAGCTCTCTAGATTTATATTCACATATATTGGGCAATTTGAAAAAGAAGATAAAAAGAAATATATTTTACCGTCACCATTACAAATTATAACTAATAATCAAAAAAAATACAGAAAAAAAATATTCGTGTTAAATAAAATACAATAATATTAAATACAATAGCAACAAAAATTAATGAATAAGTAATAGTAATAAAAAAAAGTCAACGAAATAATAAAAATAATAATAATAAGAATTGTCAAGGATAAAATTTAATGATGGAAACTGTCTGGGTATATTAATTTATGGATATTTTGCCGGGCGTCATGTTTCAACCAGGAATCAATTTTGGCTTTAAAAGAAGACTTAGGCATATACATTTTTAAATCTTCGTCTAACATACTCGTATTAAATATCCTGGGGGCTATATATACAAAGTTTGAGTACATCCCTTAATGCCATGTTTTATTGGGAATGCTCTGTGAAAGCTGGACAGTCTATTACGTTTGCTCGGTTGTTTATTTGTTTATACTCTTTATTTTGAAATTCACAATGGGCGGGTTTATTGTCATACGACAATCTCTTCCAACCAACCCAACTATGAAGTATTTATATGTTTGTGTGCGTGTAACGTATGTATAAGTGTGTGTCTTGTTATTGCATTCGATCAACAGCAATAAAATGCAATATCGTTCATTTTATCCTAACGGAAAATGGTAACCTAACCGAGACCTAAGATTTATATTCACATATATTGGGAAATTTGAAAAAGAAGATAAAAAGAAATATATTTTACCGTCACCATCACAAATTATAACTAATAATCAAAACAGGATAATATATATATATATATATATATATATATATATATATATATATATATATATATATATATATATATATATATATATATATATATATATATATATATATATATATATATATATATATATATATATATATATATATATATATATATATATATATATATATATATATATATATATATATATATATATATATATATATATATATATATATATATATATATATATATATATATATATATATATATATATATATATATATATATATATATATATATATATATATATATATATATATATAAAATAGAATACAGAAAATAAATATTCATGTTAAGCAAAATAAAATGTCAAATAATATTAAACAATAATAACAAAAATTAATAGTAATAAAAAAAGTCAACGAAATCATAAAAATAATAACAATAAGAATTGTCAGGGATAAAATTTAACGATGGAAACTGTCTGGGAAATTATGTATATTGGAAAAAACTATCTTGTTACATTTTACTAAATTGTCACGTTATTTTCAGCAAACATTTAACAAACTGCTTACATAAACTCGTATTTTGTTTTCTATTATTACTTTATGACCTATCGATTTCAGGCGATCAAGATTATGAATAAGAAAACAAGCCCTTATCTCAGACAATGTAGCAGCTTATACAATTTCGGCTAATTCGAACGCAACGGGGAGTTTGTTTATAAGATAATCCCGTTGTCAGGAAACGAAAGTAAGAATGTGCTAAGCGAGCTTACGGGCTTATAAATAGATAAATCCCTCTTTATTTCCTTGAGCTACTCGACAACGATCCCTTTCCTTGGCTGCTTTGCCGGTGAGATGATACAATAGACTGACAATAAAATGGAAGTCTCATAAAATATATTACTTTCCGAAAGATTAAGGAAATATTGTATTATTACGGTTATTGTATACAAATATTAGAAGAGCCAAGTTTTTATTTGTATAAGTATGGCATTTGAACCCCTAGCATGGTTAAAATCATAGTGACAACATTCCAAATTTAAACTCATAGTGACAGCATATTTTAAAAATTTCTCAACAATATTAATTATAATTACTAAATGTAGTGAATAATGTGCAATTATGCAGTCTGGATTAACCCGCGGTTGACACAGGATGCGTCCCGAATGTACTCGATCGCCGTTTGCATATCGGTCTAATTATCAAAGGAAGCAAAGTATATAGCAAAAACCGACTCAATCCGATAACCATTCCCAACTGAGCAACCGGTTGAAGAGGTCTCAGCGGCCTAAGGTACTAAATAGATCTAAAATTGTCTGGTGCAGAAGGCAACGGGAGACCACTGCACTATATATCCCTAGTACTTAGCAATGGAAAAGTCAAAAATAGCCATAGCCCCGAGTGCCCGCCGGACCTTTAATGGGTCAAGGGTGCTAAGAATCCCCGGGTGGAAAACTGGACAGGGATCACCACTACGGAACAGCTTTTCCGGATGGCGCAAGACCGACAAAAGTATTCAGAGCTAACGGTCAACCTCCAGTAATGGAGAGGCACTTCGAGAAGAAGAAGAATGGTTAAAATCTCAAACAAACCTGAACATAGGTAGGTACCAACAATACCATTTTTACATCAATGTAACAGAAAAAATCTAAGTATCTTTATTAAATTAAATTTTTACACGCACTGGCAAAGCGGGCTAAGGGTCGGCACTGTAACCCCAATAAAAATCACTTCATTTGATCTGAATTGCTGAAATATAAGAATTATTCATTCTTCATTGGCTGACATTTTATTGTTCCACTCTTGAATTTAAATAATTTATTTAATTTTAATATATAATATATATTTGCATTTTTCTATTTTTCATAAATAATTTAAAGACTATTTTAAGTTTTCAAATCAATAATAGTAAACTTATTGACTAAAGGATATTTCGTTTTTATAAATATTGCGTTTTTATTATATTCTAATATTTTTATACTGCGTTTTTAAAATACAGTATCAGCAAGCAGATACAGGATGACATGTATACCTTTGAAAAGATTCCGGTCTAGAGGCGACATTGTAGCTGAACTATGCATTGACTCAAAATTGAAAATATTTTTTCTTGTTGTGTCTAAGTTCTGATTATGTACATTCACATAAAATATTTTCGTTACTACAATAAGTAAATTAAAAAAATGAGTTACATAAGGAGCAGTAGATAAAGGTATACCGTACATTTTGTTTAAAGTCTCATTTTATTAACTTCCTGAATACAATTAGAATTAAGTAGTTAAAATCTGTGAAAAAGTTCAAATACACTTTTATTGGGATCATTTTCTCACGCATTTAAAACATTTGTCGACTCGTTTTTTATGAAATATTTTTGTTATCATTTGGCTCATGCTCACTTTAGTACTCGTACCTCTGTCATGCAATCATCTTCTTCGCGAGGTTCTCGCAAGAGATATTTGAACATTCATAAAAGTCATTGTTTTTTAAAGAATGGTTATTGTTCCAGTCGAATTTTCTTCTTTTAACTGGATTTTGGAGTATTTTTTTTATATTTAACTACCCCATTGAAATTTTTGTTTCTATAATGTTAGATTTCAACTAAAGATATCCGACAAACAGAATATCTCCCAGTAACAACCTGTCGTTTCGATGATAATGAGATTTGTGAACAAAAAAGTGGTATGTATTTTTATCATAACATGTAATTTTTTTTGCCCTTTTTTGTGCTTTAATTATATGAACTAAGTGGATGTTTAAACTGTTTAGGTATGAATGGAAATTATTTTAATTTTGAGATAGAATTTCTGAATGCGAAGGAGATGCTATTAACCCTTTGAGTAGCGGCATAATTTCATGGCAGACCGCGGCAATTTATTGTAATTTCTTGCAATATCGCCGCGCTCGACAAAAAGTACTATAACTATGGAACTACTATAGCAATCATAAAAAGATTAACTTTACAATGATTGAATTGAATTTTACTATATAGAATATTTAAATTTAATTTTGTTAAATAATTAGATAATTATGAATAAATATGAGAAAGTCGAAAAAAGTGAAAAAAAAATCGGCATTTCTAACTTGTACTTGTCTTGCGGAAAAATACGGAACCCTATTTAAAAACTGTAAATACTACTGTGACCTTTATTAGATCCTATATCAAAAATAATATTCGTTTTGCTTATTTAGTTACAAAATTATTTAGATATCAGCTCATAAAACCAATAAAAATTTTGATGATTTCTCGGGAAAAAAAATGATAATGTTTGACAATAGAATTTTACCAGAAATATCCGCGAAATGACGCGTAAAATTATTCTAGCGGCCGTCTATGTATCTATGGTAATAATGAAATATTTATTATGGATTTAAGGATGCGTTCGAATTAGAAAATAATATTACTGTGCGCTCCGGGGGCAAGCCGCCAATATTGGTCGTTACGTAGTCAACGGTGTTCTGATGTGCAACCAAATTTGGTCGTTACGTAGCCGTAAATAATTCGGAAATACAAAGATGCTATATAGTTTATCATGAAATAATATTTTCTACTCTACTTTTTGTGCGTTAAAAATATGAACTAAGAAAATGTTTAAAATTATTATGTATCTATGGAAATGATTTTAGTTCCGAGATAGAACTTCTGACTGCGAAGGGGATGCTATTTAAAATACCTACTCTATGGTAGATACGCAAGAATACCCTATCATCAAAACAGCCACTCGTTTAATTAAAGTAACAATTAAAAATAATTGAACGTTCACAATTTACTCAGATATATCTCTGTTTCGAGGCATTTAACGTATCTTTTATACTTGCTCATATTCTCGGTGAGGATACGCATTACCCATGAAATTGGAACTTTCACAATTTGCCGGGAGCCGTATTTAGGAGTATAAAAGCCCGCCTTTGAATTCCACCCATTGGATTCCGCATTAATTAGCTCGCAGGCAATTAAACAAACATGAGCAGACGTTGATGAACGCGTCTCGCATTGTATTATTTTCCATCGTTATCATGTCAGCATTTTCAGACAGTAGTCATATTATAATCCAGCAAGAACGGCAAACTGTACTTCGTTGCCATGGTCATGATTTTTGCTACACCGCCATAATAATATTATAATATATAAATCAGCCCAAACGTTTACTATTGCTAAGAAATAGGGGCTCAACTCTTTACCAGAAGAGTCTACAGTAATAAGCACCAGATGAACGAGTTTTTAAGTTTTATATTTATATGTATTCGGTGTTCATATACCAGTGTTTAATGTATGCTAGACAGGGGTTCGCCCATTAAAGTCGACATCGCCCAAATGTTACTATGTTCCACACCTGATTTGAGGCCTGTTTGTTGAATCCGGTAAGCATGGCATGGATTTTAGGGTATTCTTGCGTAGCTACCATACAGCAGGCATTCCGTAATAATATCTGCAAAAGTTATATCTATAATTTAATAAGTTATTTTCCGTAGATGCCTAATACAATTATTATTTTAAACATCTACTTAGTTCATATTTTATATTGCCCAGAGTGAATCGTCCCCTTTCCTAAGCCTCACCCAAATTGTGTGGGATCCAACGTAAGCGCAGCTTTCTCACAAACAAACGTGCGTGTAGGATTGTTTATACCCGACTAATGCCCATGCTTAAGGATGCACGAATCTCATGATACGTCACGTAACTGTCTGTTTCGATCATACGGCGCACAGCATATATGTTTTTATTACACGACAGCCAAACAAAAAAGGAGTGTAATGTGTTCAGGGTTCATCTATGTATGTTTTCCGTTTCTATATTCCACCATAACGCTCGAACCAATTAAGAAGTATGTGGTATGTCATCCCGAGTGTCATGTGGTACCTTAATGGTCTAAATATCAAGTAAGTGGTTGTTTAAACGTCCAAATCTTCAAATGTCAATAAATTAACCTAAATATATAGTGTTTAGTGTCAAATGAAAGGTCTGATTGAGTATTATACATACCGAAAATATGTATGTAACTATATGGATAAATATATAAACCATAAATGTAAGAAATCGTAAAATAATTATATATACAGTAGTTCACTTTTTCTAACGGCAGTCTTGTTTTTTACTTCTTTAAATATATTTACTCGTTGTTGACATCGGTGACCTTCACTTAATTCGTCACTGAGATCGACATGACCGCGTTTGAATTCTGCAAAACAGCTATATATTATCTTTTAGCTTAGTGCTTCATCGGCAAAATCAGTTATTTTATCGAAAGCTCTGCTGAGATGGCAAATCACACTTAAAATCCTGAAAAATCATAGAGCGAATATTTTGACGAGCTGCGGCCTGCAAAAAAGCCACTAATGACCAAAATAATGCGCATTGCCCGCTTAGAAAGGCCTAAACAGTATAAAACTTGGACTGAAATCGATTGGCGACGAGTTATTTTCTCCGATGAGAGTAAATTCAATTTATTTGGCTCGGATGGAATTCAGTACGTGAGACGAAGATCTGGAGAACGTTTAAGCGATGAGTGTCTTAGGCCAACAGTGAAGTATCCTGCGGGACAAATAAATGGTCTGGGGATGTTTCTCCTTTTTAGAGAGTGGGGCAATTAACATTCATAAAAGGAACTGTGAATGCAGAAGTTTACAAAAAAAAAATTGGAAGAGTACTTATTCCCATCAATTGAAATGCACTATCCCATTATTTCTGAGTGCATTTTCCAAGATGACTCTGCGCCGTGTCACCGAGCCTTACCTTACAGTTTATGCTCATAAACTGTAAGTATTTTTTTCTGTCACTGTGATTTATAATGTTCAAAAAAAAATAACATGCATGCAAAATAAATGACAGATAAAAACTTTTTTCCATAACCAAAGAATTTCGTTGTAAAATGATTTTTAAATAATGTTTTTTTTTATTGGCCAGCTCCGTAAACTTTTAGTGTGACCTGTGTATGCATGTACAACGTCCGTACAATAATGATTCTACGTGAGTAAGATACACAAAGTTATTTCAACATAATTATCCTCCTACCCCCCTATATTTTACAACAGAAGGTGCGGTTAATTAGAATCCGGACATAGTGAGCATACAACACCTCAACCCTTGTAGAGTTTCCATTTAATATGGAAGCAAGGCAAGCCAGGCCGACCGCTCAACTTTTATTACACCCTAGAGGGTGTGGTCGCGTCGTGTACAATTTCACTTGGACATATCTTCACTAATTTATCACCGGACCTCTTTGCCCTTTTGTAATTTATTTCGATGCGAAAGATAGTACGCACGGCACTTCCGCGTTAATTTATTGAGACCGAAGCAATTATGGTGTCAAATTTTATATCTAAATGAAAATGAATTTTTTTATAACTTTTGGATCAAGTAAGTAGATACTTTATCAACCCTAGAAAGATAGCCTGCTTAAAGTTCAGCAATCGTGAGCGAAGTATGGCTCTCTCTTTCTAAATACAGATAATAATGCGCCGTGCATTCCAGTCGCTCGTCACTTAGTACTATAGCTAGGTGTACGACGTACGTTTTGCTTAGGTAATTACCACCATTTTTTAAATATTTCCGCAAATGCGAAGAAGTTTTATGTCGAGAGCATAATACGGATATGTGATAACGCTGTTTTTAACTGATTAAAAAAAAATCAACTGATTTGCATATAAAATTAATAGTGTCTTAGGGGGCGTTCAAGTATTGCGTAACGCAATTTTTGAAGATTTTTGACCCTCCCTCCCCCCCCCACCCCCCCCCATGATGTAACGCGCCGTAACGTTTTTCTGTACCACCCTACCCTTCCCTAAATCTAAGGTTTTTATGAGAAATCACTAGAATACGTTTGCAGAACCCATTACTTATGATAGATTTTATGAAATCATATCATGTTTCTTCCCCCTTTTCGCATAGTAAAGAGAAATTACAACATGTAGATTAAAAAGTTAAAATATGTTATGCTAGATGGATAAGTCGTCGTCGCGTGCTACTGCCTAAGCGAGATAAAGTAATGATAATAAACATCGAAGGGCTAGGTGATGACGAATGTGACCTACACATGCGATTGCTACACAACTACACACAAGAGATACTGGGCACATCAAAATGGCCGAGGATAGTAATAACAGCAATTAAAAATTTATTTTAGGAAATAGACATATAATAGCATCTATTAACCCTCCGTGTACGAGATGAGGTATAACACACCCCAGCAGTAATAATTCTTAAACTCGTAATAATTCTTAAACTATAAAGACGCGCGAGTTCATTTTCTCAGTAGCTGCAAATGCGAAGTTGCCGTTCCGATTAGTGAAATTCATTCAGTCTGGCATCAGCCTCAGAATGCGTGACACGTTTGGGTATCACTCACCCCACCTTGTATGGATTATTAATGAGTTTTAAAGAAAAGACTTAATAGATTATAAATTAAAGAAAAAGTTGAATTTTGTTTTTTAAAATTAAAGTTTATATAAAAGTCTATATAAATAAATGTGTGTTTTACTTAAATCTATCCATTGTTAGTTTTACAATAAATTTCCTATTTATAACTGTCATAAAGTTTTAATTTGTTGATTTTATTTCATTTTATTTTCGGGGTATGTCAAACCCCACCTAGTATGGCATATGAGATTTAGTCACCTCGTATACGGAAGGTTAAATTTAGTTCTCACCGCATGATCCAGGAAGCCATTAAAATAAAAAGAACGTTGACGATGGCTTCAAACTCTCCACTACCTGGAACTCCTTTCTTAAAATGTTTTAAACGCCCATCTCCGAGCGCAAGGACGCGACACAAGAAACAGGCAGTGTTGTAGAAACAGCAGCAGTTTGACGCCTACGCAGAACAACAATGAATGCCGATTGACAGCACCTCAGTCTACCCTGGACAACGGCGGTTGCAACATCGCCGAAATATCGAGTGCTAAAAACTTCACGTGGTAGATCCATCTTATCTTGTTTATAATGTCAATAAAACGCGATAGTACTCCATTTATTCCCACTCGATTTCTTTGACAGACAATTCATCCAAAAGACGCCTAATGTGAACAGGGTCTCTTTCGACCAAAGAATTTAGAAACCTGTGAGGTACATGGGTTTCCAAATTCTCTGCATTCAACTATCCTCTGTAACAATAAATATTAAAAATAATGTATGCCTTCAACTTGCCAGCAATTACGCGACGCTTGGTCCTACAAAAGATAACAATTTTGTGTTTTTAACACGCTTTTATTAGGTCGACCTGTATGTAACTATGTATGTAATGGAATCTAAGGTAACTAATTTAACCATCTTCCAAGGATCGTAGCGTCATGAAAATTGGCAGCTGTGTGTAGTTCTGATGATAATACTGATCTGATGATGGAGTCGGAAGATATGAACTGGAACTTCATGGTGGAACATCGTATGATAGCTGTGTTTGGACTTTTTAGAAAAGTCTTGGAATGAACTTTGACCACGATTAGGTTTCAAGGTCGGATGATGAAGCCGGAAGATAGGCACTGGCATTCCATGATGAAATATCGTATCATAGCCGTGTTTGGACTTATTAGAAAGGTCTTGTTATGAACTTTGATTACGATTAAATGTTTTTACGTGCATTTATAAAAGCGGGTTTTTAGTGTTTTTTTTAAACTATTAATTTGTTTACTGCTTGTAAACTGAAGATTTATGAGATAAATATAAATTATATATACGTCATTCAGTAAGGTACCTTATACAAAAAAAGGTCGATACTCGAATAAGGCCTGAACTCCATATAAGAACTAAGACTGTATGACCCTTTTCAATTTGTAAATAGTTGTGGTGAACCATATACATATATGTACTTGTATATATAAATGGATGTTGGTATATCTGCCTGTCTGTCAGGGCTTAATAGCCATCGACACCGTTTGACCGATCACCATGAAAGTTCTCACATATATGTATTTTTTCATGTAGTCGGATTTTACCTTATCCGCTTTGTTGTAACTCGCCACTAGATGGCGCTGCAGCGCATCAACTTCAATGCCGCTCAACCGATCGCTATGAAAATTAGTATACTTAGATAGGTATTTGAGCAAGCATAATATCATCGCGCTATTAACTATATTATAACTCGTTACCACATGGCACAACAGCACATAAACTTTTATACCGTTCAATCGATTACCATCAAAATTGGTATACATAGGTATTTGAGACCGAAAACTATTTTCACGCTATCCTATCCACTTTATTGTAACTCGCCGTCAGATGGAGCTGAAGCACATCAACTTCTATGGCATTTAACCAGTCGCCATGGACCCGCAATGAACGCTACCCGAGGAACACCAGGTAATATTCCACTAGACTTAATATACATTGTTAATATACTTCGACACCGTTTGACCTATCATTATGAAGGTTGGAAGATATATGTATTTTTTTATGGAGAAGGTTTTTTCAGTAACTCGTTACTAGATGGCGCTGCAGCATATCAACTTCTATACCATTCAATCGATCGCCATGAAAATTGGTATATATATTTGAGAACGGATAATATTTTTTCGGGCTATCCGCTTTTTCGTAACTCGCCACTAGATAACGCTGCAGCACATCAACTTCTATAAAAGAA
Organism: Micropterix aruncella; assembly: GCA_944548615.1. Lineage (NCBI taxonomy): Eukaryota > Metazoa > Arthropoda > Insecta > Lepidoptera > Micropterigidae > Micropterix > Micropterix aruncella. The sequence continues at coordinate 13,354,397 of OX155959.1, read as the reverse complement.
AATCATCAATCTGTGAAGACTTCGGGTCGGATACGTAATTATTTGCCTACCTTCATTATGCTAGGCAATATAACAATAATAAAAACGAAGTTCGTAGAAATACGCACGGCAGCCGTCGGAACGGCAAAATGGCGGTATCGCATTATGTTTGATATGATCTGCGGTTAAAATTATTAGGTAATATATATAAAATTAAATTTGTTATTTTTACTGACACAACCGTGGCACTCCAATAAGACTCAGGAAGTGAGCTCGCCTTATCACAGGAGTGCCTAGCACAGGCGGGCTCGGTTTTACTTTACTTGTCACATTAGGAATAATCTTATGAACATATAATTTATGCACAATTTTTGCCTGGGCACAGACAGATGTATGCCTAAATTTAAAAGCATATAGCGGTATTTTCTGGATTGTACAATATATTTCTTATGTGTTATTGCGTTTGAATGTTTATGTAACGAATAAATAAATAAATAAAAATACCCTTCAACCGATCGCCATGAAAATTTTATAAATGCGAAAGTGGAAATTTAAAAGGACCAATGAAACAATGTGTTTTTTTTAAATAGAGACGTCTGTAATGTGAAGGTGAGTACCATAGGCTACGTGGGGGTAAGGGGAGGGGAAGAGGGGGGATGAGTGTGAGGGGGAAGGACGCGGATACTCGAGTATCGCTGTGTAACATTCCACTAGTAATGCTATAACATTAAACGTGAAAATCGAATTGGGGTCACCCATAATGTTCTTCGCATAATTTGTTTAGCAACAAAAAAAAACTGCACAACATCAGTGCTCTGGATTGTCTTGATATCTGATAGTTTGCCGGCTCGATCGACGATCACGAGCTTCGTCTCGCTTCTGTTAATAGCGAGACCCACATACTCGCTTTCAGAAGTTAGCCTTTGTAGCAGCGCATTCATGTCAGATGCGGATGTTGCCACCAACACAGTATAATAATGTGTGAATGCCACTATATTATCACGTGTAAGCAGGTGGGAAACATCAATGGAATAGAATTTGCATTGGGTGTTTATTTGGCGGGTGGGAGAGATACCTCGAATGTAGGTTAGGCAACACTGAGAAAAATATTGGGTTGAACACCATTTTCTTATTACGGTTTTACACAGAATAATGATTTGTTAAAACTCCATTCCTCTATTATATGTATTAACATTTTCCTAACGGTTAATCGGATAATAACAGTAAACAGTAGTTTCAACATGATTCATATTGTCCCACTATATCCATACGTATACTACTACATGCTGTCATGTTAGAAGCGAGATCCCAAGCTTTAACATTACGACACGCTAACTACCATCACGCCAACATGGATACGCGTCATGGTAATTCATACGTATGGACCACAGACCGAGTTATATACGTAATCTTTGTAGAAACAGTTATATTTTTCTCAGTGAAGGTGGACACAGGACAGAGGCCGCCTGCGTGCGCTGAGCTAAGCTAAAAAAAATCGGTTGTGTGACCTCAATACTTTCCCGGATAGAGCCAAGGACTGATTTTATCTGAATATTAATTTCAAAAATAAAAACGATGAGCGCTCTCGTTCCCCGGCGGACAAACCAGGTTGGGTTCCATTGCGACGCCTCAGATGGCGGCGCGGTTCGTTTCTTGGCTTAGGGCGGGATCAGGCCAAGCGCTAATAGATGTCGTTAATATTTTATTAAAATTTACCGCGGAATTTAAATATTATTATTGAAGCTTGTATATATGAGATATTCCAACCAAAGTAGACAATATGATGTTGGTGCAAGAAGGTATCTGTTTACCAAGTCTTTAAGACCAATATTTTGAGATTGATATATGAGAAGTGCTCTCCCTGGTGGACCGATTTCAACCACAAACTTTTTAAATCATGCCACCACCAAATGATGGCTGCATACCAAATTTCAACTCAATCGGGTTTTAAGCTTTTGAGCGCTATCGTCTGGAAATACACACAGACAGGCAGCCAGACACACGGGTAGACCTTAATATGAAAATGGTTTTAATCATGCCAGGAGTTCAAAATGGGTATTTCTGTCTTCATCTCAAATCTGTCGGTTCTGTAAGTTAGTCGACCGTGAATGGAAGGGAATAGTAAGACATCTCGAGCCCTGTTTTCGACATAAATACTTACGCTGCGTTGAATAAACAGGGCTGTCATAACACATGTACAATTGTTAGCCCATCATAGCAGAAATGCAATTCATTATAATTATTATGCACATGTATGCATTTTTGGTTTATAAACCAAGAGCCAGTTTGCAAAATTTTACTTTAACAAAATATATAAGTCGGTGATGACTTTGTGTGACACAATTTAAATTCAAATTCAAATAATTTATTTATCAAAAATCATAAATACAGATACAGATTAACAGATAAACCTAACCTAACTGGATCGAACGAGACGTTTGCACTAAGGTAGGCTCAGATACGTATAATTAAATACTGCCTAATTATAAGTAAATAATACATTAAATAATGCCGCGAAATCAAATAAAATATTCGCATAAACCTATTATAGAATCACAGAGATAGGTGAACTAATACATCAATTTTAAACTATCAATTACTTACAATAAAAATATTGATAGAAATAAAATAAAATAAAAATGAACATTCAATAATAAATAAAATTTTTAATTATACTAAAACGTATAAGTGATAATAATAATAATAATATGGTAATCGAAAAGCATGCTAATAATCAAATATGGTAGGTAAATAATAATATTAATAATAATAGTTACAATATGGAATTACAATATAATAATAATTACAATATGGAATTACAGAATGGTATGTTAGCGAGGAATAAAACAAATTAGTTTTTCAGTCTCTTTTGTTCCCTGGGTGACTAACCAGTGGACTAGTCTTTTTTTTGTTTATGGTTACACCTTGAGCATTAAAATTTTATTTATCAATATTCGTCTCTGTGAACGAAATACCTATGTTTAAGTAAGTTTAGGCAGATATTTATTTATACTAACGAAAAAGTGAAACATGTTAAAAAACGGTTGTGTCACCCCAAGACTTTTCTGGCAAGCAGACAACCCCCCCCTCCCCCGGGTGCCAAACCCCTTAACTATTACACGGGGGTTATTGTTAGGTGGCAGTCAGCTCGACTCATTCGAGCGCTTAGAAGTTACACTGTAATAAAGAAACGGAAAACATACACAGATGAACCTTGAACACATTACACTCCTTTTTTTGTTGGGTGGTCGTGTAAAAAATAACCACTCTAAGTCAATAAGTGAGTCAGTTCTCGACGCCAGCACTGACGCCTGTCACTGACTCAGTGTAAATCAGCCTTAAGAGACAAACAGTTCTGTTGAGTCAAGACGCATTTCAACCTACATTAGTCAAGCGAGAAAAAGTCGATTCAGAAGGCGTAAAGCATCCCACATTAACATAAAAGAGCAAATTACCCACGATCAAACGATGCAACGGAAACAGCTACATTCAAAGCAATATCACAAGACGGTTATCGTTTACGTTATGATGTTTGCTTACCGAATCGAGCAATGGCCCATAGTTGGAGTAAAGTGAAGATAATTTACGCAGTCTCGCAATGGAGATATTTCCATCCAACTGATCTACAAAGGGCGAGTGCTTCCAGGAATAATTCCAGCGCGCTGATTAGAGCCATGCTGTTTTCCTTTGCTTTCGGTACCGGGGTGGGTGCGGCGATAAATCACGTCATCTCTCTCTGACGGGCCGTAAAAAGCGGCGCCGGAGAGGGACGGCCTGAAGACAATCGTGTTTATTATGCTGTCCGCGACTCGTTTGCGCGTCCGGGCGCAACTCGTAAATCTTTTTAATCGAAATCGGCACACCGGCCAGTCGAAACGTCATCATTCACAAGCTAGTCTTTGCTAATGGGACAGCAACATGTTTGTAAAAAAAAAACTGAATAGACTCCGTCGCCAAACTTCATATGTATTGACAAGAAAGGAAGGAGCCGTAGAGACAGGAAAAGTGCCGGATGTGAATATAATAAAATCGCTTATATTTCGAAAACTGTAATAAATATCGAGATTCTGTCAAACGTGCCGAGTTACACGGAGAAAAATGTAACTCTGTAATACACGGAAATACCATGTTTCAAAAGGGATTATGTATATAACAGCGTGACATGACGCGTAACGGTGTAGTTACCATGTCGTAGGCATAGTACAAAAAACTACACCGCACATTTATTACTGTGCACAACTAGATCTTGATTTTCCATGACCGCATACTCTTTCATAAGAAAGGTAATAGTCAATTACAAGAATCATGTTGAAGCTTCATTATATCGTTATTTCGTATTACCCGTACGAAGCATGGTAAAACATATAATACAGTAATAGAGTTTCAACTCATTGCAATTCAACAAATTTAAGATTGAAACATCTTTAGTTGGGGATCTTTAGTTCACGAAATAGTGGTTTGCAAGATTCTCTCCTATTTAATCCGCGTATTGCTCTCACGGCTCTTTTTTGTAAAATAAATACCTCTTTAATATCAGTGGCATTTGCCCGCAATAGGATCCGATGTCCCAAGTGGGATTCGGCCGGAGAATGGTATGCACTCTCAATTTCCTTTTCGTCCAATATCTTTCTCGATCTGGATACCGCATAGCGGGCTTAACACAATTTTGGTTTGGGCTGGTCTATGTGGGTTTTCCGTGACATGTTTTCGTCGGTGTAAGTTCCTGGAAATTTAGTGGACTTGGCAATCTCGATAGAGTAATTTAACTGTTTTTCTTTTTTATTTGAGAAGTTTATCAACACTGCTTTGCTTAAATTGGCGACATCGGGTTCACTCTAAACTAATAATTGACTTCAAAAAGTGTTTCGCTTGTTGGATCCTCCATTTTTGTTCTACAGTCACTTTCAAGAATGCACGTGGTGTCATCTGCAAGTTGGACAGTCTTGGCACAAGTTATGTTAGTTGCTAAATCGTTACAATAGAGATTGAAGAGGAGAGGTCCTAATGTTTAGCCCTGAGGCACACCGATGTTTACTATTTCACAACTCATCATTATTCTGTATAAAACCGAAATAACAAAATGACATTGTAGGAAGAAATCGGATATTTTTCTCAGTGTCCTCATGTTCAGACACGTTTTTTCGCCGAGAAAATCTACGGTTAATTGGCCGTGTCTGGGCACGGTCGGTGTTGTATGGATCACTATGAAAGCTTGTCCACAGATACGGTGGCGGCACCGTCCGTTTTACCGCCGTGTTCGTCGACAAGCTTTCATAGTGATCCACATGACACTGACGACCGCGCCTAGACACGGCGAATTAACCGTAGATTTTCACGGATAAAAACGTGTTTGGACGAGATTGCTTATGCTGTTTATTACTCCCACCACTCCCCTGACCGCCTACCGCGTGCTACTAGCAACATAAATAGATGGCTGTAAAATTAGTTAGCATGCTAGGTACTAGCAACCACGCGATACAAATGTCACTGGCTTGCTCCTGTCTTTGCCGGCACGCTGCTCTACAGGCTACTAAAATGTGTATCAGCTGATTTATGCGAAAATCCGCAATCATTTAGCTATTTTGAAATGAGTCGCACACAGGATTCATTTAAACAGCCTGAATATCTTGAAACATACAGTAAACATCAAATCGAAGACTATCGCGGTTGTTTAACATTATATATAGGATACAAACCATTGATATAGGTAAAAACCTGATCTTTTGTCTAGATATTGGTATCAAACTATCTTCTGCGTGGTACCCCCTTCTTAAAATGTTTTCAATGCCCATCGCCGAGCACAAAGACTTAACACAAGATACAGTGAGTGTTTTGTATGGCGGAATTTTAAAATTCGCGCGCGCCGAACCCGTCGCCCTTCCACCGTTATGATTTGCGAAGTAACAGCAGCACTAGGCCGCCTATCCGCAGAACAATGGATTACGATTGACAGCACTTTAGTCTACTCTGGACAACGACGTTTGAAACATCGCCGAAACTTTATGCGGTAAATTCGTTTTTATCCTTTTCATAAAAACCCAAAGCACTGGGGTAGGTATGTAGGTATATGTCAACAATATGACACAGTATACAAAGACTAGTAGATGCACTTGTCCATTTGGTTGCGTAATGTACCTACTAATCTTGGAGCGATTTTACTTTCACGGCCACCAGCCGACCAAAAAGGAAAGTATTGTGAACACGTTTTTTTTAGATGAATACGGAAATATCTGTTTTGAGCCCCCCTCAGACGATAAGGATCATTTCCAGATTAAAGTCGCTCTGCGTGTCTGTGTGTGTGTATTCTTCTATGATAACGCCCAAACTCTTTATCCGATTGAGCTGAGATTTGTCATGCAGGCATCATTTGGTCATGGCAAGAGTTGAAAAGATTGTGGTTGAAATCGATCCGCCAGAGGGCGACTTATTGGGCCGAAATCACATTGTGAAATTTTAGTTGGAATGTCTCATATATAAGCTACCCTAATAAAACTTTATTTGCGCCATACATTTTAATTAAATATTAATGCTATTTATCGGTGCTTGGCTCAAACCACACTTTTAGTCGAAAAACGAACCGCGCCGCCCGAGGCGTCGCAATGGAACTCAACCGGGTTCGTCCGCCGGCCGAAAGAGGGCACTCATCGATTTTATTTTTGGAATTAATATTCAGAATAAAGCAGTCCTTGGCTACTTGCCGACACAGTCTTGGGGTGAGCCACAAGCCATTTTTTATTCAAGTGCGGGGTCCAAGATTGGATATAAACGACAATGGTTGCTATTCCAATGGCTCGCTCAATTAAAAGACCGTCGTACTTGAGATATTTGAAGTTATTAATGACGATTTCCATTTGGGCGCAACGACTGTAGACTATACTCGGCCGCTCCATGACCAGAATATGTGTAGCCCAATCAGAGCCCATAGAGAACTTATGGGCTCTCAAGATATACCCACTTCAAAATACACTATAGATTAACCGGTTAGCGTTTGAGTCGCTCGCGGTACCCATGCGATAGTAGATAAATGTAAACAGTGCCCAATTCAAGCCCGTCGTACAAATAAATGTATTTTAAAATTATTTGGCTAGTTTTGCCGAAATTCGGCGTATCTAATGCTCTTTTCCGTGTTCCTTTCCGTGTCCTTGTCCATGATCGTCACCTTTAGAGAAGTAGGCGGTACGGCCACTGACGACTATCGCAGCGGCGAGACCAATCCAAAAGCCGCTCATTATTTTTCTCGCCTGCTTTCCTGTTGTTCCCCACCACTTCTCATTAACCCCTAGAGCCCCGATTGGTCGATATCGGCCAAAACACGATTCAGCGTGACGACCCCGTTTTAATTTTATTTTAATTTAATTTGTTTTATTTTATTAAGTTTTATTATGTTAATATGTTTTATTTTAATTATGGATACAGTGGTTTGGCAGCAATTAATGTTTTGGTGAGACAGTGTCATAATTAAATTTTTTAACTAATTTTTACAAAAAATTTTTGGGACATCAACTTGTCAATCGGCTGAGGGGCCGAGGCCGAGGGTTAAACGCCATACTTCATTTCTTATCCAGGGATCTTTCAATCCATGTGCCGCTAGCTTCTCCTGCAACTGCAGCAATTTCGGTGTATCTTTATCCACCTTAAATATTATCCACCTTTCCGTGACCCATCTCGATGGCAGCGAAAACGCAATTCAAAAACCTGAAAAATTGAAACCTAAATATTCGAAACGTCAATGCCTCCTCTTGCGACGCTTCGCCTGGACCGCTAGGGTTGTCACCCTTATAATTAATCTACTCTTTATTGTGAGATTTCACAATGGGCGGGTTTATTATCATACCACAATCTCTTACAACTAACCCTACTATGAAGTGTTTATATTTTTTGTGTGTGTGTAACATGTGTGTGTGTGTTTTATTATTGCAATCGATAGACAGAATTAAAATGCCATTCCGTTAATTTTATCCTTATTGAAAATGGCGACACAGCCGGGAATCCAACCCGGAACCTTACAATGTAAGATCAGGCGACCCAAACACTATGTCACCGGCCCTGTAATGTATTCTGTTCTTCGTGCTACATTTTTTATTACGTCGTTGACGGCAATGTTATTATTATCTCGATTATGAATATGAAATGATGTTCTTGCTGTCTCCAGCACGAAACTCTTATAAAAAAAGAACTATATTTCAGTAAATCTAAACAAGATTGTTGACAATTATATTTGTTAGTCTTTGTTATTCATTTATTAAAACATACACCTAGTTATAATAATGAATGTCAGGGAACGTTTGGAAATTCAACTTTTCTGGTGCTGAATTATTGAATCATTAGTAAAATGGCGTAAGCAATATACTAACGTCCACGATTAGATACGTAAGTATCTCTACAACACAACCTACTTTTGATCTTCTTTTGCTATATTGCTCACTGATAAATGCAGAAAGTCGTATATGGAACCATATATATAGAAGGAATAAACATATTTTATAATAAACTAGTTTATAATAAACTCAAAATAAATTAAATTAGCTATCTTAGACAGTGGGACCGATTGCGTTTCTTTGTAAACTAAAACTGAAATTATTTCAAGCGTACAAGATGGAGCAATAAGTTAGAGCGGAATATGAAACGAACGATCGTCGATAAACACTATCTGTCGAACTTAAACTGTCCGAATAAATTTGAATACATTTCATGCGGTGTTAAATTCAGATGCGTTATCTTTTGTGGGTAGATTTAATGCAAAAAAGTGACAACCGTTCATTTACCATTCCGCTCTAGCGTATTACCCCGTCTCGTTCACACGGACTAATTTCCGATTTTAATCGTATCACATTTGTTGTCTTCAAAAACTTTTACATAGTTGTTTAGACACTTTATATAGCCGCTTAATGTTAAAATAACTTTAAAATGGAAACTAAACATTTCATAAGAGACTCATCACACAATTGATAATAGTTATATTAGATATTTATAACTACAGTTAGTCATGAAATTATAATATTAAAATTAAATGGTCCTATAAATAAAAAATATAATTGATTATCGGAGACAATTAGAAACAACAGTAATAATATAATAATCAATAAAATGGTACAAATGTCAAGTTAAATAAATAAAATCGAGATGGAAATTGTCAGTCATCTAATTATAATTCGTTAATATTATATAAATTTCGTAATAATATTATATAGTTTCTACATATAATTTTAATATAGAAACGGAATTAGTTCACGAAGTAACGCAATCGAGCCCAGTGGGCAATTTAAACATACGACAGTGTAGGATTGGGCGTTGTGAAGCTGGAACATCCACAAACACAGCAGTATTTTCGTGTCATGACAACCTTGAGATAACCATTACTTGCCATAATCACAGTTTGTATTGCTGACGAGGGCTTACTATCAAATAAGGACGGACGGTTTTGTCGCCGTGCCGGCATGATGTTCGGCGGCATAATTACAAAAATCTATGGGACCCACACTGTACCCGATTGTACTGCTCTTGCATTTCCTGTGCGAAAATCGACTACAAACCCTAGACCGATTGAGTGCGTTCGACTGCTGAATCCCACAGGGCTATGGAGCGGAACATTCCAAAGCCAGCAATGCCTGCGTCTATATTTTTCAAAATGTTTCATAATTCTAACCGATTAACGTCCTCCATTTCGCGATAGGGACGGGCATTTTAGACCTAAAAGAAGCACTAAATACTGTGTAAACTTTTTTTTACACTTAACACAACACCATGAAAACATGCTGACTAATCAACCTCGCCTGCACTTGCTACATAACAAAATGTAAATTAGCCTTAACATGATGTTAAGTTTCATCACACTGATTTTTCATACTCGAGTAATTTGCATTGGCGTTTTATATAAGAAGTAGGGAAGACTTGTATAAAATGATCCCTCAGACTAAAATGATCCCTTTAAGTTTTTATGAATCTACAAACGCCATCGAGGAAGCAACAAATGCATTACGTCCAACAGGTGTCAAGTTGGTACAGACAGCAATAGCGGATCGCGTGCTTGCGTCGTGGTGAATTGTTAACAAGAAATTGGATTCCGTTGTTTTTTTCTAAGGTACCTAAGGGTCTTTTTGATGTGGGCGGCCAATGTAAAAATTGGTCTCATGAACTGTGCGCTGGCGTAGACGAAAACAATGCAGATTCCTATGTATGCAATCTTAATTGTACATAAAAAGGAGCAAGATAATACTACCACATAATAAATTATTCTAATAAAACTTGTGTATTTCACTTGGGATCATTTAACACACAAGTGTGTATAAAATGATCCATTTCTATTGTTTTACAATATTTAAAAAAAATATATGTTTTAAGCAGCTTCTAGTATTTTCTTTTAGCAGTTGTAGAAAAAGGGGCATAGTTGCATTACACATTAATTACACATTACACATTAGTTGCAAACCTGCTTTTGAAAAAATATTAATAGGCAAGAATTTAAAACACATGGAAACTCATAAGAATGATATTGTAAATTATGTCAATGAATTCTTCACAACAGCAGGACAGAAGTTAGCAAAATCAATACTACGTGATTCCCAAACTACAGAAACAGTTTTGGCTAACTTAATTGATGTTACTCTAAAAAAAGATAAATGTTTTAAACTCCTACCTACAAACAAACTTGAAGTATCCAAGACAATCAATAAACTTAAAACGGGATGTTCACCGGGCATCGACGGTCTACCTGTAACTATTTTTAAGGAGACATCTGATATTATTGCGGAGCCTCTGGCGCACGTAATAAACGTTAGTTTTGAATCAGGCCAGTTCCCTCGATGGCTTAAGTCTGCGAAAGTCATCCCAATCCATAAATCTGGCAATACCGAGGACATTGGGAATTACCGTCCAATCTCGCTGCTGAATATAGCTTCAAAGGTCATCGAAAAAATTGTTAAAAATAGGCTAACTGAATACCTTGAAAAAGTAGGATTTTTTTCACCAAACCAATTTGGCTTTAGACAAGGTCAGAGTACAAACGACGCCATAAATACCCTAAATCAATATATATATCGGAAAATCTAGACAAATCAAAAAAGGTGACGGCGGTATTTCTGGACTTAGCTAAAGCCTTTGACACTGTTTCTCACGCCATACTAGTAAAAAAACTAGAAATGATTGGAATTGAAGGACCTTCACTGTTGTGGTTCCAAAGTTACTTGGAGATGAGACCGCAAGTCATTTCCATAAATGGTCATCTAAGTACTGAACGCAGCACTGTTTATGGTGTACCCCATAGCAGCGTACTGGGACCACTTCTATTCCTCATATATATCAATGACCTGTGCAATATTCGATTAGACGGCAGAATAATAACATTCGCCGATGACACAGTTTTATTAGCCGAGGCAGATACATGGCATCAAGTAATCAATAAATCACAAAACAACATAAATTTGGTTAAAAATTGGCTTGACAATAACCTCCTTACTCTTAATTCCTCTAAAACGAAATATATCAACTTCAGTCTACGACACATCGACACAAGTTTACACTTACTAACAATTCATAAACCCACATGTGTAGGAGGGGGTGTGCCTTGCCTGTGCCCTAAACTTGAGAAAGTGAACGACATTAAGTATTTAGGAATCATTATTGATTCAAATCTAAATTGGTCAAATCAAGTAATGTCTATTACTGACAGAAGCAGAAAACTAGTTTATGTTTTTTGTGATCTCCGAAATATTTTACCAAAAAAAATTATTAGAATGGTATATATGGCCCTATGCCAAAGTTTGTGGATTTACGGCATAACTGCCTGGGGAACATGCACCAAAAAACTACTTGACACAGTACAGAAGGTTCAAAAGCTTCTGCTTCGCATTATTCACAAGAAGCCCAGGCGATACAAATCGGAGCTACTGTTTACTGAAGCTAAAGTCCTAAATATCCAACAACTTTTTGTGAAGAATATACTGCTTAATTTCCATAGAAACAAACACCTAAAACCTAGAAGCCAGCAAACGCGTAATACAAGAAATGCAGAAAAACAAAACTATCTAATTCCACATGTTAAAACGACGTTTGCTCAACGACAAATTTATTTTCTGGGACCTAAAATTTATAATTGTATTGATGAAAAGATTAAAAACATAAAGATAATAAGTACGTTTAAACAGAAAATCAATTCCTGGATATTAGAGTTGGGCCCATCAAAATTAAACGACGAATTACTGAACATTGCTATTTGAAAGGTTATGTATGTATTTTTATGTATGTTTGTATATATATATGTATGTGTGTGTGTATATATATATATATATATATATATATATATATATATATATATATATATATATATATATATATATATATATATATATATATATATATATATATATATATATATATATATAAATATATATATATATATATATATATATATATATATATATATATATATATATATATATATATATATATATATATATATATATATATATATATATATATATATATATATATATATATATATATATGTATATGTATATATATGTATATATATATATCATATGTATGTTTATATATTTATGTATGTTTGTATATATTTATCTAATATATATATTTATAGATATTATAGCTAGTAAATATTTTGTTTAGTTATATGTAGTTACCTGATATGACGTGCTTATCATTGTCATTATACGTATTGTAATTAGCTCATCTAGATAAAGGCCTTAGTTGACCTAGTTAGATGAGTTTTAGGCAGGTGCCAAACACGATGTGACGGTTTCTCTGAACTGTTTATGTTTGATTCTTGAACTTGTTTGGTATAATTAGTCGTAACCATTGCAATAAGTACTTATAAATAAATAAATAAATAATAAAATAAACATTAGCTCCTTAAATTTGAAAATAATATTGGTTTTTTGTTAAAAGGATCGTTTATACCAGTCTCCCCTACCCCTTCAGCGGATTTTTAAGCAGAGTCGGGCGTGATCATTACAATGATTGTGACCGCCTTCGTACTTCCACGTAATATTGTAAAAGTCGGCCTCCGATAATATAATTTTTCGTCAGACAATGTGGTGGGCCGTTACCGCAAAAAAAATAATTATAAAAAAATACTTGTAAACGCTTACATTTATTGTATCGAGTCTTTGGCTACCTATCTATATATAATTTATATCAAAATCCTCTATAATGATACACGAGCTGCCTTTAGCCTGTCCTTGGGACTTCAAGTTATCTACCTGTAAACTGCCCTACTTTCCGAGACAAAAAACTCTGTTATTCTTAGCTGTGCATTTTTAAATTCCGTGAGCATTTTTAAATTCCGTGCTTATTTTAGTTTGTTTAACGGCCTCATAAAAGTTCAACGTGAGAAATAGGGCGTTGCCGGTCTGCTTGCGTTATAATAATCCATTATTATCTCCGATTATAAAAAATACAGGCATTACTAAAATATTTTTTTCCCTCTCCATTGTTTCACCCGTTTCTTATACTGATAAATTTGAATATACATGGTTTTTTTTCTTTAAAATTTTTCTCTTTTTCAAAATTATTTTCTTTTTAAGAAGGTGCTATATATTTTTTGGTAATTTATTATACTAGTGATATTTTACAATGTGTTTTCTTAACAATAAAATAAGCTGTATACATTATGGCTAAGAAATTAATAAATTAATAAATATCCTGTTAAGTCGAGTAAGTAGGCAACCTGCCCTCTGCCCATCATATTTGAAATACATTTCTGTCATGGTAGAGAAGAGCCCAGTTGTTTCGATATTTGTAAAGTTCATTTGTTTATTTTGGTAGCTACTGAAGTCATCATCGAAGTATCTACGGAATCCTATATCGATAACTAAAGTGCCTTCGCAATAAAACCGTTACTTGCTCTTTGTCGTGCAGCTCTGGACTACGTGCAACTCAGTCTCTTTGATATTGTTTTGGTTTCAATTGCCAGCGCTTCAAAGGTGGAAAACGAAACGGTTTTCGTTACTTTGTGCATGCAACATATTAACGGAATCGAAGCCTTTTGAAGTCCCACTGTAGGCAAAGGTCGATGAAATTGAAATAGTCAGTACTATTACAGAATATTTATTCGATTATTTATTTCCATTGCATCTTTACAATTGTAACAATTGTGTAGGAATGACCAAGTGAGCCAAATTAATCTTAAATGCTACTTTTTGAATGAGCCCTGGGCCAATTAACCAATAAGCATTAGAGTGGCATATATATTTAGGTATGTTTTAGTAGTAGTAGTAGTAGTAGTAGTAGTAGACGGAGTGGGGGGCTTGATTCCAGCCCTTGATGTCACCTAGATCTATAAGATCTTTTGTAACTACCCACTGTGTGGTTAGGTCAGTGGTCAGCTAGTAGCCCAGTACTTCTTACCAGTCCAAGTAGATCACTGACCTTCAAGTTGGGCAGATCGCTAGGTTCGAGAAAGGCTCGTCCCAGTAAACTGTGTCTTTTAGCGGCGAGGCTTGGGCAGCAACCAACGATGTGTATGCTGTCTTCAGGTTCTTCGCCACATATTCAGCAGTCCTTGCTCTCGGTCAAGCAAAGGTTGACTAGATGTACTCTAAGGGTAGTGAGGTATGTTTTAGGTGTAGGTATGTTTTAGTCATTTATAAAAAATAATTCTAAAGTATTTAAAAAAGTATTTTATTAAGTTTCTAGTGATATTGCTCCCGCTTCTAATCAGAAGTACCTACATGACAAAGTACGCTGATAGAGTATACATCGTTGGAAGAAAGTCGAAAGGGCCTATCTCATAATTACAGTATTTTGAGTTGAGTATGAAAAGTAGATTTTGTAGTAAATATTTATAACTTTACTAAAGAATGTATATCAATCCAAAAAAAACTCTATATTTTTTTAAGAAAACTGAAAAGGCACGTGTGATAACTGCATATATAAAAAATACACGATAAAATATATTTGTGACGACGATGATAAAAGATATACGTGACGGTGAGATTTTATGTGAAATTTTGTGTGACATTTTTGCGCACGTAACTCAAAGAGGCCTTTTTGTAATGTCCAAATTGTTAAAATGAAAACACCAGTATAAGGCTTAAATAAACGACATATTTTATATAATTATGATTTTCATAGTTTTATTATCTGTTTACTGATTAAGCTAAATATATAAAAACTACATGTACATATGTATGTTGATTATATTTTAATATTGAATTTAATTACCAAAAATTCTTTAAGTTTGTTGCTATATTTTGTATTGACAAAACATTCTACTTATTTTGACTACCTATTATTATACATAATTTTATATTACTTACCATATATTACATGTTAATGAATGAATGAAAAACTCTTTATTGCACAATTAAAAGTAGGCACAATTAATAATTTTGATATTTTTCTCACGACTTTTCTTTCGTCTCTTTCTTATAACTTTATTTTCTCCTTCTTTAGTTTTAAGTCTATTCTAATTTTTGCACTCAATTTAACGAAATAGTATGTCCCTTTTTTATTACGATTTTATAATGGAGCCACGATTTATATTTTTATGAACACATTTTAAGGCAATTTAGTTTTATGAGCATTTTACAGAAAAAAATAAATTTAGTGTTTGTCGAAACAGATAAAATTACAACTTTATTGTCACCAAACCTATCGTTCTACATTTCCATGGCTTGTATTCAACTTGGTACATGAAACGTAAAGGAGAACCTTGTTTGTTTCGTAGACGCCCTATGCGTGTTGATAATGACAATATGAAATCGAAGACTCGCGGTTGTTTGACATATGAAAAGGTTTAAAAATTAATTCACCGCGTGAATTTTGTAGTACCAGAGGTTTTGGCGATGTTGCAACCGCCGTTTTCCAGGATTGTTGTCCAAGGTAGACTGCTAATATGGACAACGGCGGTTGCATTATCTCCAAAACGTCGAGTGCTACAAAATTCACGCGGTAAATTCGTTTTTAAACCTTTTTATAATGACTATGATAATATTGCTGCAAAGTACAACTGGTTGTAAAAGATGTCATATAGCAATACCATGTCGGCTACCGTTGGCTACTATACTACCATACCACTATGGCAGTATTCCAAAGCTTTTAAATTGTTATTCATCAGATGTTCGCGGTAGTCCATTGTCTTTATGCAACGTTTTTGGATGTGCTCGATTCCGTCCTGATGAACAGAGTATGTGGACTCCATACGCAGAACGCAAATTCAGTCACACTGGAAGACTATCCCGAGATCCCTTATTCAGTCGTTTTGGGAAATAATGTCTTAGTCAGTTCCGAGGCAGTAGTCATGATAAAACGACCGCCTGAGCGTTTGACTGCGTGATGCTACAAATGCCCACCTAGAAGATGGTGCTAATAGGCAACAAGGTCAGTTCCATAAAAAGGTAAAAAAGACCTTGTGGGTATAAAAAAAAAAAAAAAAACTTAACTCACTTGGCTGTGATGAGGTCTAGTTTGTTTAGCCCTCAATATCGAGCAAACCTGTCGAGTTCCCGTTGAATACCTATACAAACGGTCTCATTCTATACTGTCGCGTATACCCTTTCATCGGAACAAAGTAAATATTTGTAGTTTAAGAAACACCTACCAATGTCATGAATGTACACGTAGAATAGTAGATGTCCCAGGTTAGAGCCTTGGGGAACACCAGACGGTGTTGACCAGCGTACACCAGTGACAAAATTTGATCGATTTAGCTTAATTTTTTGTCCGAGTGTTGTTGGACCATTTATTCCTTAATTATATTAAAATTAAACGTTTAACATTCATAACCGTAATGTTAGTATAATAAAAATAATAACGACAAATCTAGATTAGTTTAAATATTTAGTGTAAAAATTAAAGATAGTCATTACGAATCACTAACTTTCCAAAAATAATAGACTAAAATTTATCAAAAAAAACCGAATCCATTTATTTATAACTGAAGCGGCTATATCATGGTGAAACTTTGAACGGGCTGTCATAACTGAATGCGTATACACAATTTCGTGTATGTGCTGTTGACCGTTGATGAGTCGGCTCGTCGGGAGCCAGCCCTGGGTGTAGAATCAGGTCATACTACCATAAAAAAGCATTGTCATCGGAACTGAACCAAAATGTAAAGCTTTAACTTCATATGACAATATTTAAGGAGTTCCCCCAAATCCTCATGGATCCCATCATCAGAACAAGATTTTGTTCTGAAACAAAATGGTTCACAAATGACGGAGTTCTGAGGTAACAAACATTTTAAAAAATACAACCGTATTGATAATCTCCTCTTTTTTTTTGAAGTCGGTAAAAAAATTGTAACAAAAAGGCATACTCTCGAATAATTTTATAAAAAAAAAAATTACATGCAATGTAGTAACTTAGGAAAAGCTTCAGATTTTTAAAAAGTCATCCTGATTAAATAAATACATTAGTATAGAAAAACCGAGAAATATTAGCAAACAACACTTTCGGTTCCTAGTTCGAAACTTTACAATGTAAATTTTTGAGATAGACCTTTTTTACTTTACACCGACGAAATAATGCGTTCCACTTTGTGCCTGTAAACCTGATACCAAAGCGGATATGGAATTTGAAAGAAACTGTACAGCGGCCAAGCACGAACAAAGAGGGATGTGTTTGACGAAACTGTGCAGGTAACAAGTTTTGCGATTATCAATAAATAATTATGTGTAATGGGCAAAATAAATAATAATATTTATTTAATACATGGATTGATTTGTATGCAAAAACTGCATACAAGGTTTTGTTAAAAAAATGCCGAATTATGGGATAAATAAATTTGATTTTAATCTATATATATATAAAAAAATTGATGTTGGTATATCTTTATCCGTTTGTCCGAGCTTAACCCCTCACGTTGCGAGGTAAAAACACCTATCACTTTTGCGCGCGACATATTCGCGCGCAAAAAATCGACGCGAGTCAACGGCCTTGAGAAAAACGATCATAACTTATAAACCACTAAACGGAATAAAAAAAGATAAAGAGAAAAATGATCGCATTGAAATTTGACATATAAAACATTATAACCTTATCTCGTAAAACAATTAAGATAATAATGAATAAATATTACAAAATTGGCAAACTGAAAAAAACTCGCCTATAAAATCATTTCGATTTTTTTGTAAATACAGTTTTTGTAAATATCAAAAATTGTAAATACAGTTATGTTCTTTATTAAATGCTTTACCAAAACGATATTTTTTTTTTACTTATTTGCATACAAAAATACGGAAAAAATATTTATTTATTCAGCCAAGAAAATTTTTATTTATTCTCGTAAAAAAAAATTTTTTTAATTTTTAATTTGTGACTACTTATGGTATTTTTTTATATGAAATTCTTTCAAAATAACTTTATTACTACATCACTTCTTCTTAGAAATCACACCAGAACTTTGACCTTTGTCTGATATTATAGAAAAATCTAAAGTTTTGAGAGTTTCCGCGTTCGAACCTAATAATAAACTTTGAATGCCCATAATATAAAATTCGTTAGATTTTTTCAATTATATTGTCTTATCATAGACTTATTATATGTCTAATAACTAATTACTATACTCCAAAGAGTCACATTTCATCGAAAAACTATGGAAAATCGCACTTTTTTCTCTCATAGTAATTATCAAAACAAGTTTCATTTTCGCGAGCCATATTAGAAAAACAACATATAATGTTCAAAATACGCCTAATTATGTGATAACTTAGGATGTAAATGAAGCAATACCTATTTTATTAGTAAATTAAAGCGACATTACGTCATGTTTCGCGATATATAGGGATATTTCACAAACATTACAAAATAAAAACGGCCATTTTTTCACATTGTTGGCCATTGTTGACAAAGTGTTTTCTTCGAAAATTCGTGAAAAACAGCAAATTGATTGTGGAAATTGAATAATCCTAATGGCTAAACTACTTAAAAAGGGAAATTACTTACTTTTATCCGGTATACACTGCACTTAACACACAAAACACTTCACAAAACAAACACTTCGCGGAACCTATACGCCGCCGCGGGGGGGCCGATCGACACTGCTGTTTTGACGTCTAATGCTGAGTTTTTAATTCGGCGGTCGATGTTATCGTCGTTGGCCGGCGAATGAAAGATTATTTGGCCATGTCGTCCCGCGGTCAGAAAGCATTAAAGTACGACGATTCGAATCGTAAATTGCATTTTTCGCAGCGGCGAGCGCGATATCCAAAATCGGATGTTACGGATTGTTAGGCGGCCGCCATACATGTCCCCAAATGGATGTTACGTGCTTGAGGGGTAGGCTTCGAAACCGATTGATCGATCACCATGAAGGTTAGCACATATATGTATTTTTTTTATGGAGAAGGTTTTTATGATATTCGCTTTGTTGTCACTTACAACTAGATGGCACTGCAATATATTAACTTTTTTACCGCTTTACCGATCGCCATGAAAAATTAGTATACATGGACATTTGAGAACGCGTAATACTTTCGCGCTTTTCATTTTATTGAAACTTGCCACCAGACGGCGCTGCAATACATCAACTTCTTTACCGTTCAACCGATCATCATGAAAATTTGTATACATAGACATTTAAGCACGCATCATATTTTCGCGCTAGTCACTTTTTTGTAACTCGCCACTAGGTGTCGCTGCAGCACATCAAATTATATTGGTACCGTACAACCGATCACCATGAAAATTTTATTAATTCGAAAGTGGAAGAAACGGCGGTTAACATCGGCTACGCGAGGGGGGGGGGGTGGCGAGAAGGAGGAGTGGGAGGGGGGAAGGAAATGAAAATAAAATATTACAGTATTTAAAATTTACTACCATTACGAATTGACGTACCACCTTTAGACAATGTAGTGTTTCTGAATAAAAATCGATTCACCGCTACATTATCTCGATATTCAGGTTTATTATAGCAAACTACAATCAAAAATGTAAGGAAAATGAAATCTTATTTATTTTGTTAAATTTGAATTACTTTATCGAATTATTCACGACGCGGACACACAAAAATGCAATTATTAATTTTTATTAAATACTCACACTCTTCATGTATTACTTACACTTGTTGCAAGTCCTCTTATCTATTTAACAATCGAAGCAATACCAGATCCAGTTAAATATCATGGCCTTATTAAATTATTACCAATTATTAGAATATTATTGAAATTGTTAAAATTAATAAATATTATTAACATTCTTAAATTATCCACATCACTGAAAACATTTTTCGTGATACAGAACCCATTGCTGTAATTACCAGAAAAACTTATTAAATAATTCAAATGGAATATATTCGCATAGTTATGATGCAGAAACAAAAAGGCAACACGGTTCCTTTGCAAAATTTTCAAGACCCGTTTAAAACTCGATCAAAATGCTCGTTTAAAAAAAATTACGCCACCTCACCTCACGTCTAAAACACTTTCCGCTATGTTGAATCTGCGACATCGAGCACCGCCTGGTGTATGTTTTTACATTTACTGCCAGACCGCAAGAAGCTGTAATTGATAACACCAGCAGAAAACCTCATATTCAAAAAATATGCGAATATTCAACTTCTCCTTGATTGCACTCACGAAAATATCCTAGCAATTAAAAATCGGCAGTCATCTCAATACTTTTAATTTTACAATGTGATTTTGGTCTAACAAGCCATCAGTGTACCGAACTTCAAGTCTCTAAGTCAGATATTTCGAGATTGAAGTATGACTAGCGCGCCCCGCCCTTTGGTGGACCAATTTTAACTACAATGTTTAACTCTTACCATTACAAATTTATGAGATTTTTATTTTTTAAGGAAAATGAGAATTTTTGTGAGGTTTTGTGTGACATTTTTGCGCACGTAATTCAAAGAGGCCCTTTTGTAATCCAATTTGGATGAATGAAAGATAACTCTTGCCAAATTTCAGCTCAATCGGATAAAGCGTTATGACGCTGTTACGGAGAAATACACACCCACACAAACACACACACACAGACACACTTATAGACAGACAGACTTTAGTATTAACCCCTAGAGCCCCGATTGGCCGATATCGGCCAAAACACGATTCAGCGTGACGGCCCCGTTTTAATTTTATTTATTTTATTTTATTATGTTTTATAATGTTAATATGTTTTATTTAAATTATGGGTACAGTGGTTTGGTAGTAATTATTGTTTTGGTGAGACAGTGTCATAATTCAATTTTTTTACTAATTTTTACTAAAAATTTTTGGGACATCAACTTGTCAATCGGCTTAGGGGCCGAGGTCTGAAGGGTTTAAAATGGCCTTATTGGTCTGGGGGGGGGGGGGTGTCAAAATGTATATATCAGTCTTCGTCTCGATTTTTTAACGCGTTCACAAGACATTACCTGCTCGTGGGTTAGTAAAGGTAGAGTAAAGTAAAAAGGCAGAAAAAGTAATGAATAACTGTTTTATGAAATAGGAATAATTTGGCTTTGAATTAAAATCTACTCTAATTTGCAATTCAAACTCAAGACGAAGTTACATATGTGAGTTTAAAATATGTATTATGAAAGCAATACCATAGGAAAAAATAAATTATTATCAATATCACGAAACGGTAAACATAATGCTTTCTCTTTGCTTAATTTTCAACATTACTGATGGAGACTACTGTACAGTTAAGCCTTGTTTCCAGATAAAACATAACGGAAGATAACTGGCAGTATCATGTTACTCGAGAACTCTTTGGCGTTACGCTTTACTGCGGACGATACGGTGCAATTCTAAGGTTACATTTCCATTCATTTTAATTTTGTATACTTGCTTAACACTGGAATCGCTACACCTAATTTTTTGTATACCTAATTAAATTGTATATAGTCTATACCTTAGGTATAAACAATTAGTACTATATATTACAACCAATAACCCGGCGTTACCCGAACGCGCAAAAAAAAAATTCGAGATGAAGAAGGAAATATCTCTTTTGAGCCCTCCCTAGACAATTAAGATCATTTCCAGACTGAGTCTGACTGTGTGTGTAAGTGTGTTTGTATGTGTGTCTTACTGTATTCAGGCAGCATTTGGTCATGGCAAGAGTTGAAAAGAGTTTTTGAAGTCGGTTCACCAGGGGGGCGCACTAGTCCTATATAATCTTAAAAATATTGAAATTAGAGACTTGAAACTGGGTACACAGATGCCTCATTGGACCGAAATAACACTGTGACCGAAATAAAATTTTGGTCGGAATATCGTATGCAAGTTGCACAAATAATATTTTAATCCCGCCATACAATTTTATGAGTGCGTGCGTTTGATATCGCGCGACACCATAATCTAAATTTAAATCTTCATTGCGTTGTGTCGCTCTTTCAAAATTCGAATGTTTAACGGCGAATTTTACGGCGACGCGCGTTTGCAGTTCGATTTTTAAATTGAATGAGATGTCGTCTATAGCAAATTACCGGGAAAGCTTGTGGTGACACAACAGTTTTTTTTAATATTCGGCGCGTGTGTGAAAATGACAGTTAACAGTTTTAAAAAAAAATACCTACCTTTGATGAGTTGGTGTCAACAGTTATGCTTGATTATTGGTATATATAGTCCGACCAACTTGGGTTGTCGACTACAGCGGGCGAGCCCGTCACCACAGGAAGTTTTAACGATTAGTCGTTCTATCTCCCTGGAGTGAGCGTAGATGACTTGGGACAAAACAGTCCAGCATCTAGCTACGCCACAACCCGCAAGAGACCAACGCCTTAACCGCGAGATAACCAGGAGTGTAACCCAGCCGGCTTACACTCAGGCCCTTACTTCCAATTGCGACCAGATTACTCCAGTCTCTCGATTGGTTACGAGTTCGAGGTCGCTTGCTCGGTACTCTCCCTTACGAAGCGGTGAAACGGTCAGACTCCCCCGACTGTTAGTCAGAGTTTTGGGAGCTAATGGGAGCTAATGGGAGGTAATGGGCCCATGATGAGTTGGCCACGATGACCCATGTGTTCAGGGTCGGTCACACTCACGGGTCAACACCCATCCGACGGCCTTCTCGCACGGGGCGCGAACCTGGGTCGGACTCTGGCCGCGGTCAGTTTCCCCTGGGAATCAAACCCCTGGCGCTCCTGGACGGTCTGCGCACCGTGCGGCGCAAGCCAATCGATTGTACTCTCCGACTAACAGTCGGGGGAGTCTGGGAACTGTATTGTTTCCTATAGAGCGGGGGTGGTTGCGTAACTTACGGCGACTGTTCTTGAAATGACCATTGGCCATCCGATCCCGGTTCAGAGCCGGGCAAAGGACGCCTTGGTCCACGACAGATTCGGTATATACAGTTTCACCGCTTCGTAAGGGAGAGGACCGCGCAAGTGACCTCGAACTCGGAACCAATCGAGAGACGGGAGAAATCTGGTCACAACTGGAAGTAAGGGCGCGAGTATCTCGAGCCCGCCGGTTTTATTCCTGGCTAACTCGCAGTAAGGCGTTGGTCTCTTACGGGTTGTGGCGTAGCTAGACGTCGTATTGTTATTGTCCAAAGTCTTCTACGCTCACTGCAGGTCGATAGAACGACGAATCGTTAAAACTTCCTGTTGTGACTGGCTCGCCTGTTGTAGTCGACACCTCAAGATGTTAGTCAGAGTGCACAATCGATTGGCTTGCGCCGGAGGTTTGATTCCCAGGGGAAACTGACCAAGGCCAGAGTCCTACCCAGGTTCGCACCTCATGCGTGGATAGGTGTCGGATAGGTGTTGACCTGTGAGTGGATAGGTGTCGAAGATAGGTGTCGGAGGCCGTCGGATAGGTGTTGACCCGTGAGTGTGACCGACCCTGAACACATGGGTCTTCGTGGCCAACCCAGCATGGGCCCATTAACTCCCCAGTCCAGTCCATATAGTCCGACCAGCGAATAGTGACTTTGCTGCAAGATATTTTCAAATTTAAAATCGGATTATAGCAACACTTTTCGAAACGTCATCATCCGAATACGGCCGGATTATACAATCTTAAGAATGTTTCTTTTTCAATTATATACATGTTAAACATGCTATGAATACATTTTAAACATATAAGGAATAAATGATATTTTTTCTATAGGAGTATCTTAGATATTATGTGTGCCGGCAAATCGTCGGGACTTCTTTAAGTCTCGGGATGGGTCGGTTAAGTACACACACCGCGGCAGTTCTGCGATGGTTGTCGCAGACTAGTTGGTGGAATGCCTCAATATTGTGGTCGAGGGTCCACAGGCTGCCGTCGCGATCGGCCAGATCAACGACGGAAGAAACGAAATTTTTAATTCGTTCGTTTCGACGGCGATCCTGTCAGTCACCGTACAGTTTCCGTGTGGTTCGAAACTGTGGCAGTTGGGTATGAGCCGGGTGTAAATCCGGTCACAGTTGTTCCCAGTTTTGATGTGGATTTTGCTCGCTGAAGTTCTTTGCCCAATAAATCTAAATTATTGGCTTTGTTGTGGCAGTCGTAGGTACATGTGATGCAGTTTTAATACAAAAACGCTCACCTTGGTCTCTCGATGAAGGGTCTTGTCGTCGCTGCAGGTCGGAGATCAACTTGAATCGGGCCGGTTATTATGAGGGATCGGTCAAGGTTTGTTCGTCGGGCGGCAGGACTCCAGATGGCTTCTCGGAGATGTTTTGGTGATATTTGCTAATAAAACTAGCGTTTTGCGGCGCAATTTCGATTTTATTTACTAACGGTTTTTTAAATAAAGCCGAACTTAAGGTTATTTTACACAAGACTAATAACCGGGTGACAGAAAGAATGTTGACAATTGTATGACGCGCACAAAGTTGATATTAGTCACTTTCATTGATGTTGACCGTACGGGCTGTTGTTAACCACTCACTCGTCCCCCTCCCGGGACCTCGGCTACCTAGTCAGCGGGTCGAGGTGGGGCTCATAGCCGTTTAATGAGGAGTGGGGATATAATTCAACGGCTCGTATTGCTACGATTGGCCGGCTTAATGAGCTTAGTCATTAAGAGGCTTGGCCGTGTTTTCGATATTGACCGATAGTGGTCGCTTATATTTCTAATTTATATTTCTATTTCTAAAACATATTTATAATTCTTAAAAGTATACATTCTGAAGCTTAATTATTAATCAAAACATACATTAATGAGATTGATAGTAATAATGGTATTCTACGGTATATTATAAGAGCCTATTTTAATGTACATATCTTCTTTTATATTTTAATCCTACTTTACTAACGCTTCCACTTAGAAATAAGCGAATAATCTTAAAGGTTTTTTAATATAAGTAAACAATATATATACAAAGATAGTTTTGCAGGTCCAGTGATCCGTTATGCAAATCTGAAGCACATGAACAGTAGTAAGCAGGCGTGGATGTCGCAACACGTTTGTTTTGGAATTTACCGTAAACTATCGTTATAAGACTTGCTAATGAGCACAGCTGGCGTTTCCGTATTAGAAAGCAAAAATTTTATGAAATGCACTTAGGAACTGTTTCCTTAATTAGGTTTTCAGTGTCCCGAGTCGTTAAGCCTAAAGGTGTGATTTCATTAATGGATTTTGGTTACAACACAATTTTGTTCTGAAAGATATTATTCTAGATATATTATTTTTATTCAAGAAAGACATTTTGACCTTTTTAGAAGTGTCGTTTCTTTTTTATTTATTTTTTTATTCTTAACGCGACATTCCCTCCTCCGTGAATAAACCTATTTATTCACCGTTTTTCGGGAGTGTTAATAATAGCTATTTTCGTCGCGGGTCGTTGATAGCTTTTCCCGCGGCATTGTATTGTCACAGTCCTAACTTGCCCGTCCTTCCCTGGGAACGTTTTTGTTATAATACCTTTCAACCATGTATTACGAGGGAATTGCGGGTCTACCAGAAAGGCTAAATCACCCTCCTTTATTGGTGGAACCTCCTCGTGCCATTTGGACCGCTTTGCTAGGGTAGGTAAGTATTCCTTAACGAAGCGGTTCCAGAAATGGTTGGCCAAAATCTGCGAAATCTGCCATTGTTTCCGCAGACAGAAGCTCTCTGGGTCTATTACGCCGAAATTGAGGCGTCCAGATGATGATCCTATCAGGAAGTGGTTCGGGGTCAAGCTTTCGTCATCTTGACTGTCAAGAGACACGTGCACTAGTGGCCTACTGTTGACGGAGTTTTCCGCTTCGGCCATTAATGTAAGAAGGGTCTCTTCGCGGGGAAGCTTTTCTTTTAATGTGGCATAAAAGGCCTTTTTTACCGCTTGAATGAGACGTTCATAGAACCCTCCCATGTGAGGGGCGGCTGGGGTGTTGAACTTCCACTCGATTCGTTTTATGGAATTTTGGTTTTTTAAGTCGTCCCAGTCGAGGTTTTTTAGAGCAGTTTTTAGTTCATTATTAGCCCCATGAAAACTGGTGCCATTATCGGAGAATATTGTCGAAGGTACTCCGCGTCTTGCACACATGCGCTTGATGGCCATCATAGTCGAATCACTTGTCAAACTATTGGTGATTTCGACATGGACGGCTCGGGTGCTCATGCAGCAGAACAAAGCACCGTACCTTTTCTCCTTACGTCGCCCGACTGCTACCTCAATCGGTCCAAAGAAGTCCAGGCCGATATTAGTGAAGGGGCGTATGTGGTGCTCTAACCGCAGACCGGGAAGATCTGCCATTTTTGGGGGAACTGGTTTGGCTCTGTCGAGTTTGCATTTTTGACAGTCATAAGTGACTTGTCGAATAGCACCTCTTTGACGAAGAATCCAGTAGCTTTGGCGAAGCTCATTAGCTACAAATTCTCGTCCTTTATGATTAGCTGCCTCATGCTGGTGTTGTATTAAAAGTTTCGTAAAGGGGTGTTTTGCATCTAAGATGGGGGGTTTTTTTACCTGGAGTGCCACTCCTTGGATCGCGTTTATGCGTCCGCCTACTCTCAAAAGGCCCTCGTCATCTAGATATGCATTTAAATGGCGTAATTTTGTGTTTTTCTTATTAGGTATGTTTGACCGTATAGCAGTAATTTCGTTTTTAAAATCATCTAATTGGGCACCTTTTATCAAATGAAGTTCTGCGCGAGTCATTTCGAACGCGGAGAGGGAGTTTTCATTCGTACCTTTTTTCTGACACCTATCTACGAAACGGAGCGCCCATGCGGTACTGCGAATGAGGCGGTTAAGTTGTGAAAATCGCGTTATATCGATAAGCGGTTTCGGCGCAGGCTCCCTACTCACATGTACCGTATGTTTTAGTTCTTCTTGTGTTTCAAATTCAGTAGGATTTTGGGTGTCGCGGGGCCACTCGCTAGGTGGTTGTTTTAACCCTTCAGGCCTCGGCCCCTCAGCCGATTGACAAGTTGCTGTCCCAAAAAAAATTAGTAAAAATTAGTAAAAAAATAGAATTACGACACTGTCTCACCAAAACATTAATTACTGTCAAACCACTGTACCCATAATTAAAATTAAACATATAAACATAATAAAACATAATAAAATCAAACAAATTAAATTAAAATAAAATTAAAACGGGGCCGTCACGCTGAATCGTTTTGTGGCCGATATCGGCCAATCGGGGCTTGAGGGGTTAAAAAGGTCGGTCCTGATGTCCACTGAGTTATATTGGTTAAACCTTCGCTAACCGTGTCTCGAGTCGCTAAGTCAGCTGGGTTTTCCTTCGACGGCACCCAATACCATTGTCGAAGTTGGGTCAGCTGGTCAATTTCACCGAGCCGGTGCGCAACGAAGGTTTGGAATTTGCGAGGGTCGGAACGGATCCATGATAGCACGGTTTTGCTGTCACTCCAAAGAAACACCTCATCAAATTTCCAAGTGTGTTGCTCAATTACGAATTTGGCTAATCGACTAGCTAGTGTAGCGGCTTGTAATTCAAGCCGCGGCAGAGACATTGTTTTTAATGGGGCAACTTTATTTTTACCGGCTAGGAAGGCCACACAGGTTTGTCCGTTTGCGGCAATATAACGAACATATGCCGCGGCTGCGTAGGCCTTCTCGCTCGCGTCGGCGAAAACGTGTAGTTGTGTACTACCTATTAGATCGCCCTCGGCCTGGTAGCACCTTGGAATTTTAAAGTTTTTGATGTATTTGAGTTCCGCGAGCCACACTTTCCATTTTGTAAAGGCGCTTTCGCCAATTACTTGGTCCCATTCTACCTTTTGCAACCATATATGTTGCAGCAAGATTTTTGCCTTTACGGCAAGGGGTCCCAGTAGTCCTAAGGGATCAAAAACGCTCATAATGATCTGAAGCGTCTGGCGTTTAGTCGGCATTGTTTCACCGTTTATTAAATTGGGGGGTATTTTTCGAAAATTGGTGTCGAAAGCAAGTGTGTCGGATTTGGGATCCCAACGTAAGCCCAAAATGCGCTCGACGTTATCTTCGGGATTTGTCCACGTGACGCTGGCTTTCGATTGGTGTTCTATGGGTATAGTTTTGAGGGTATGTGGGTTACTACTAGCCCAGTTTACTAAGTCGAATCCTCCGGTTTTATGGATGTGTGTTACGTTTTTTATTAATGATTCGGCGGACTCTACGTTATCCGTACTACCTAAGTAGTCGTCCATGTAAAAATTATTTTTTATATTTATTACTTCTTCCGGATAGGCACTTTCGAAACGATCAGCGTTACGGTTTTTTATATATTGAGCTAAGCATGGGGAAGAAGTAGCGCCGAAAAGTACTACTTTCATTCGGTATTCTTCAGGTTCTTTGTTGGTGTCTAGGTCTCGCCATAAAAAACGTTGACTTTGCGAGTCGTCATTTTTTAGTTTTACTTGGAGAAACATCTCCCGAATGTCCGCGGTAAAGCCTATTTTTCCCTGTCGGAATTTAAATAAAACTCCCATTAACGGGTTTAATAAGTCGGGTCCTGACAGTAGATGGTCATTTAAACTGACACCGTTTGATTTCGCCGCGCAGTCGAAGACTAGGCGCAATTTTCCCGGTTTATTTTTATTTTCAACTTGGAAGTGTGGCAAATACCAAATTTTTGAGCTTTCTAGCTGACATTCGTTTTTAGTTAATTTCTCGGCGTAACCTTTCGTTATAAATTCTGTAATTTTATCGCAGTATTGTCGCGCGGTAGAATCGTTTTTTGCCAGTCGCCTTTCTACCGAAAGTAGGCGGCGTTCGGCCATGTCGCGACTCGGCGGTAAGTCGGTATGGTCGGATTTCCATAACTGACCGATTTTCCAGCGCTCGTTAACCTGATTGGCAGATGACTGGAGAATTTGTTCAGCGCGGGCGTTTGTTCCTTGTTTATGTTTTCGTAAATGGGGTCCTAGGTCTTCGATATTGAAATATTCGCGGACTAACTCATCTACTCTTTCTTCTTCATTTAACGCAGTTAAATGGGTCGCGTGGTCGCGTGTGGCTCCGGCCTTACCCGAGGCGCCGCCAAGAGTCCACCCTAACCGTGACGATGTCGCTATAGGTCCGTCTGGCGCACCTGCCTTAATAGTGCGAGGTACAAAGAGATCCCAGTGGTCAATACCGATTAGTAATGTCGGACGACCGTTTACGTCGCAAAGTGGAACCTTGTTTAAATGCGGCCATCTTTGCATCATGTCTTTAGCGCTGAATTTTTGTATTGGAAGGTCTAATTTATTAACGGTTCTTACATCTTTTAATGGATAAAATTTATTGTTATTTGCGGCGCGAATTTCCAAATTTACGCGGCGCGTAGACCCGTTTTTAATTGTCATGCCAGATGCGCCTACCAAGTGCAATGGACTTTTAGGGCCATCGGCTCCGATTTTATCGGCTACTGTTTCTTCGAGTAGGGTGATAGAGGAACCCTCATCGCATAACGCTAGGGTACTGAAACACCCATTGGGGCCGCGAATTTCTACCTTGGCCACTCGAAGAAGTATTTCAGTTGTATCGTGCCATGTATTAGCAACTGTTTTTGAAGTCGATGCTTCGTTTGTAGGAGATGGGCTCCCGGACATGGTCGTGTTTGAGGGAGTTGGGCTCCCGGACGATGACGTGTTATTATTTTCGGAGGTTTTTTGCTTGGGAGAGTGTAATACCGTATTATGAGGTTGTTGACACCCTTCTTTGCCGCATTTGTTATTTTTCCTACAGTCTTTTAACTGATGGCTTTTATGAAGGCATCTAATGCACAAATGTTCTTTTTTTACAAAATTCCATCGTTCATTGATGGTCAGCGCCAGCAAAAATTTACACTCAGGTGTAGTATGATTGTCTTTTTTACATTTAAAACAGGTGGGCGGCTTGTTTTCGTTTGTGACGTATGTTTGTTTTTTCGAGAAATTCTGATTTCGATTGTTCGAAAAATTACGATTTCGATTGTTGTTTATGTTTTGAGTGGTAGGCAACGACTCTTCTAACGAAGCTGCATCTACTATATTTTCTACCCAATTTGCAAATTCTAACAATGTCGGGTGCTCGTTTTTTACTGCTGAGAACCATTGAAGGCGAAGATGCTGGGGCAATTTATTTACAAGTTCTTTTAATAAATGTGGATTTGTCAGATATGCTGCGTGTCCCATATTTTTCAAAGAATGCACCACGTTGCAGACTACTGTACCAAACTCCACAAGTTTACATAACGGATCACTTACCGATATGGTGTGTGTTTTCGCTGCCTCGTCCAGGAGTTCGGTAATTCGGGCACCTGGTCGGCCGAATCGACGCTCCAGCGCGCGTCTGATGTCCGGCACGTTTCGAGGGTCGATCAGCATCGCTCGCACCGCTTCCCGTGCCGCGCCTTGCAAACTTTGCTGCAGTCGGACGAGGTTATCCGCATCGCTAAAGCCGCACGCGGATGTCCCCTGGTCATAGAGCGCCACGAAGATTGGCCATTCTCGACTATCACCTGCGAACTTCGGGAGGTCTTTAAGCAAGTTTGCTCGGGCATGATATGTCATTGACGGATGGGGCACAGTACTAAAATTAACATTTTGACATGGCGTTATATTTTCGTTCTGACACGGCACTATTTTTTCGTTCTGAAACGGCACTATTTTTTCGTACTGACACGGCATTATTTTTTCGATCTGACACGGCACTATTTTTTCGTTCTGACACTGTTCTATTTTTTCTTCTTCCTCTGTCGGCTGGGTAGGCTGCGTTGGATGAGGTTCGAACTGCGTGTTCAGCCACGCCGTGGTGCGGCGAACGGACGCTTTCGATGCTGCAATCCTGATGTGCGGTGCTATCCGGCTTTCGGAGACGCTGCTGCCGTCGTCGTATTCTTGGTCTAATTCTCCTTGGACTTCTGCTTCGATGAGCAGTTTTTTAAGCGCCAATTTCTCCTCTAGCAACTCCAGTTTAATTTGTTGTTCAATGGCGGCGGCGGCGGCGGCGGCGGCGGCGGCTGCTTCTGCTTTCGCTGCGGTCACGGCGGCGTCGGCCTTCAGGCGTGCCCGTTCGTCGGCGGCTTGTAATTCTGCTTCGAGCTGCCGTCTTGCTACCGTAGTCGCGCTGGATCTTGATGATCTGCGACTGGTAGTCGATGTCGCCCGCGATGACGGTCGTTTTGAGGTCGCTACCGATTCTGTGCTTCGGTCGCGAGCTGCTTCCGCGCCTCCGTCCATCTTCTTGTCAGCAATTCGCTGGCTTTTTCTGGACGGCGTATTTTTCGTCGACATATCTTATTCAGCGATTTTGCAAGCGGTCTATTTTTCGCTTTTTCAAAATCCGTCTCGAAGGACCAGCTTTATGGTATGTGCCGGCAAATCGTCGGGACTTCTTTAAGTCTCGGGATGGGTCGGTTAAGTACACACACCGCGGCAGTTCTGCGATGGTTGTCGCAGACTATTGTACGGCCAATATCAATGTGCACCTCACAGGTGCACCTGAAGTCATAAAGCATTAGGCCGGACGACGCGCGTAAGGATGTCCAACAAGTCGACGTTGCTTATCGATAATTTACTCAAATCAAATCAAATAATTTATTCTCTTAGAAACTTATGTGTAGTTGCGTAGACATTGTATCATTGCTTACATTTATACTTCTTACATTATTTAATTCCCTATAATGTTGCCGAACAAAATGAAAAATATTTATTATTTAGAATGTCGTACAAAAATACATCGGGATTTTTTTATAGAAATCGTTTTTTTAACCATTTTTTTAAATGTGGAGTTTCTTGATTTGGTATTTTAAATGGCATTAAAATTGAAATTCTTGGTGTCGCTTTCATCACTATCATTATAATGAGCTTTCAGGGAATAAAGGGAATTCAAGAGAAATCAATAATGACTAAGCCAATACATTACAGTGTTGCGAAATACATAACTGATGAATTGAAATATTCTGATAGATAAAAGTAGCGATTGCAAAATATTTAACGACCAAATTCAAGCATTTGTGTCATTGTCACCTAATTAAATTTAGCTCTGTAATCAATTGTAGTTTGCCGGCAGTCAGTTAGAGTTTGTCTGTCGAGCAGTGCGGTGCAGTATATTTTCTAACAGTGCAACTAAGGAGGATTTACAACCATCAATGGAGACATTATTTTGTAACGTGGAATTACAAAAGTTGAAGGGCGATATTAACATACAAACTCGGTGTCTTATCCATAACGTTTTGACATTTTTTGACGAACTTAAAAGAGACCCAGCAAAAATTTCTGTCATCAATCTTAATAAACCTCAAGAGCTGACGGCGTCAATTTGTGGAGTATCTTTGCGGACTGTCAAAAAAATAAAACAAGAAGTTTTACAATCAGGGCTTCCTACTACACCAAGAGAGACGTTTAAGAAGCCGGCAACTGTAACCAATTTAGATAACTTCGACATCGATGTGCTGAGACGTATCATCACATCATATTATGATAACGGAGAATATCCTACCGTGGACAATATACTCAACAAATTTAAGGATGCCATACCTGGATTTAAATGCGGGAAAAGTTCCATGAAAACCATTTTGCAGAGTATAGGTTACAAATATCGAAATGGCGACGACGGACGGAAATATTTAATGGAAAGGAGTGACATTAAGTGTGCCAGAATGGACTTTTTAAGAAAAATGCACAACTTAATTACCACCAATGATTCTCGATCCCGATTTTACCTCGATGAGACCTGGGTTAACCAGAATCATTCAAGAAGACGTATGTGGCACGACGAAAACGACGAAGGTGGATTTAAGAACCAGAAAACCGGAAAGGGATCTAGACTTATTCTTTGTCATGCTGGGTCTGCAAGGACTGGTTTCGTTCCAGAGGCTAAATTGTTGTTTAGAGCGGTGAAATCTAAGAACTTAGACTATCATACAGAAATGAATGGTGACACATATATGGAGTGGTTCGAACGTTTTTTAAAAGTACTCGAAGAGCCATCCATTATTATCGTCGATAACACAAGTTACCATTCAGTTCAGCTCGAAAAGATACCTAATTCAAAAACGAAGAAAGCAGAAATACAAGAATGGTTGAGAAAAAAAAACATTGCTTTTGAAAGTACCGAGATTGTAGAGGAGTTAATACGTAAGGTGAAAGCAAGTAATCCTTCGAAAGTGTATGCTTTGGATCAATTGGCAAACGAATTAAGACACGAATTGATACGCTTACCACCATACCACTGTCAATATAATCCTATTGAGCTCATCTGGGCTCAGGTTGAAGGAGAAGTCGCTTCGAAGAACAATACGTTTAATTTAGCAGATGTCGAGAAATTGTTTCACGAAGCCGTCGAAAATGTTACACAGGAAAATTGGGCCAAGTGTGTTAAACACGCGGAAGATCTGCAAAGAGCTGATTTTGAAAAATATATTTACAGAGACCAGCACCGTTTGGTTATAAATCTACAAGATAGCAGCGACAGCAGTTCAGATGACGAGTAAAATATAGCTTTTTTAATATATTTGTTTAGCCTGACCAACCTATAATTGTATTTTTTGTTAAAATGTAATTTGTAATATTTAGTACTTAGTTTCATGTTACATTTTAAGATAATATTTAGGTTAATGTAGATATTTTTTTAATATTCTTTAAACTTTTATTTCACTTTATTGTTGCATGTATACGTTAGTTTGTATTTATGAAAATTTTTCTTAATAAATGAGTTTAAAACTAACTAAACCAATTATTACAAATAAACCCATCGAAAATTTTCATCATAATCTATAATATCCATCGATATCTCTTGTCATCTTTATCGATCCAACCATCGATCCATCATAATCCATCGATATTCCATCGATAAATCGATAATCCATCGATACTGCTATTATTATTTTTAAAACACGCATCCCCATAGTGCGAGCGAAAGAGAGCGAGTGTGAGCGAGAGGTCCGGCCTAATGATTTATGACTCCAAGTGCACGTTGATAATGGCCGTACTATAGTTGGTGGAATGCCTCAATATTGTGGTCGAGGGTCCACAGGCTGCCGTCGCGATCGGCCAGATCAACGACGGAAGAAACGAAATTTTTAATTCGTTCGTTTCGACGGCGATCCTGTCAGTCACCGTACAGTTTCCGTGTGGTTCGAAACTGTGGCAGTTGGGTATGAGCCGGGTGTAAATCCGGTCACAGTTGTTCCCAGTTTTGATGTGGATTTTGCTCGCTGAAGTTCTTTGCCCAATAAATCTAAATTATTGGCTTTGTTGTGGCAGTCGTAGGTACATGTGATGCAGTTTTAATACAAAAACGCTCACCTTGGTCTCTCGATGAAGGGTCTTGTCGTCGCTGCAGGTCGGAGATCAACTTGAATCGGGCCGGTTATTATGCGGGATCGGTCAAGGTTTGTTCGTCGGGCGGCAGGACTCCAGATGGCTTCTCGGAGATGTTTTGGTGATATTTGCTAATAAAACTAGCGTTTTGCGGCGCAATTTCGATTTTATTTACTAACGGTTTTTTAAATAAAGCCGAACTTAAGGTTATTTTACACAAGACTAATAACCGGGTGACAGAAAGAATGTTGACAATTGTATGACGCGCACAAAGTTGATATTAGTCACTTTCATTGATGTTGACCGTACGGGCTGTTGTTAACCACTCACTCGTCCCCCTCCCGGGACCTCGGCTACCTAGTCAGCGGGTCGAGGTGGGGCTCATAGCCGTTTAATGAGGAGTGGGGATATAATTCAACGGCTCGTATTGCTACGATTGGCCGGCTTAATGAGCTTAGTCATTAAGAGGCTTGGCCGTGTTTTCGATATTGACCGATAGTGGTCGCTTATATTTCTAATTTATATTTCTATTTCTAAAACATATTTATAATTCTTAAAAGTATACATTCTGAAGCTTAATTATTAATCAAAACATACATTAATGAGATTGATAGTAATAATGGTATTCTACGGTATATTATAAGAGCCTATTTTAATGTACATATCTTCTTTTATATTTTAATCCTACTTTACTAACGCTTCCACTTAGAAATAAGCGAATAATCTTAAAGGTTTTTTAATATAAGTAAACAATATATATACAAAGATAGTTTTGCAGGTCCAGTGATCCGTTATGCAAATCTGAAGCACATGAACAGTAGTAAGCAGGCGTGGATGTCGCAACACGTTTGTTTTGGAATTTACCGTAAACTATCGTTATAAGACTTGCTAATGAGCACAGCTGGCGTTTCCGTATTAGAAAGCAAAAATTTTATGAAATGCACTTAGGAACTGTTTCCTTAATTAGGTTTTCAGTGTCCCGAGTCGTTAAGCCTAAAGGTGTGATTTCATTAATGGATTTTGGTTACAACACAATTTTGTTCTGAAAGATATTATTCTAGATATATTATTTTTATTCAAGAAAGACATTTTGACCTTTTTAGAAGTGTCGTTTCTTTTTTATTTATTTTTTTATTCTTAACGCGACATTATGTATTATTATTTTTCTACACGTACTATACGAAATTACATACTTAATATATTATTATGATTTGTAATCTCTGCTCTTTCGTTATATAAACGTTTACTTCTCATACGTATATACTATTTCGTATACACTTAGCTAACTTACATCCACCTAAAATACCTTAAGGACATAGGCTGCTAATTAAACAATATTTTTAATCTTAACCTTATTTTTGCAACATTTCTGATTGATATTATTTAATTATTGTGATCTTGCATATTAATTTCTGAAATCTGAACCGATTTCGGGGGGTTATCCAATGATAATAAATATTACAGAGCGGTTTGCGACGTTCTGTCTGGCTACGGATAAAGCTGTCCACCATAATATTATTTAGGGCGTTGTAAATTATTACTCGCGGAAATGCAAGAATACGACCAGTTAAAGTAGCCGATGTTTATTGTTTAGCCTTTTCTTGAATTATATTTGTTTATTTTTTTATTTGATTTCGGAAGATTTTTCGTATTAAATTGTAACAATTGACTCAATTAATTGTGTTTCTTTAGAGTTAAAATTAAGACGCTTCAGAAATAAGTTCGATGAGTGCATGGATGAAAAAATAGGTATTGTGTTGCTGTCAGTTTTAACATATATAACAAAATGGTCGACTTTCTTGTGCCTGTCTGATAATGAACTAAAGAGCTGGCAACACTGGTACTGAAAC
Source organism: Micropterix aruncella (assembly GCA_944548615.1). Taxonomy (NCBI): domain Eukaryota; kingdom Metazoa; phylum Arthropoda; class Insecta; order Lepidoptera; family Micropterigidae; genus Micropterix; species Micropterix aruncella. The sequence goes on along the minus strand of OX155959.1, from coordinate 13,318,023 downwards.
GTCAAACTACGCACATGGAGTGCAGGGTAACCGCATGAAATATTTTAAATAATAAAAACAGACACGATAGAAAATAAAATAGTATAAAATTATTATTAAGTGCTAAGGTTTAGGGCAACATTTTCCGAAACTGCCATTAGTCGGATATTGTCGGAGTAAGCAATCTTGAGAATGTTTCTTTTCTATGGCATACATGGGACTTGTGTTATAGTAGTTACATTATTACTAATTGGAAAGGGAGTAAACTTTATTTAATAAATATTATGGAATAACTGCATTATAGGAAGCTTCATCTAAAAAAAAATACACACTAATAGATTCGATCATTTTATAAAATCGAAGACTATCGCGGTTGTTTGACATTATAAATAGGATAGAAAACGAATTTACTGCGTGAAATTTGTAGGACCCGACGTTTCGGTGACGTTGCAGCCGCCGTTGTCTAGGGTAGACTAAAGAGCTGTCAGTCCGTTGTTTTGCGGGTAGGCCGCAAACCGCTGCCGCCACTGCGTAGGTTATAACGGTGGTGGGGGGCCGGGCTCGGAGCGCGGGAATTTTTAAAATCCGTCTTGCACACAACACTCACTGTATCCTGTTTTACGTCTTTGCGTTCGGCGTTCGGCGGCGGGAACATTTTAAGAAGAGGGTTCCACGTAGAAGAGAGTTTGTAGCCGTCATCTCTATTGAAGTTCGGAGTTCTTCTTATTTCAATGGCTTCCCGGATCATGCGAGGAAAGTAGAATTGTTCTATCCAAGGAACAATTCTACTTTCCTCGCATGATCCGGGAAGCCATTGAAATAAGAAGAACTCCGAACTTCAATAGAGATGACGGCTACAAACTCTCTTCTACGTGGAACCCTCTTCTTAAAATGTTCCCGCCGCCGAACGCCGAACGCAAAGACGTAAAACAGGATACAGTGAGTGTTGTGTGCAAGACGGATTTTAAAAATTCCCGCGCTCCGAGCCCGGCCCCCCACCACCGTTATAACCTACGCAGTGGCGGCAGCGGTTTGCGGCCTACCCGCAAAACAACGGACTGACAGCTCTTTAGTCTACCCTAGACAACGGCGGCTGCAACGTCACCGAAACGTCGGGTCCTACAAATTTCACGCGGTAAATTCGTTTTCTATCCTATTTATAATCGATCATTTTAATTTTAAATCTGAAAGAAAATAGCCTCGTACACTTGAAATTATCAATATTTCGAGATATAAGTTACATACATATATACCATGTGTGACAATGGGCTCGATTGCGTTTCTTCGTGAACTAAAATCGTAAATTAGTCCGTGTGAACGAGACAGGGCAATACGTTAGAGCGGAATATGAGATGACCGGTTGACACTTTTTCGCATTAAAACCACTCGCCAAGGTCAAACCGTCTGAATTAAGTTTCACCGCCCGAAATATCCTCGAATTTATTCGGACGAGTATAAGATCGACACGTAGTATTTATCGACGATCGTTCGTTTCATATTCCGATCTAACGTATTGCTCTGTCTCGTTCGCTTGGACTAAATTTAGTTTTAGTTCACGAAGAATCGCAATCGGGCCCAATATATTATGTTATTCACCCGACTATATTCACCACGCTGATCCGATTCTATGTGTGAACATATTGGATTAGTGTCGTGAATATATTCGAGTATATCGTAATATCGACTAACAATTAGAGCTATTAAAAAAATTATGACAATTTGAGAAGTTTTTAAATTAACGAAATATTTTTAGAAAACCGGTCGCAAAAATGAATGAATGAATGAATGAAAATCTCTTTATTGCACAATAAAATAAGGTACAATGGCGGACTTATTGCTACACTACAGCAATATCTTCCAGTCAACCAACATGTTGGTGTGAAAAGAAGAGTAGGCAACAAATTATAGCCTAAAATTAAATTTGAAATTATAGCATATAATATACATTGTGTTGTATCTAAAGTAAAATGGAAATATATAAATAAATTTTTGAGTTTGACATATTATATTTATGTATATGTATATACATACATATTTTGATATATTAACAAATAAATAAATAAATAAATAAGTAAATAAATAAACTGCCAAAATAAGGTAAGGAATGGGAGGGGATAATGGAAAGGTTAGAATTTATGATTAATATTTATTGTGAAAGGAAGTGCTTTTTCAATGATTGCTTTAAGGTGAACAGCGAGCTAGCGCCTCGAATAGTTAAAGGAAGCTGATTCCACAGTCGAGCTGCATGTACGGAGAAGGAGTAGGAAAAAAAAATATATCTCTGCGATATTTGAAAAAATAGGGAATTATTTTCGAGGTTTTTTCAATGTCCTGAAATTTCGTTTTGTTGCAAGTTACCTTTTGTCATCAATACCCGAAGTCATTTCGTAAAAACCTACAAAATAATCCAATTATTTTAGATTGTCACTAACACATTTTAATATTAAAAGCGTCGTAGGCAGACATTTTTATTCTAAATTCGCGCGAAATTCGAAAAAAAATGTTTGCCTATGGTGTTAGTTTGATATTTCATTTGTTTCAGGTTACCCTTTCTCATAAATAGCTTAAGTGATTTCGTAAAAACCTCTACTCTAAGTCCGTTTTGAATTTTGCGCGAAATTCGAAAAAAACTTTTTGTCTGCTGTGATGTTTCCATATTTAAGAATTTTCTAATGTTTCAGGATATATTTTGTTATCAAAACGCAATGTCATTGAAAATAGACCCATTTCATTATATCCCATTCATTAAGACGTATAAGTTGTATATTATCGGGAATCACAAATTAAATGAATTTAATTTAATTAATTCAATTAACCGTCAACATTTTCGAAAATTTATAACGTTTCGGTGAAATCGGAGTAAATTTACGACAAAATGCACTAACTTTGGTCAAACCAAAATCTAGGAGGGAATCGCAATACGAAAATGAATTAAAAGTGTTGGAACGATGTTCGTAACAATTTTAGTGCCTATAAACTGAAAGGTTCTCACTTTTTCAGCATATAACTGCCGATCGCTGCTATAAGAAAGGTGAAATTTCTGGCTGGCGAACGTGCAGCGATCAGTGTGTATCACTCCTGCTTCCATTCAAAGATGTCTTATGCGATACTACTATGGGGTAATGCAACCGATACCCATCGCGTTTTTGTGCTACAAAAGCAAGCCGTTAGGACAATTTTTGGTGTAAGCAGAGAAACACATTGCGCCCCTTTTTTATTAAAGCTGGTATCCTTACCATGTCGTCTATATATTATAAATAACCATATTATGACTATACTTTCGAACTAAGTTTTAGATTTTATTGACATTGTTTTTAATTACGCATGTTTCAGAATTTTTGTTTTTATGGTATTGATTATTATTTGTTTGATTATTGATTATTTTGTAAATTTGACTATTTTAAGTAATCACCTCTGATTACAATTATTTTTTTTTCCTTTTAATTAATCAAAGCGGTTTTATCATCCGGTAAATTATGATTGTAAAATTTGACATGTTCCTCAGTATTGTGAAATGCTTTTATGGAATGAATAAATGATGATGATGATGATGATGATCGAAGGCAAAGCGGTATAATGTAAAACCGGACTTTTCAAACTAATTCAGATGGTTTAATTTGTTCGGGAAAAAATACTGTCGTTCAATAAACATTCCACTCTAATACACTACTCTGTCTCGTTAGTGTGAAATGTTTTCCGATATTAGTTCCCGAAAAAAACCGTTCGGCCCACTAACGAACTATTATATCAAGTTTAGTCGCCAAAACGATTTATTCCGCAATTAAAGTAATTAGTTAATTGCGTGTGACTAATAGGTATCAATCTCAAGTAGGTGAAGTGAGTGGTCTTTATGTCAAGTGTGGTAGGGTAGGGTATACGTGTAAAAGGTGTCCTCTATTATTATTATTATTCGTCCATGTCAAAGTGATCGAATATCGGGTCCCAATACAGCAGCGCGGTAGCATGTATTGAATCCCACCTCTTTGATGTCCTACCGGGTGACATGCTGAAATGAGCCTTGCGTGTGCGGCACAAAGACCCTACTTCCATTTCAGATACAAATCACATATTACGAATGCTAGTTCGTTGTTACACGGGGTGTTCGCGATTGCACTACCAACCTTTTAAAGGAAATTAAATATGTATTTTAAATATGATAAAAGACTGACAGTCTACCATGGACAAAGGCGGCTGCAACGTCGCCGAAACGTCGGGTGCTACAAAATTCAGGCGGTAAATTCGTTTTTTATCTTATTTATAATCTCAAATAACCGTGACAGTCTCCGATTAAGTATGTATTTTTTGTTTTTACTCTTTTCCTAATAAAAACATTTTGTCGGTTATTAGGAGGCTTGACTTTTTGGTAACCAAGGCTAATACAAATTTTGATATTCAACTTTCCAATATTCACATTTTTTTGAGTAAGTATTATTGAATATTATATGGTTTTAGATTGCTCAACTCCATAGTACGATATGGCAACCCATCTACACCGGCGAAATGCAGGTGGCGCTGATAGCATTAACGGCCAAACTAATCGCAATGGATTTGGCCATTTATAATCCCATTGATAACGAATTGTTTTTATATAAAGGACTGATTGATTATAAAACCTAACAATTTAATCAATAATAACATTGAATTATTAGTCTCATGTATCACATTTTTATTTTAAAATAATAAATTAAAATTTAACATCTTTATATAAATAATATTAAAATAATAAGACCTATGTTATAACCATTCGTTTGTTAATTAATATACTATTATTTTATACTGTATAGGCGTGTTTAGAGCACTATCTACAGTGCGCCGCCATACTGTTATTCTACAAGTCGAACTTTTGGAACTATAACTGACATCTACACGTTGTGTTTAGTAATAAAATCCTGATTACCAAATCGTACTACGTCTTTCAAGCAATCTAATTCACTCTATAATCTTTGTAAACAGTATAATCTACTTACATAGTCAAAAAAAGTTGAATACGATTTTAACACTGAATTTGTGGGGTGTATAGCTCAGGTAGACCCCAGCAAATTGTATTGTTTCTTTTTTCATAGCTTTTTTAGTTTTACCGATTCGTGTTCCGAATGCTCAGTACAATCTGCGTCAAATTTGCACGTAATCAAATAAGAAATCGCATAAGCAAGCAAATTAGCAAGCAATTTATTAACCGAATATCATATATTCGGTTGTAGAGCGGCTTGGTATCCCGCTAAGATTGCAAGTCGTCCGCATATATTATATCTGCAATTCTCTCACATAAGAAAGATTGCTGTACATATCTAGCATTTGTAAACCAACGATCAACTGATCTGATCCTGAGTTCGGAGTGGATGAAAATGGAAGAGGTTTGTCGCATATTTAACCTCAACCAATATAGATTATCCACAATTGGCTTTGAATAAACGACTAGCTACAAGCGATACGATTTATTGCAAATATGTATGTAGTATCAGAAATGTAATAAATAACAACATGTCTATTTTTGTATGAGCTCAAAGTGTTTATAAATGAAAGAAGTTTGTCGCATATTTAACCTTAACCAACCCTAATATGGATACCGGGTCACCAAGGCATACCCGGAAACGAAGAGGCCGATAGACTGGCAAAACTGGGCACACTGGATTGCCCAGTGGAGCCAGTTGTAGGGGTCCCCTTCGCTACAGGTAAGAAAATCATCAGGGACTGCTTGGAACAGGAACATCGGGCTTCCTGGAAACAGAGTCAGGGATGTCGCCAGGCAAAAGCCATGATGTAGCAACCACTACAGAAGAAAACCAAGGCCCTACTTGACATGAGCAAGAAGAACCTTAGAACCACTATCGGTCTCCTCACCGGACACACGACCCTTAGAGCTCATCTATTCAACCTTGGCTTGACTGAGAGCAAGGATTGCCGAATATGTGGCGAGGAACCTGAAGACAGCATACACATTGTTGGCCGCTGTCCAGGGCTCGCCGCCAAAAGACACAGTTTACTGGGACGAGCCTTTCTCGAACCCAGCGATCTGCCCAACTTGAAGGTCAGTGACCTACTTAGTCTGGTAAGAAGTACCGGGCTACTAGCTGACAATTGACCTAACCACACAGTGGGTAGTTACAAAAGACCTTACAGATCTAGGTGACATCAAGGGCTGGAAACAAGCCCCCCACTCCATCTACTACTACTACTAACCTTAACCAATACAGAATATCCAAAAATTGCTTTGAACAAATAAAAAGCTACAAAGCGACAAAAAATAAAAATATACGTAAACGTAAATATACCAGTACCTATAAGTACTATCAGAAATATAATAAATAGCAAAAATATCTATTTTCTTTAAATTATGCAGAGTGCTACTTCTAAAAATAAATTATAAATGATGTCAATATTTCGAATACACAGTTTTTATCAAAATTATTGTAACGGAGCGACAAGAAAATAAGCGAGCGAGAATAACCACTGAAATAAATCATCTTTATTACACATATCAAGACGCTTACAAACAGATCGTATCAAAACATAAGCCGACATATCACGACAAACTTCACTCCGGAAACAGAGCTAGTGTAGAATCGTCACCAGACTTCAGACACAAAATTCGCCGCTCACAAAACACGAAACGAAAGCTTGGTCAGAGGCGATCAAGACCGACGTGTGGGCTTCGCAGATTGGCGGCCATCGACCGTGCACGCCCGCCGGCGTGGATGCGAGCAGAACAATCCAAACAAGCAACAAGAGAGAGATATTGCGCGCTACGCCAAGAGCGCAACCTGGAGCGGAACTATATATTTTAATACGACGATGTCGCGTAACAAAACAGCAGGACTTAACTTGGAGCGAAGAAACTCAAAAAACGCGGGAAAGGACGGCGCCTGCTCTACGAACATCACTAACGAAATATCACGAAATTGACATAGATTTCATGTAAATAATCTACCAAAACTTTGCCAACTATGATATTAACATTTAAACATTTATTTTCCAGGTCATCTTCAGCATTCGATATTGCCCTAATGAGGTAACAGGATTACTTTGAAAGAGTTATTCGAAGTTAAGGATTGAAGCAAATGATCCCCAAACCCTTAAACAACCAAATATACATCAGTAATATACATCAGTTACTGAGAATATACACCAGTTACTTTTAACATAACTTCCGAAATGGTGAAAAACGACGCAATTATCAACAAAAATATATTTAGATGTGGATGGATAGAGGTTTGTCGCATATTTAACCTCAACCAATATAGATTATCCACAATTGGCTTTGAATAAACGACTAGCTACAAGCGATACGATTTATTGCAAATATGTATGTAGTATCAGAAATGTAATAAATAACAACATGTCTATTTTTGTATGAGCTCAAAGTGTTTATAAATGAAAGAAGTTTGTCGCATATTTAACCTTAACCAACCCTAATATGGATACCGGGTCACCAAGGCATACCCGGAAACGAAGAGGCCGATAGACTGGCAAAACTGGGCACACTGGATTGCCCAGTGGAGCCAGCTGTAGGGGTCCCCTTCGCTACAGGTAAGAAAATCATCAGGGACTGCTTGGAGCAGGAACATCGGGCTTCCTGGAAACAGAGTCAGGGATGTCGCCAGGCAAAAGCCATGATGTAGCAACCACTACAGAAGAAAACCAAGGCCCTACTTGACATGAGCAAGAAGAACCTTAGAACCACTATCGGTCTCCTCACCGGACACACGACCCTTAGAGCTCATCTATTCAACCTTGGCTTGACTGAGAGCAAGGATTGCCGAATATGTGGCGAGGAACCTGAAGACAGCATACACATTGTTGGCCGCTGTCCAGGGCTCGCCGCCAAAAGACACAGTTTACTGGGACGAGCCTTTCTCGAACCCAGCGATCTGCCCAACTTGAAGGTCAGTGACCTACTTAGTCTGGTAAGAAGTACCGGGCTACTAGCTGACAATTGACCTAACCACACAGTGGGTAGTTACAAAAGACCTTACAGATCTAGGTGACATCAAGGGCTGGAAACAAGCCCCCCACTCCATCTACTACTACTACTAACCTTAACCAATACAGAATATCCAAAAATTGCTTTGAACAAATAAAAAGCTACAAAGCGACAAAAAATAAAAATATACGTAAACGTAAATATACCAGTACCTATAAGTACTATCAGAAATATAATAAATAGCAAAAATATCTATTTCCTTTAAATTATGCAGAGTGCTACTTCTAAAAATAAATTATAAATGATGTCAATATTTCAAATACACAGTTTTTAGCAAAATTATTGTAACGGAGCGACAAGAAAATAAGCGAGCGAGAATAACCACCGAAATAAATCATCTTTATTACACATATCAAGACGCTTACAAACAGATCGTATCAAAACATAAGCCGACATATCACGAAAAACTTCACTCCGGGAACAGAGCTAGTGTAGAATCGTCACCAGACTTCAGACACAAAATTCGCCGCTCACAAAACACGAAACGAAAGCTTGGTCAGAGGCGATCAAGACCGACGTGTGGGCTTCGCGGATTGGCGGCCATCGACCGTGCACGCCCGCCGGCGTGGATGCGAGCAGAACAATCCAAACAAGCAACAAGAGAGAGATATTGCGCGCTACGCCAAGAACGCAACCTGGAGCGGCATCGACGATGTCGCGTAACAAAACAGCAGGACTTAACTCGGAGCGAAGAAACTCAAAAAACGCGGGAAAGGACGACGCCTGCTCTACGAACATCACTAACGAAATATCACGAAATTGACATAGATTTCATGTAAATAATCTACCAAAAATTTGCCAACTATGATATTAACATTTAAACATTTATTTTCCAGGTCATCTTCAGCATTCGATATTGCCCTAATGAGGTAACAGGATTACTTTGAAAGAGTTATTCGAAGTTAAGGATTGAAGCAAATGATCCCCAAACCCTTAAACAACCAAATATACATCAGTAATATACATCAGTTACTGAGAATATACACCAGTTACTTTTAACATAACTTCCGAAATGGTGAAAAACGACGCAATTATCAACAAAAATATATTTAGATGTGGATATTTAAATGTGCATCGAGAATAACGCTATTTGCTGGATATCCTTTAATAATTAATATCATGTAACAAAACTTCAAATTCCAATTGTAAGTCCCTTAAGTAATTAGTCCTTACAATAATATTAATTATCAATTTATAAATAGACAAATAATTTGGCCGTCAATGCTATCAGCGCCACCTGTATTTCGCCGTTTCAAAAGAGTTGCCAACTTGTACTATGGATTTGCGTGATCCAATAACATATACATATATAATATATGGTAGTATATAAATTCAGCATCCGTTCACCCCAATTGGCAACCGTTCAGCAATTTGACAGAGCCGCCACTGTACAAGTCTCTACTACAAGTCAGTACTCTGCGAATCTGTACAAAGCGATAGAAGGCAGCGGGCACAGTATACAGTTAGAGTTAGTATGTATACTGTGCAGCGGGTGCTGATATCGGACCTGTTTGTATTTATCTTGACTGCGGCGCAACCGGCCGCGCTCTGGACGGATTGCTTCATTAAACTGTCCCGGATCTTTGTAATTTAGGAGTTCAAGGGTGAAATCTGTGGGGTAACGTTATTCCTTAAGTGTGCGTCTGTCGCCACAGATTAGGCATGAAATAAATTAATACTCCAGATATGTCAAGCTCTTGAAAGCGGACATTTCTAGAATAGATAAAGCTTTCTGAAAAATGTGTTGACCAGTAAACATTATACTCGGTGTTTAAGACCTTAAATCCCTTTTTTCAACGAGTGATTCTGTACATACATAAAATAAGAATAAATAAAACATATTTCTTTGCTTTTTTTAACGAAAGTTTTGTTACAGTAGATTATTCTACATGAAAAACTGAGTTCAAAGTTATCTACATTTTTATTTGATTTAGGCTTTTATTACCGACAGAAAAGCATTATTCTTTCTACCTCAATAGTTTAAAACACAGTAATGAGGCCTACATAAAAACATATCAACTATTTTGCAGTCAGTTCTACATGTATGAGAATATGCTGAAAGTTAATATTAAAATAAAACAATTTTCTTATCCAGGTTAATGCACAGAGCCACATCTTCAATATAAGTATTTTAAGTCGTGAATACCATATATTTTAACGACTGTGTGATTCGATATATATTTAATGTTTTTTGAACATTGACTAGTGCAAAAAACTCGAAAAGTGTCGGTTTTAATTTACATAAAACTGTAATTAGTATTGCATTTCATATATTTTACATTTGATTTCATAAAATTTAATGTTTTTTGATATTTTGTTTAATTTTCTAGATTTTCCAAACATATAAGTTTATTATAAACTAAGCTGTTCGTGTTTTAAATAATAATTACCGCAATAGATTTTTCGATAATTGCAGATCGCTCAGATCAATTAAAATTAGCATCGAGAGCAGAGCCCATCGATCAGGCATATTCTCATTCATGTCGTGTCTGTTGTGAATACGCAAAACATTATTATTAACCTGTGCTTCGCTATCCTATTCATCTCGTCGAGGTTAGATTAAACAGCCTCTCAGCCTCAACGTGGAATCAAATTATCAGACATCTTTGCAAGGTTGTTAACTTTAGTCCTGAAATTTTATTCGCCTTAAGTATGAACAAATATTTGAATAGGGAGGAAAATAACACTCTTTTTAGATTCGAAAAACAATTATAAATGTTGCCTTTAATCAGTTTAAATAATAACAGATATTACGTGTTTTTTCTGAGAAAAATACATAATTTATAGTCTATCAAATTATAAGAAAATACTTCTAATGAATAATACTTCTAGTGAAATAATATGAAAACCTCAAAAAATGTGTTTTTGTTTTTTCCTAGCATGAGTATCTTTGCGATCTATCAAGTTCCAAATAACAGAATTAATTTCTTGCTTTCGCACTCAAATCATATCGCCTCGACTGGCGCTGCACTGTCTCTCGCGCTAAAATTCATCATTTCTTCCATACTCGCTCTTCTTAAACCATCGAACACCCAAACGTGGTGCGTAGTCCAAGTTTGATGGCCCTGTAAATTCGTCTTTTTCCCAAGACGCTCCTCGTTCGCTGTGGAGATGTGGAAACGGTGGCTGATGGCACCCCAGAATATTATTTGTGTTGATAGACTCTAAAGTTTACTTGTTAACGTAAAACGAACCTCAAAAAATAACTTTAAAATAATATATGCATCGGACTTTCGTAAAAAAATCACAACCCTATTTGATCTGATCATATAGGGAGGAATTTCGTCTGCTTGAATGGTGTAATTTGCATTCAGTTGAGCATTGCAAACCGAATTATACTCTTCAGTGAGTATAGATAGCCGACGGACGTTGACACAGGAAGGATAAATATCGTTGACTGACAAAATAAAACTTGTTATAGCTTGAACAGAGAACATTCTCTCATAGAGACAATAATCAGATGTACACCACATTCTGGTATATCCTACGGGAACTTGACTGATAACAAAGGTAATCTCAAAAGCGTGAATTAACTCCCTCAACAAACATCTCAATATTGTACGTGTAGAAATTAGAGGAGCCTTTAATTTTTTGCCTCACTAAAGTACTTTTAAATTTCAAGGTTTGTTAAAATTACAAAATTGTACATAAGAGTCGGAATAAAAGGGACGGTATTTAGTATTAAACCGCAATGACGGTATTAAACCGCTGCTAGCATCCTATTTAATTTGCCAAAAACTTCAGTAGGCTACCGCGAGTTTACAAAGCAAAGCATCCAGGAAGTAAAATAAAAACAACTTTCTCAAAAACATCAAACCATATTTAAATGCTACTTATACACATAGCTTACGTAATTAATGAGTGAATATCCATTAAATGGAGAGTGATTCAGTAATAAGTTTAAGGGTGTCTGATATGGTTATAACTCGTTATTTTGCAGAAAATATCTCCTCGAAAAGTGGATTTTGTACAATAATACTAAACGCAGAAAAGCATAGGTAGATCCAGGCCAATCAAAAAAATTACTTGTTAAAATTAATATTCGTGTCAAGAAAGTATCACTGTGGGTCTGGTGGGATTGGCAAGGAGTCAGTTACTCCGACCTTCTAGAACCTGGTCAAACTGTTATAGCTGAACTTTGCCAGGCCCAATAGATCAAATTAAGTGATGCTCTGCATGGAGGAAAAAAGATTATTTACGGGCCAAGGAAGGCGAAGGTAAATATTGCTGCATGATAACGCTCGCCTACATACTTCTTAATTAACCCAGAAACTCATCTTCGCCTTAGGCTAGGAAGTTTTAGAGCATGTGGCGTATTCTCCAGACTTGGCTGCCTCTGATAACCCATTATTCAAATCAATGTCGTCAAATTTGAAAGACCAGCGGTTCACGAAAATTGAAGATATGCAAGAATGGCTCGATGATTATTTTGATTCGAAACCACCAAGTTTCTATCGCGAAGGCATTCATTATCCACCTCATTAATGGCAAATGACTATAGGTAGTAATGGCGAATATTTCCATTATAATTCTTTGTAAGAAGTATAAAGTGTTCAATAAAGTTGACCAATAAAAGCCTAGTTTCTACTTGCACACCTAATTAATACAAAGATAAGGGCTGGTCGTAGTGATAAGAGACCTGTACGACCCCTTCACTACAATCTAGCCTCTACCATATATTATCTACCTTCTGACATTGATATTTGAAATACGTAATATTGCAATTTTACGTTGATTTCAAAGATGGATAATCTTTTTAGTTCGGAGTTTCTGTGTATTCGTAATATATGTATATGTCAGCCAACAATACGAAACAAAATCCCCACGTACGTCTTGATAATTATTTTTAGAAGCACCTACTTAGGATGTACAAAGGTCTGATTTCTTTCCACAAGCCCACCCTACGTACTAAATTGAATGAATTCGCGGCTTTGATGTCGAATATTCATTTCACTTTTGAAAGTGGAATTCATTTCCGAAGTGGAATTCTATGGAATATAAATCAAACGGCTCATTGAAATCGACGTTTTCTCCGAGTGCGTCTCATTTTCCCATATTTCTGTAGAGTCTCAGGCCGAGAAGAAATCTGAACACAAAAAAAAAATAAGAAAAGAAAATAGACCAGAGATTTCGATATAGGAAACTGAAAACATGATATAGGTATTGCTCTGTCAAATAAATAACCGGAATTGTTTAATAAAATATAAAATATTGTCTGAATCATTGTATGTATGTAGTAATATAAATTGATGATTTCTAAACGTGATTTAATTTTAATTTTAATTTTAATGTTTGTGAATTTATTTTGTATATTATTAATACATAATAATACTTATTAATACATATATAAAAATATATTAATTTTTATCATGTTTTAAAATAAAATAATATTGACAATTTTCATGACATTTTCTTACGAATTTTTATTACGTAATTAAGATATTTCTGTATGATTTTGTTTATTTATATAAATATAATATTATAGATTTCTTAGGATAATTAAAATAAATTGTCTACCTTGGAACAGGCGGCTGCCTAGTTAGGTTAAGACTTTTGTATATTGAATGTACTCATAATTTGAACTCAATAAATAAATAAAAATAAGTCATTGAAGTTTATTTTGTAACATATAAAATAAACCCCAATTGATACATGCGATACATACGCTAACGGATAATCCAGTCATCGAAACAATTTTTATGGGCATATTTTCATATGGCCTTTAGCAACCATTTCGAATTGTGTTTTATGGCTTCAATGGACTCTAAATCTCATTCACGAAATATTAATTTAAATTTAAGAAACGGGAAAAAGCCGAAGGGGTTCATATCTGGTGAATCATGTTTAAAAGTCGATGTGTCAGGTGTCGCATAATAGTGGTGCAATATCCAAGAATCCTTGTTCCCTAATTCTGCCTTTTCGGGTGATATTTTTCTCGCAGTGCTTCATAACATACAGAAAATATTGTTTATTGACTGTTGGCCCCAGTGTTGCTCAGGAAGGAATTTGGATTGGACAACACTCCGACAGTCAAAGGAAATAATCAAAATGGCTTTTATTTTCGAGCAACTTCGTTTTCGGATTCGGCTTCGGATTCGGTTTTCGGATTGGTTTGCTAACATATTGTAATTCCGACATTGAGGCTGATTTTTATATCAAACTTATAAGTTCTTGTTGAATCACACTTTATTATGCGTTTTAGGATTGTAGGTTACGAATTGTCTTAATAAATCAAGACTTCAGAAACGTTTGCGGAAACCTTTTTTGTTGAAAATCAAAGGGAGATAATGGGCGCTTGTTGAGTTGGCCGCGAAGACCTATTTGTTCGGGGTCGGTCACACTAACGGGTCAACACCCATCCGGCGGCCTCCACTCATGACGTGCGAGCTCGGGTAGGACTCTGGCCTGAGGGCTAGTTTCCCCCAGGAGTCAATCTTTTGGCGATCCTGGACGGTTTGCGTGCGGCGTAAGCCAATCGATTGTGCATTCTGACTAACAGTCGGGGGAGTCTGGAAACAGTACTGTATTCTATAGAGCGGAGGTAGTTGTTGACCTTACGGCGACTGCTCTTGAAACGACCATCGGCTACCCGAATCCGGGTTGAGAGCCGGGCAAAGGGTGCCATGGTCCGCGATAGATTTGGTTAACACCGTTTCACCGCTACGTAAGACAGAAGACCGCGCAAGCGACCTCGATCTCGTAACCACTCGGGAGACGGAGTAATCTGGTTGCAACTGGAAGTAAAGGGCGCAAGTGTCAGCCCACAGGGTAACATACCTGGCTATCTCGCTGATAAGGCGTTGGCCTCTTACGGGCATGTGGCGATGCTTAACGCTGGACTGTTTTGTCTTCTGCGTTCACCTCACGGGAGATACAACGACCAAATTTCTTGAAAACTTCCTGAGGAGACGGGTTCGCCTGTTGTAGTTGACAGCTCTAGTTAAAGAAAATCACATAGCAGACTTGAGGTCTACTAACCTATCAAAAGACTATAAACAAACTGGCTGTCAGATTCCCTTAAATTTGTGCGCGACAATTAAATATATTGCTTAGAATGAACAGTAAATGACTTAAAAAAAAGTTTCTTTTATAATTTGCCATACTTAGTAGACATGCGGCAGCAAATACACCATGATTAGCAACCGCGCGCAGCCGTACAAGTTGAGCATTTGGGGATAATGTCATTGTGTCGAGTTATTAGCCATTGAGTTGTGGAGATGACGAATAACAAGGGAATTGAGATACAGATCTGCGGAACGCCCGCGGTGAGATTAGAAATATCCGACGCGATATTAGACGGTCTAATTCCGCACCCTCCATCGCTAAGAAGGGAGAAAGTCAAGCTAAGGCGAAATTAATGAGAACTTTTCGAGAGTCTACCAAGTTAGGAAAGTTCCATATAGTATTCTGTTATATACATCTTTTAGTTTCGATTTTAGAGGTGTCTTATTTGTGAATAATTTTATACCTTTTCGCCTTTATTGCACATAGTATTATCATTTCACCCCTAGAGCCCCAATTGGCCGATCGGCCACAACACGATTCAGCATGACGGCCCCGTTTTAATTTTATTTTAATTTAATTTGTTTTATTTTATTATGTTAATATGTCTTATTTTAATTATGGGTACAGTGGTTTGGCAGTAATTAATGTTTTGGTGAGACAATGTCATATTATTTTTTTTTACTAATTTTTACAAAAAAATTTTGGGACATCAACTTGTGAATCGGCTGAGGGGCCGAGGCCTGAATGGTTCAACCCTCCATTAGCAGCAGGTATCTTCGAGATACACAGTTACTTAAGTTTGATTATACAAATCGTCTGTTTGCGAGAGAGAGTCGGTGCTCCCCGTCAGCATTCTAATTTGCTTGTAAGTACCGGATGAGACAATTTGCATTGTGTTGCAGTTCTAGCGTTGAGAGATGCAGTATATCTCTCAGATGCAGGGTTACCGAATACAAAAGTATTTACTGTAACTTTAGAAATGCACAAAATATTTCGACTTTTAAAAATATTTCGACTCAAACATTTATAAAAATAAGTTTGGGTGCAAAAAAAAATAGTTAACCAGATTTCGCTAAAATATGATTTTGGAGTAATAGGAGCTGCAAAACATGCAGAAATCCTAATAAAATAGGGCATAAATAAAAGATATATATATATATATATATATATATATATATATATATATATATATATATATATATATATATATATATATATATATATATATATATATATATATATATATATATATATATATATATATATATATATATATATATATATATATATATATATATATATATATATATATATATATAAAGTAAATAATTATAAAAGCCACTTACATCGTGACGAAGTGGAAATAAAGTGAAGAAAATAAAAAAACGAAATTCGAAATTTTAAATTCTTCCATCTGTCAAGTAGCTCGTCTTGTCTTGTTATTTTCCCTGAAATAATAGGAAATTGAGTGAGTTTACGTATAAAGAAGGATTGTAGCTTAATTTTTGAGATAATTGGATGAAGGGTGAGCGTTTACTAGTTGAAAAATGGGCCCAACTTAAACCTACTCCTCTTTCCGCAAGTGAGAGGCATTCATCATTCTCGTTAACACCTAAAGCATTCCCGAATCCGATCAAGGGAATCCTTCGTCACGATGTAAGTGGCTTTTATAATGATTTACTTTATAATCATCTTATTGATCAATTCTAAAAAGAATATATACACAAAACTATCAAATATTTCAAAATATTGAATTTTTACATATTTTATGTTTCGTTCATTGTAAATAATCCATTTAGGTTAAAGGTAATCTTTCCAACTAATAGGAAAGAGCTGACTGCTTCCTTTCATTGATATGAGGGCATGTCACGCTTTTAGTTTTAAGTTTTCAGCTGAATATTGATCGCAGCTTCTTTATATCGCACCTTTAGAAAATAAAAAAACGAAATTCGAAATTTTAAATTCTTCCATCTGTCAAGTAGCTCGTCTTGTCTTGTTATTTCCCCTGAAATAATAGGAAATTGAGTGAGTTTACGTATAAAGAAGGATTGTAGCTTAATTTTTGAGATAATTGGATGAAGGGTGAGCGTTTACTAGTTGAAAAATGGGCCCAACTTAAACCTACTCCTCTTTCCGCAAGTGAGAGGCATTCATCATTTTCGTTAACACCTAAAGCATTCCCGAATCCGATCAAGGGAATCCTTCGTCACGATGTAAGTGGCTTTTATAATTATTTACTTTATAATCATCTTATTGATCAATTCTAAAAAGAATATATACACAAAACTATCAAATATTTCAAAATATTGAATTTTTACATATTTTATGTTTCGTTCATTGTAAATAATCCATTTAGGTTAAAGGTAATCTTTCCAACTAATAGGAAAGAGCTGACTGCTTCCTTTCATTGATATGAGGGCATGTCACGCTTTTAGTTTTAAGTTTTCAGCTGAATATTGATCGCAGCTTCTTTATATCGCACCTTTAGAAAATAAAAAAACGAAATTCGAAATTTTAAATTCTTCCATCTGTCAAGTAGCTCGTCTTGTCTTGTTATTTCCCCTGAAATAATAGGAAATTGAGTGAGTTTACGTATAAAGAAGGATTGTAGCTTAATTTTTGAGATAATTGGATGAAGGGTGAGCGTTTACTAGTTGAAAAATGGGCCCAACTTAAACCTACTCCTCTTTCCGCAAGTGAGAGGCATTCATCATTCTCGTTAACACCTAAAGCATTCCCGAATCCGATCAAGGGAATCCTTCGTCACGATGTAAGTGGCTTTTATAATTATTTACTTTATAATCATCTTATTGATCAATTCTAAAAAGAATATATACACAAAACTATCAAATATTTCAAAATATTGAATTTTTACATATTTTATGTTTCGTTCATTGTAAATAATCCATTTAGGTTAAAGGTAATCTTTCCAACTAATAGGAAAGAGCTGACTGCTTCCTTTCATTGATATGAGGGCATGTCACGCTTTTAGTTTTAAGTTTTCAGCTGAATATTGATCGCAGCTTCTTTATATCGCACCTTTAGAAAATAAAAAAACGAAATTCGAAATTTTAAATTCTTCCATCTGTCAAGTAGCTCGTCTTGTCTTGTTATTTCCCCTGAAATAATAGGAAATTGAGTGAGTTTACGTATAAAGAAGGATTGTAGCTTAATTTTTGAGATAATTGGATGAAGGGTGAGCGTTTACTAGTTGAAAAATGGGCCCAACTTAAACCTACTCCTCTTTCCGCAAGTGAGAGGCATTCATCATTCTCGTTAACACCTAAAGCATTCCCGAATCCGATCAAGGGAATCCTTCGTCTCGATGTAAGTGGCTTTTATAATTATTTACTTTATAATCATCTTATTGATCAATTCTAAAAAGAATATATACACAAAACTATCAAATATTTCAAAATATTGAATTTTTACATATTTTATGTTTCGTTCATTGTAAATAATCCATTTAGGTTAAAGGTAATCTTTCCAACTAATAGGAAAGAGCTAACTGCTTCCTTTCATTGATATGAGGGCATGTCACGCTTTTAGTTTTAAGTTTTCAGCTGAATATTGATCGCAGCTTCTTTATATCGCACCTTTAGAAAATAAAAAAACGAAATTCGAAATTTTAAATTCTTCCATCTGTCAAGTAGCTCGTCTTGTCTTGTTATTTCCCCTGAAATAATAGGAAATTGAGTGAGTTTACGTATAAAGAAGGATTGTAGCTTAATTTTTGAGATAATTGGATGAAGGGTGAGCGTTTACTAGTTGAAAAATGGGCCCAACTTAAACCTACTCCTCTTTCCGCAAGTGAGAGGCATTCATCATTCTCGTTAACACCTAAAGCATTCCCGAATCCGATCAAGGGAATCCTTCGTCACGATGTAAGTGGCTTTTATAATTATTTACTTTATAATCATCTTATTGATCAATTCTAAAAAGAATATATACACAAAACTATCAAATATTTCAAAATATTGAATTTTTACATATTTTATGTTTCGTTCATTGTAAATAATCCATTTAGGTTAAAGGTAATCTTTCCAACTAATAGGAAAGAGCTGACTGCTTCCTTTCATTGATATGAGGGCATGTCACGCTTTTAGTTTTAAGTTTTCAGCTGAATATTGATCGCAGCTTCTTTATATCGCACCTTTAGAAAATAAAAAAACGAAATTCGAAATTTTAAATTCTTCCATCTGTCAAGTAGCTCGTCTTGTCTTGTTATTTCCCCTGAAATAATAGGAAATTGAGTGAGTTTACGTATAAAGAAGGATTGTAGCTTAATTTTTGAGATAATTGGATGAAGGGTGAGCGTTTACTAGTTGAAAAATGGGCCCAACTTAAACCTACTCCTCTTTCCGCAAGTGAGAGGCATTCATCATTCTCGTTAACACCTAAAGCATTCCCGAATCCGATCAAGGGAATCCTTCGTCACGATGTAAGTGGCTTTTATAATTATTTACTTTATAATCATCTTATTGATCAATTCTAAAAAGAATATATACACAAAACTATCAAATATTTCAAAATATTGAATTTTTACATATTTTATGTTTCGTTCATTGTAAATAATCCATTTAGGTTAAAGGTAATCTTTCCAACTAATAGGAAAGAGCTGACTGCTTCCTTTCTTTGATATGAGGGCATGTCACGCTTTTAGTTTTAAGTTTTCAGCTGAATATTGATCGCAGCTTCTTTATATCGCACCTTTAGAAAATAAAAAAACGAAATTCGAAATTTTAAATTCTTCCATCTGTCAAGTAGCTCGTCTTGTCTTGTTATTTCCCCTGAAATAATAGGAAATTGAGTGAGTTTACGTATAAAGAAGGATTGTAGCTTAATTTTTGAGATAATTGGATGAAGGGTGAGCGTTTACTAGTTGAAAAATGGGCCCAACTTAAACCTACTCCTCTTTCCGCAAGTGAGAGGCATTCATCATTCTCGTTAACACCTAAAGCATTCCCGAATCCGATCAAGGGAATCCTTCGTCACGATGTAAGTGGCTTTTATAATGATTTACTTTATAATCATCTTATTGATCAATTCTAAAAAGAATATATACACAAAACTATCAAATATTTCAAAATATTGAATTTTTACATATTTTATGTTTCGTTCATTTTAAATAATCCATTTAGGTTAAAGGTAATCTTTCCAACTAATAGGAAAGAGCTGACTGCTTCCTTTCATTGATATGAGGGCATGTCACGCTTTTAGTTTTAAGTTGTCAGCTGAATATTGATCGCAGCTTCTTTATATCGCACCTTTAGAAAATAAAAAAACGAAATTCGAAATTTTAAATTCTTCCATCTGTCAAGTAGCTCGTCTTGTCTTGTTATTTCCCCTGAAATAATAGGAAATTGAGTGAGTTTACGTATAAAGAAGGATTGTAGCTTAATTTTTGAGATAATTGGATGAAGGGTGAGCGTTTACTAGTTGAAAAATGGGCCCAACTTAAACCTACTCCTCTTTCCGCAAGTGAGAGGCATTCACCATTTTCGTTAACACCTAAAGCATTCCCGAATCCGATCAAGGGAATCCTTCGTCACGATGTAAGTGGCTTTTATAATTATTTACTTTATAATAATCTTATTGATCAATTCTAAAAAGAATATATACACAAAACTATCAAATATTTCAAAATATTGAATTTTTACATATTTTATGTTTCGTTCATTGTAAATAATCCATTTAGGTTAAAGGTAATCTTTCCAACTAATAGGAAAGAGCTGACTGCTTCCTTTCATTGATATGAGGGCATGTCACGCTTTTAGTTTTAAGTTTTCAGCTGAATATTGATCGCAGCTTCTTTATATCGCACCTTTAGAAAATAAAAAAACGAAATTCGAAATTTTAAATTCTTCCATCTGTCAAGTAGCTCGTCTTGTCTTGTTATTTCCCCTGAAATAATAGGAAATTGAGTGAGTTTACGTATAAAGAAGGATTGTAGCTTAATTTTTGAGATAATTGGATGAAGGGTGAGCGTTTACTAGTTGAAAAATGGGCCCAACTTAAACCTACTCCTCTTTCCGCAAGTGAGAGGCATTCATCATTCTCGTTAACACCTAAAGCATTCCCGAATCCGATCAAGGGAATCCTTCGTCACGATGTAAGTGGCTTTTATAATTATTTACTTTATAATCATCTTATTGATCAATTCTAAAAAGAATATATACACAAAACTATCAAATATTTCAAAATATTGAATTTTTACATATTTTATGTTTCGTTCATTGTAAATAATCCATTTAGGTTAAAGGTAATCTTTCCAACTAATAGGAAAGAGCTGACTGCTTCCTTTCTTTGATATGAGGGCATGTCACGCTTTTAGTTTTAAGTTTTCAGCTGAATATTGATCGCAGCTTCTTTATATCGCACCTTTAGAAAATAAAAAAACGAAATTCGAAATTTTAAATTCTTCCATCTGTCAAGTAGCTCGTCTTGTCTTGTTATTTCCCCTGAAATAATAGGAAATTGAGTGAGTTTACGTATAAAGAAGGATTGTAGCTTAATTTTTGAGATAATTGGATGAAGGGTGAGCGTTTACTAGTTGAAAAATGGGCCCAACTTAAACCTACTCCTCTTTCCGCAAGTGAGAGGCATTCATCATTCTCGTTAACACCTAAAGCATTCCCGAATCCGATCAAGGGAATCCTTCGTCACGATGTAAGTGGCTTTTATAATGATTTACTTTATAATCATCTTATTGATCAATTCTAAAAAGAATATATACACAAAACTATCAAATATTTCAAAATATTGAATTTTTACATATTTTATGTTTCGTTCATTTTAAATAATCCATTTAGGTTAAAGGTAATCTTTCCAACTAATAGGAAAGAGCTGACTGCTTCCTTTCATTGATATGAGGGCATGTCACGCTTTTAGTTTTAAGTTGTCAGCTGAATATTGATCGCAGCTTCTTTATATCGCACCTTTAGAAAATAAAAAAACGAAATTCGAAATTTTAAATTCTTCCATCTGTCAAGTAGCTCGTCTTGTCTTGTTATTTCCCCTGAAATAATAGGAAATTGAGTGAGTTTACGTATAAAGAAGGATTGTAGCTTAATTTTTGAGATAATTGGATGAAGGGTGAGCGTTTACTAGTTGAAAAATGGGCCCAACTTAAACCTACTCCTCTTTCCGCAAGTGAGAGGCATTCATCATTCTCGTTAACACCTAAAGCATTCCCGAATCCGATCAAGGGAATCCTTCGTCACGATGTAAGTGGCTTTTATAATTATTTACTTTATAATCATCTTATTGATCAATTCTAAAAAGAATATATACACAAAACTATCAAATATTTCAAAATATTGAATTTTTACATATTTTATGTTTCGTTCATTGTAAATAATCCATTTAGGTTAAAGGTAATCTTTCCAACTAATAGGAAAGAGCTGACTGCTTCCTTTCTTTGATATGAGGGCATGTCACGCTTTTAGTTTTAAGTTTTCAGCTGAATATTGATCGCAGCTTCTTTATATCGCACCTTTAGAAAATAAAAAAATGAAATTCGAAATTTTAAATTCTTCCATCTGTCAAGTAGCTCGTCTTGTCTTGTTATTTCCCCTGAAATAATAGGAAATTGAGTGAGTTTACGTATAAAGAAGGATTGTAGCTTAATTTTTGAGATAATTGGATGAAGGGTGAGCGTTTACTAGTTGAAAAATGGGCCCAACTTAAACCTACTCCTCTTTCCGCAAGTGAGAGGCATTCATCATTCTCGTTAACACCTAAAGCATTCCCGAATCCGATCAAGGGAATCCTTCGTCACGATGTAAGTGGCTTTTATAATGATTTACTTTATAATCATCTTATTGATCAATTCTAAAAAGAATATATACACAAAACTATCAAATATTTCAAAATATTGAATTTTTACATATTTTATGTTTCGTTCATTTTAAATAATCCATTTAGGTTAAAGGTAATCTTTCCAACTAATAGGAAAGAGCTGACTGCTTCCTTTCATTGATATGAGGGCATGTCACGCTTTTAGTTTTAAGTTGTCAGCTGAATATTGATCGCAGCTTCTTTATATCGCACCTTTAGAAAATAAAAAAACGAAATTCGAAATTTTAAATTCTTCCATCTGTCAAGTAGCTCGTCTTGTCTTGTTATTTCCCCTGAAATAATAGGAAATTGAGTGAGTTTACGTATAAAGAAGGATTGTAGCTTAATTTTTGAGATAATTGGATGAAGGGTGAGCGTTTACTAGTTGAAAAATGGGCCCAACTTAAACCTACTCCTCTTTCCGCAAGTGAGAGGCATTCACCATTTTCGTTAACACCTAAAGCATTCCCGAATCCGATCAAGGGAATCCTTCGTCACGATGTAAGTGGCTTTTATAATTATTTACTTTATAATAATCTTATTGATCAATTCTAAAAAGAATATATACACAAAACTATCAAATATTTCAAAATATTGAATTTTTACATATTTTATGTTTCGTTCATTGTAAATAATCCATTTAGGTTAAAGGTAATCTTTCCAACTAATAGGAAAGAGCTGACTGCTTCCTTTCATTGATATGAGGGCATGTCACGCTTTTAGTTTTAAGTTTTCAGCTGAATATTGATCGCAGCTTCTTTATATCGCACCTTTAGAAAATAAAAAAACGAAATTCGAAATTTTAAATTCTTCCATCTGTCAAGTAGCTCGTCTTGTCTTGTTATTTCCCCTGAAATAATAGGAAATTGAGTGAGTTTACGTATAAAGAAGGATTGTAGCTTAATTTTTGAGATAATTGGATGAAGGGTGAGCGTTTACTAGTTGAAAAATGGGCCCAACTTAAACCTACTCCTCTTTCCGCAAGTGAGAGGCATTCATCATTCTCGTTAACACCTAAAGCATTCCCGAATCCGATCAAGGGAATCCTTCGTCACGATGTAAGTGGCTTTTATAATTATTTACTTTATAATCATCTTATTGATCAATTCTAAAAAGAATATATACACAAAACTATCAAATATTTCAATATATATCTTAATATATATAAATTACGTGTCACGTTGTTTGTCCGCGATGGACTCCTAAACTACTTAACCGATTTGAATCAAATTTGCACACAATGTGCAGTTTGATCCAACTTGAAAGATAGGATAGCTTACGTCTTAATTTATAGTCGCGATATTATTTTATTGCAATGTCTATTATTTGACATTCGCAATTATCTGTTAGTTCCAAACGATTTTAACAGATGGCGTTATCTATTGAGTAATCCATAGACGGCCAAGCGTTATTCTAAATTCAAAATATTGTGAAGGTGAATACAGTGAAATTATTCCTGCTTTTTAATTATTTGTGCTTCATTGTTCAAAACTCTTTAATTAAAATATATACATGTAAGTATTATCACATAGTTATAAAAGTGGAATAACTGCAGTATAGGAACCTCTCTCCAATTTTTTTCATTTTAATGCTAAATCTGGAAGAAAATTGTGTCGGTCGCTATAAATAAGCGAGATATAGGCATTCAAAGTTTAAATTTTAAAAACAGGCCAAAATAATATAATATAAAAATGGATGTTGGTATATCTGTATGCCCGTCTGTCCGAGTTTAATAGACTCCGAAACCGTTTGACCGATCACCATGAAAGTTGGCATATATATGTATTTTTTCATGGTTAAGGTTTTTATATATATCCGCTTTGTTGCAACTTTCAACTAGACGGCGCTGCAGCACACCAACTTCTATACTGCTCAACCGATCGCCATGAAAATTGGTATACATTGGTATTTGAGAACAGATATAACACGGGCAACGCCGGGTAATACCACTCGTATATATATATATATATATATATATATATATATATATATATATATATATATATATATATATATATATATATATATATATATATTTATATATATATATATATATATATATATATATATATATATATATATATATATATATATATATATATATATATATATATATATATATATATATATATATATATATATATATATATATATATATATATATATATATATATATATATATATATATATATATATATATATATATATATATATATATATATATATATATATATATATGTATGTATATATATATATATATATATATATATATATATATATATATATATATATATATATATATATATATATATATATATATATATATATATATATATATATATATATATATATATATATATATATATATATATATATATATATATACACTTTAGGGTTTTTGGTTAGTAAAAGGGATAGAGTTGAGTACCTTAGCCGAACGTTTCGGAGCCCGTGGCTCCTTCCTCAGTATTCTTCTCGCCGCTGAGGAAGGAGCCACGGGCTCCGAAACGTTCGGCTAAGGTACTCAACTCTATCCCTTTTACTAACCAAAAACCCTAAAGTGTATAAAAATACAAAATTTTCAATAAAAAGTCTATATATATATATATATATATATATATATATATATATATATATATATATATATATATATATATATATATATATATATATATATATATATATATATATATATATATATATATATATATATATATATATATATATATATATATATATATATATATATATATATATATATATATATATATATATATATATATATATATATTTATATATATATATATATATATATATAGCCTTACTATTTTGGCTTCGTATTTATTTATTGCTGCAGGTACCTAATCTTAAAATAAAGTTAGTTTATTTTTTCTTTAAAATTTTACATAAAAATGGAACGCAGAAATTGCATTTTTCAAATGATGCCCATATAGTAATTGGAACATTCATAGAGGTAATTGCAAATGTTCAAAATTCTTCACATGTTGACATCATTTACAGTGACAGTGAAGGTTTCACTTAGAATTTATTCGAATGTTGGATGTCGACGAGCACGTCATCAGTCGCTTTTCATCTTCTTGCTTTTCTCTATTTTGCGTTATATTCTATACAGTATTCTAGCCCAAATCCAGTTGACACATTGAATTATTGCGTGGAGCTAAGCTTCTCATCTTCCAGCATGACCTTATTATCAAGGATCGGAAAGCTATTTCGAGAATCTTAAAAAAAATATCCTTCCGCTATCCTACTAAGAATCTATTCCAGGTATTTCATGTCTTAAATATTCGTCAAATTTAAATATGCAAAACTAATTCTAACAGGAAGCTGACAATTAAATTAATTGACGCTGCATGGCAAACATCCATAAAAGTTATACGACTTTAACCAACATCAAAGTAGAATCTTTACGATCTCTCTACGAAATAAACTATAAAACAGTATATTGTCATCAAAACTTGTATTATTAAATACGCCATCATCATCATAATTAGCGCTGTAACTTATTGTGCGTCTTAGCTTCATTAAAAATCCTATTCCATTCTACCCTATCTTGTGGTTTGCTTTATAAGTTGTTCACTCTATGTGCATTTCGGTCATTAGCGACAATCAGTTCATTGTAGTTTTAGTCGTTCGACTTTACCAAGCCCTTTTTCACAAAGAAGGCGTTTCAACAGCTGTTAATTGGCCATACAATATTCAGGAATCTCACAATATGCACAAGATGTGTTTTGGATATGAAATTCTTTTCAAGATGTACCTAATTCTGTGTATCAAGCTGAAGAAAAACATTTAAAAAAATTAAAAAAAAATATTATTTTATAAATTAGGAGATTTAGTGTTTTAGACAATAGTTGTACTGTTACTTTTAGTTCATTAGAGTGTATTTTAGTTAGTTGCTGAGAATAAATATTGAATATCCTTCAGTTGAATTAAAAATACTTTAACTGAAAATGCTTTCATATAGATTAAAACTCCACCTTTTTAAAAAAGAAAGATTTTTTTTATTGTTTAGTTTGATGCATAGAATCAATAAATTGTAAAAAGTATTTCAGGATCCGAACACTCTATATAATACCATTTTTTTAAATTATTTTAATATTCACTCATTCATTTTCCTTGTATCAACATAAGCAGCTGTTACGGATACAGGGTTAAGTGGGTGTAATGAATCAGACAGATCAAATTAAATCAAGTTTACTTATGTGTGGATAATACTTAATTAAAATCCTCGGTTTTCCAATTTAATTCTACTTCATTTCAATTCATTGCGCGTCTAATTTGTAATTAATTTAGAGGCATTCATTAACAATTTAATGGAAAATATTTAATGGACACTCTTATTTGAAATACGGTCGAAAGCGTACCGAATTCAATGCGACAGGCCGGCTCTAATTGAAATGTCAGTCTGCGAGGCAATCAACAAAATAACCCAGTGATTAAAACTTCGCGTACATGAGAATTGATGCACGTTTTACTAGATTAAATAGTTTCATTGTTGTCGGTTCTTCGCCGCTTTCAGTGATAACATAAATATATTTTATTGTACTATATTTCCAGTCGCGATGTAACTTTGCAGCAACTTAATAGACCAAAAGCCATCCAACGACCATTTTTTTTTCGTAATAACAAAGCCTTAATCAAAGAAAGTTGTAGATGATTTTCAATTTATTGTTTCTTGTAGAAAAACCCTGTCCAAGTAGACCGGGAGATAGCGACAAAAAATCTCTATTTTGCGCTATATTCTATACTGTATTCTAGCCCAAACCCATTTGACGTATAGAATTATTGAGTGAAGGGAAGCTTCTATTCTTAAAAATGACACTTTTATCTAGGCTCGAAAAGCTATTTCAAGTGTCATTAATAAGTGTCCCTCTCACTATCATTTTAAGGATCTATTCCAGGAATTTAAATTCCTAAATATCCGGTAAATTTATATATGCAAAATAATTCTAATAGAAAACTTACAATTCAGATAATTGACCCTGCATGGCTAGCGCCCATACAAGTTATATGATATTAACTAACATAAGCTTAGAATCTTTACGACCAAAACCCCTCCAACAACCAATATTTTGTCAATAACAAAGGCCTAAATCAAAAAAAATATATCTTTCTTACCTAAAAAATCAATCACAATCTTATCTAAAAAAAATCTCCAAATATCAAAAACATATATTTAGTGAAGATATATTTAGCAACATATATTTAGCAAGCATATATTTAGCAAACATATATTAGCAAACATATATTTAGCAAAATAAACGTATTTTTTTCGAGAGTTACCTATTGTAGGGTTTTTCATACTATCTCTAACACCATTATAACCTCTTACCGCGACTCTTTACTATTCTGTGGCCTTGGTCTGCTAATATCGAATATCTATTGATAAATTGAGCTGCAAAACCGTCCTCATTTTCTTTAATCAATTCACCGAATTCCTGAAAATCAATATGTCTACTACATAGCTGCTTTTATTGCAGTTTAGCTCATATATTTCAACAGAAAACAAAACAACCATGAGGGAAAAAACCAATTTACTTTTATTTGTCACAAATACCTGTAGGTACTGTTGTGTATCCTATAATATAAACGATTAATTTCATATATTTTTTACTAAATTAAATAATAAACCAAATAATAGGTATGATACTTTTTATTTCTTTTTTTGGTTAGGGGTTGCATTATCCTAATTAATTACGAAATGAACGAGTAAAAAGTTATTTTATGTCATTTAAAATATCTTAAAATATAATATATTTTAAGATATTTTAAATGCCAATTTTACCATCTTAGTCAAGATTTTTAATTATTCTTATTACCTAAAAAAGGACAGGCTTTTCTTGAGATTTAGGGAAAAGACAGGAATTAATTTTATTTTATATCTATCTTCGAAATCATTGTGTAAACTTGGGTGGTTATTATTCTAATGTTATATTAATTCCCACTTACACGTAATAAACCTAAAATTCATTATTCACTTAAGAGCCCTATCACATATTTTTTCCAGAAAGGCAAGAAAAGTGGATTTTTGGCGTTCTAATTCCAAGAAATGAAGAGATTTCTACAAACTTTAATTACTGAATTACCTGGACCATTTCTTGATGTTGACCATAGCGGCCTTTAATTTTAGATATAACGAATATTATTTACTTATTCAGCCCATTTTCCGAAAGTCGTTATTCGTAAAACGCTCGGAAGGCAAACTTTGAGCTCCTTAATACAGTAATATCACTACAACGAAAACCGTATACTATTTTTTTTTATGTCCGTCATGTATTCTTGTTGACCATAGCGGCCTTATTTTTTCGTTTTTTGACCACATATCCAAGGTATACATTACTTACAATTACACAAAATTTAAAAAAAAACTTCCTGTATCATTCTAATTTTCTCAGAAATAAAATAAGATTCTTATATAATACTTATACTATATTAAAGTTCACTCTTTTAGCAATACGACATAATATAAATTATTGTCATTAGAAAGGAGAAAACACTGCAAAAAACAATTAGAAATTGTGTATATATTTGCTTGCGCAAGAGAAGAGCGCTCAGTGCCGCGGTTTTCTCCCAGGGTTGAATAGTTATTTATTTATTTTTTTATTTATTTATCCTATCTTTTATAGTTACATCCAAAAAAAATGCGTTCATTTTTTAAACTCATTTTAAAAGAATACCTACGCTATTTTGTAATAGGCCTCTTAATACCGACATATTACTTAATATATAATTATAGTATATTATCCTATTAAATACATAACCTGACTTCTATATACCAACGTCTTTCCTAACCCTTATTTATAATCTCGCTACCACACGACGATAGCGAAGGAAAAAAAATGGTTCGCGATCTCCGAAAGTTAATTTCGATATTCGCACAAAGCGGTTGGAGTTCCGTTGAAAAATCAACTCAATTTGCTATCGCCCATTTAACTGCCATAAGTAATTGAAAGCGCTGGAGAAATCCGCTGAGGGGCCCGATAAATTGAGATTATTTCTTTCGCTCACAAAGGGGCTGCAAAGGCCCCTCGGAAGGCCGAGAGGCCGGGAGCCTCCAAGGGCGTTGGCGCCCGAGTCGCCGGCAACGCGGCACAGGAATTTGCCAAATTATATTCGCAAATTAGGACAAAATATCAGTAAACGACAATATGAAAATTTTTCCTCGACATCGTTACAGTAATCAAAATCTAATTTGATCGAAATCAAATCAAAGCGCCTGTCGCTGACTGATTCAATTTTGAACACTTCAGAAGTTTTCATGGTGCCGTTCATCAAGTTCGTTAGGAATCATGTTATTGGCAGGATTTTTCTCAGTCAAAGAGTCAAAGACAAATGAAATTGCTTACCAGCAAAACAATTTAAATAAAGTATTTAAATACAAATTAATTTGGCGCAATCCACTTTACATTATATGCGCATATTACATATACATAGCTAATGTAATATGCGCGTATATGCGCATATTACACATAGCTATTCTAGACGAGCATTTCTACACCATTCTAGAAGAGCACGAGGATATTATAGACGAGCATTTTCGTAGCATCACGAGTCAGATACAGACTTCGGTAAAATCACCAGTTTTAATACACATTAAAATAATAAGTTTAAACTTACTTTTCCGATAATTCAATTTGCGTTCTTCGGACACTGCTTAAACTAGACATTACTTTTATTTACCTTGGAATGTATGTATGTTTGTTTAGGTCAAATCTCAAGCTGAATTTAAACCACTTCCTCTTATCATATGAAATTGAAATTTTACATGTTGGTTCATTTCCGATGTTTAGGTCAAATCTTGTGTATTAGGTCAAATCTTCCGAATTTTTATGGTGAGTATGACATGATTCTAAAACTAGCATCAGCTCCCGACGAGACTACTCTTCGACGGTCAACAGCACAGACACACAATTTTGTATTCGCATTAAATTATAATAGCCCGTTTTAAATTTCACCATGACATGGCTGCTGCACCCAGGGTTGGCTTCCAACGAGGGGACTTCTCAACGGCCAACAGTACAGAAACGAAATTTTGTATACGCATTCAATTATGATAGCCCGTTGTAAGTTTCACCGCGACAGAGCATTTTAATAAAAGCTTGTTTTTAAAAATGTGTTTTTACTATTAACTTATTGATATTA
Source organism: Micropterix aruncella (assembly GCA_944548615.1). NCBI lineage: Eukaryota > Metazoa > Arthropoda > Insecta > Lepidoptera > Micropterigidae > Micropterix > Micropterix aruncella. The sequence continues at coordinate 13,287,056 of OX155959.1, read as the reverse complement.
TGGCTGAAAAGGGTATGCTATTTACTCGCCGTAATTGTTTTTGCAGCATCGTAAGCGCGCTATAAGCTATAGCGGAAGAGTGAGAGAGAGAGAGAAATGCAGGCTTTGCTATATTTCCTGAATTAATAATTAAATCTCTAGCGCTGTTATGGCAGCACCTGAAAAACAGGCTGATTTAAGCACAAAGTTATTTAATTAGCCAACAATTGAATAGCTCCTGTGTTAACCTTTTTAATATATTATAGCATAGAAAATGAAACTTGCAGAATGTTGAATTTGTGAATAAAACTCTCCATTTAATTTATAATTGGATTACCTGCTTCACATAACATTGAAAACTTTGGTTATTAAATAGTTTACATCCTCTCCGACTGTAGGTAGTCGTACATTTACATAATAACAACTATGAAACACGCAGCGAACACGAAACGAGAACTTAGCAAATCGCGATACGGAAAGGGGCTCGTAGCAAATGTGAATTATGCACAAACTTCCCGATACTACTATAATATCAAATTTATTAAGAGGCGATGCAAGTAGAGAGAAATTTCCAGTTTTCGTCGAGTCGTATTACGGTGATGACTCTCACTATATTATTATCTATATGAGATAAAAATAGAATCGTTTTAAGTTGCAGAATAGATGGAGATATCTCAAAGCAGTTAGACATTTCTGCCGTTAATAAATAACAAATATTAAAAAGAAACCATGTTTAAAAGATTTTGTAAAACCGATTAGATCCTCGTAAGTACGTAGGTACCTTAAATTTTATAAATTTTAACGTAACCTATTCTTACGCTGTTTTTTTTAAGTTATTTTTATTTTATTTATATTAAATATACGGGGTTTTTGCGATAACACGACTTCGTTCAAGGGGCATCTCTGTACGTGAGACTAAACACAAGAATAGACTTAATTTTATTATAATAAAAAAACATGATTTTAAGTATTAGAAGTTTATTTGTACGTAAGATTATTATATTTGAAAAAGTGAGTTAAAAGGTGAGTAGAGAGTTAGTGGAAAGTAAGAATTTTTTATTTAAGTCTTGGCTACCAAAGAATTTTATTTTTATTTTTGAGTTTCGGAATACTAAAAAAATATATTATGTTAGTAACAAAGGCTAAAATCAAAAAAAGTTTTAGGTGACATTTACCCCGATTTTTCACATAGAACAGTTGTCTCTAAAAAAACTTCCACTATTTTTTATGGAAATAGGTGCAAAACCACTAAATAATATTATTTTAAATTTTCTTATTCAGCTTCAGGTACAGAGTTACGCACAGTTACTGCGGTGTCGCGAACCCATCGTATATATCTGTCTATTATCTACCTACTTAACGGCTCCAAACTATTACAGCTTTATTACGAATCCGATTTTGAATATTAATTTTTACACTTACAGCTGTATGCAATACAATATTTAGATTTTACAGACGTACTTCCGTAAATAAATGTTTTGAATATTCTACATGCTTTGATATAACACATTTTTCAATAACTTTTCAGTGCATGGATCGTACTTCTGATTTAATCTTCTACGGGGGTGGATAACTTTTGCAACCATAGCAGGAGTCCCCAGGGCCTGTGACGGATTTAGTATATAAAACTCGAAAAAATAAAGTGCATTAGGAAACATTTCTAATGCACGTCTAATTCACTACGCGTAACTCCTAATAATCTGCCTCAATATTTCGTAAGTCGCAAGACTCCATCTATTTAAAATCATCTCATCTCCTTTAAAATCAATAACATTTCGCAAAATTATTTGTAAATAGAAAGTATAATATTTTGCAATTTCAAGAATAGGCCTTCAAAATGAACCATTGTTTCAAAGATGAAAAATTTGTAAATATTTATTAAAAAAATAAAATATAACTTGAAAAATAGACAAGAAAAAATATATATTGTTTTAAGAAAATTTTTGTTAAGTGTTTATATTTTTTTTGAAAGAAATACACTGACTTTTAAATATATTAGGAGCAAACTGTAAGAATTAAAAGTATATAAAATAATGATAATTATTTAAATCTAATAATGATAATATTATTAAAAATATATAATAATGATAAGACAAAAAGAAACGAAATGCACTAGTAGTTTTCAGTGAAAGACTGAAACGCATACAAGCGGTTATTAGTGCAAATATTGTTTAAGAATAATAAAACCTTTATTTATTTATTTATGTAATTAATTTGTAAGTCACAAACATCTACAGTAAAATGGAGTTGTACCATTAAAATAAAACAGACAAAAAACCAGTAGCTAAAAACTTATAACATGATATGACAAAAACTGTCACCAGTGATCCTATTTTAATATTACCTAACTAGGCTATAGCCTGTTCTAAGACAGATATTTAAATTGTTATAAATATTCATATATAAAAACTAAGTAATGAAAAGAATACAATAAATTGTAAGGATGTATACACTAATAGCTATTATTCATTCCTATGAGCTGGACAAAGTAAAATTAAAAATATAAAATTGTTAATCATAAACATAATAAATAAAAATTATGCACAAAATGATAGTATTTCAATAATTATAATTGTTTAAAAATATTGTAAAATAATCGTACCTAATTTTAAAAATAAAAAATAGTTAAATAAAAATGAGTTTTAAATGAGTAGTTACATATAAACATATTAAAATAATTCCAAAATATAAAAGAAATAGTCGCATTCCTAAACTTCGTTTTAAAAACCTAAAATGTCATGACGATGTAAAGTGAATGTTTTTATATATTTTGAATTAATAATTATAACATACATACATACAATTCCATACATACCATTCAGATATTTGTACTCTATGCACTATCTCTATTTATCCTACCCTCCTTCATCAACTAAGACTTAACACCTTTTTTAAATGTTGTAATTGTGTTGATAGCATTGATTGATTCAGGAAGGTGAATTACACATCCTGGGAGCGATGAATGAATAGTGTCGCTGTCCGTACGTGGTATTCTTACGTGGAAGTATCATATCCCCTGAGTGCGCTGCTCTCGTATTAAAAGTTATTCCCTCATTAAAAGTTGGTTGACTTTGTATAAATGGATAAATATATAAACCATAAATATTTCATTAAGAAACCTTAATTTACATTTATTACAATTTACAAATTACCTAAAAAAAATAATTATAAATACAGTAGTTCACTTTTTGTAATGGCAGTCGTGTTTTTTATTCCTTTTTATATATTTACTTGAATACTAATCGATTCCACTCTTTTATAGGCAATAAGAAACTCTGTGTCATAAGCCTAAAATAAATTGCATTTATGTCAAACGCTTTCGGCTCTGGAAAGTTGGACGCGAAATTTTCATTTTCAATAAGGAAAATTTCGGACACCTTTATGAAAATTTCCCTGCCCGAATTGAAAGACTTTTTACCTTGATTCGTCGGCAAGTGACGGAAGCCAATTTGAATGCGAATAAAAATAAAAGATTTATCCCCACAAAGGGAAAGAAACGCGGAGGGAGACTGAAGTTCTGGAGTTAGGCTGTAATTAAAGGAACCTACAAGAGGGCCAAAAGGTTCCTTTCTCCGCGGATCCGACAAAAGGTACATATGTCTAAATGGAATGAGTAAGGACAGAGCGCTTGCCTGAAGCCGCGTTCGCTCTGAATGTAAACGGGACTATTCATCAACATTCGCCCCAATATAAACACCTGAATAAGGAAGTTCTGGTCAATAGAAGAAATGGAGTATTAAAGAGAAAATTAAGGAGTTAGGATACGGAAAACATAACTCTCTTAGGAAGTCTCTACTGGATGAAGTAATACAGAAAACATAATCAGTTTATTTTAAATTGTATAACTTTTTATTAATTACAACAAAAAAAACTGTTGTCACCCCAATACTTTCACGGAAAGTAGACAAGCCCCTACGCGTGTGAACCCCCCCCCCCTCCCTCTCGATAGTGATAGTGTCAAGTGATTATGATGGCAAATGTAGTATATTTGTAGTAATTATGTCGTATTTCCGTGGTATGATGTAGTATTTTCTTAAATACGGCGGAATTTAAAAATTATTTGTTTTTGCTTGCATACGAGATATTCCAACCGAAATCTCACAATGTGCTTTCGGCCTAACGACGCATCTGTGTACCGAAATTTTAAGTCTCCAGGTAAATATTTTGAGATTAAAGTATGCAGAGCGCCCCCCCCCCCCCCCTTGGTGGACCGATTTCAACCACAAATCTTGACATAATGAAATGGTGCCTGCATGCCAAATTCCAACTCAATAGGATGACGCGTTTGGGAGCTATCGTGGAGGAATACACACACAAAGATACACAGAAGGGAATTCGCAATAATGTCCCTCTTCCAGGAAAGCAAAAAGCAAGATTAATAAATTATAATATCTAGACAATGAAGGCAATGCTGGTGAAGGGATTGCAATATTTGATCAGAAAGCCGAAAGCGAATATTCGCCAGTAGCACAAAAACTATGATAAGAAAATACAAATTAATATTAAAAATATATAAACTAGATATGAAATACTTCGACATTTATAAAATATTACCTAAAACTAACAGATGGAAAAGCATCACACTGTTGATTGTAATGACATAAGAGTAGCTATTGATAAGGCATCCCCAACTACCATTGAAAGACCACTGAAAACTCATTTAGTAAATACAGTCGTTGTTGGTTATATCATTGATTTTATAGTATAAAATCAATGGTTATATCAAAAACATGCTAAGCAACAGAAGTGAAAAGAGGCAGTCACGAAAAGAGGGTATCGCATCGTCTCTACTCTGGGATACTGCGATAGACATACAAATCATAAAGATAAATAATTGTAATTTATTTACGATCTAATAAGCGGATGATGAAAGTATGTCAATAAATAGAGACCACAAACACGGTGGCATAGTGATTAGGTCGCCTGATCTTACGTTGTAAGGTCCCGGGTTCGATTCCCGGCTGGGTCACCATTTCCGTTTTGATCAAATTAACGGAATCGCATTTTCAATTCTGTCGATCGAATGCAATAACAAGACACACACTTACAGATATGTTAGACGCACACATAAATATAACACGTCATAGTAGGGTTGGTTGTAAGAGATTGTCATATGCCAATAAACCCGCCCATTGTGACATTTTCACAATAAAAACAAACACTTTAATATGCTAAACCACATAGGGAAAACAGTACTCATTGTAGTTTAAATATAATAACATGGCAAAGAATATGATGAAATTTTACAAAAAAGCCACTCATTTACGAATTACTAGAACGATGTTTGAAAGATGATTACATAAGTACTAAAGAACATGAAATACTATCCTACACATACTTGTATTCCCTGGCTTACTAAAGATACGGCTGAAGTTGTACCATCTAATCTACCCTAATCTTCCATTTTATTTCTTTTATGTTGTGGCGTATATCTAAATCAATTAACTACTCGAATACCCGACCCATATGTGCTTACGGATTAAAAAACCAAAGTTTTGCCGAGACAACTAGTAAGAGCATACTATATGTTTTCTATATTAAAGGCTCATCATCAAAATCTTCAGAGCGGGTTTCAAATTAGTTTTAGCTTCTAATCGAACGAGGCCTGACTGTGACCACTGCATAGGTATACGGTTTTTTTTAAACAAATCAGTCTAGTAATTTCGTCTGTATGTGCTGTCACGTAACAGCGCGGACACATTTTCTTAAATAGTCACTTTTTTGTTTCCTGGGACATTAAAATGTTAAAATTGATTTTCGTACTTAAACAAAATTCCCATATTAGTCCGTATATGGGTCATAAGAATCTAAATCTTGAATACATTTCGTACGCTGAATGGTAAGAAACAATAACCCACATTTGAGCACGCATAATATTTTCGCGCTATTAACTTTATCGTAACTCGCCACCAGATAGCGCTGCAACACATCAACTTCTATGCCGCTCAGCTGATCGCCATCGCCACTAGGTGGCGCTGCAGCACATTAACTTATACACCGTTCAACCCATCGCTATGAAAATCGTTATACATAGGTATTCGAGCTCGGTTATATAACACGGCCAACGCCAAGTATATAACTATAGAAAATAGTATTATTTTATAATATTTTCTTCCAACGAATTCTATGTTTTCCTATGGAAAAAACCTCCAAAGTAAACCGGATGACTAGGTTAATGATATTATTAATTTCTACCATTGTTTAATCCGCTGAACACGTCAAATAGTACGAAAAGAGTACGAATAGAGTACGCATAGAGTACGAAAATAACAGAAAAAATAATGAGGAAACAAAAATATACTTCCCTTTCGTAGAATTATTTTTGTAGCAAATTGAATTTGACACAAAATTGGTTTTAATTCGTTCTAGCCATTGGCAATCAATATGGCACAAATAACTTTTTTCACGGTTTTCCAGGTGATCAACCATCAATAGCGACTGTTGATATTGATCTTTGTGACGCAATACAGTTATCACATCTTCATTACGTTGAATAATTCACGTTTTTGCTTATATATTGCAATAAGTCTTTAACATTCAATGTAATTACTGTAATCAATGTAATATCAATGTAATTCCTGTTATCGCTATCAAAATCCATAATTTTGTCTCTAAAACTCATTGTTAGTCTTGGTTATTTCATGAATGTTCCTATATTCTGCTTACCATAGAAACTGTATTTCCATCATACTGCATCAGTATAATTCCAGATAGTTTATTAATCAATGATTCTTCAACCCGCAACGTTCCTATTGCTTATAATATAAGTATTTTTAATTCTACCCAGGTAAAATATTCACAGCTCTTGATGTGAAGCAGAAGCCGGGTACATTCACACAGTCATAATAAGAATTAGGAATCGTTCGTTCGTTAACGTTTCCGGACCGTTGAAGCAGTATCGTTTGGCCTGGTGGTAGAAGACTCACCATTTCCAAGGACGCCCTATTGTTCATGGTCGCAAACTAGACAGCGAGCAATGTGCACAATCTTCGAGGAGGCCTCTTCTGTGTCCCATTTTATTCCATCCCATCTGTGTCCCTTAATGTTATGATTTTATTAAGGGCAAATATCTAAATTCCATAAATTCCTAAATATCCAAATATCGAATATCACAAAAATTTTGAACAACGTCCCTTATAAGTCTGAATATATATATATATATATATATATATATATATATATATATATATATATATATATATATATATATATATATATATATATATATATATATATATATATATATATATATATATATATATATATATATATATATATATATATATATATATATATATATATATATATATATATATATATATATATATATATATATATATATATATATATATATATATATATATATATATATATATATATATATATATATATATATATATATATATATATATATATATATATATATATATATATATATATATATATATATATATATATATATATATATATATATATATATATATATATATATATATATATATATATATATATATATATATATATATATATATATATATATATGTTACCGGTAATCTATAGAAAACATTACATATTTTAAAATATATTCAATTCTATACAACACATTAAATAAAATGCATTCTATACAATATATTGCGCTATATAGGCAACCTTTATATTGCATGTAAAGATTGTTGGGTAAGGGTAAAGTATTATTTGTTGTTTATTCGATATATTACCTAGGCATATTATAGAATACGAGTACCTGTCATCTTGTTTGTAATGTTATAAATATCAAGGTAAATGATAAAATGACCAAGACGCGTAGTCCTTCGATATCCATGGCTCAGTATGTATATATCACAGTTAAAAGCTCGGCAATAGAAACCATATGATCAAATGGAGATATTGTTTCAGCTGATAACTATGTCTGAATCTCAAGATTAAGTCATTCCTGAGTTTGATGGGGGTTCGACAAGGGATTGCGCCGTTCGCTCAGATAAATGCGCAATATGATAAATTGTAACGATTTTTTCTCGAAGGCTGGTATCACCAAGTAGACCTACTGCGGAGATTATAAAATCTACATTGTATGCTAACTAGATTTGACATCTACAACGAGCGAACCCCAGGAAGTTTTAACGATAATGATAGTTCTATCTCACGTGAGATGTGGGTAGAAGACTTAGAGACGAATACAAACCTACCGTCTAGCTAAGCCAACATGCCCGTCAGAGGCCAACGCCTTATGGCAAGGCAACGGGAAAGGTAAACAGCTCGCATCCTAGCCCCCTGACTACCAGTTTTGGAAGAATATCTCGGTATGGAATTAACCATCAGGATACCTCCAACCTCCCGACTGGTTACATGTTCGAAGTCGGTTGCGGGACCTCTAGCTGCCCTATATTCATCGGTGATTCAGTTTGAATCTATTGCAAACCATTGGCATATTTTGCCCGGCGCTGAATTCAGGATCAGGTAGGCAATTGGTCATTTCAAGCGTGGTTGACGACTGGTCAACATCCACCCCCGCTGCTTAGGAAACAGTATATTTCTATAGTCTCCCGACTCCTTCAGTCAGAGTGCATACACATGCTATGCTAATATTGTACATACATTGTATGCTCATGCTTGATACAATATATGTATGTATACAATAAAAAATTGAAATTCAATGTTGAAAACTTGAAATAGAGTGTTGAATGTTGAAACGTTGAATGTTGAAACATTGTAAAACGAAGGGATTGTTAGACTTAGTGTCAGATTTATGTTACGAAGTGATACACGAGGCGATAAATGCTAATGATATATTATGATAATGAACGGATTATTACGATGTGTGATATAGGTTTTTGAAGTTTTACCAATATTAAAAATAATAATTGGGCAATACATACTTTGCCTAATTTTCATTCAGCATTTTATGAAATACCTAGGCAGTAAATTAAACCATAAACGATATTGAAGCCTATTTAACACTTTACCTAGATAGCTTTCAGCAACACATAATTCCTAGGTATTCATTCAATACCTAGGTAAATCATGAAAAAAGCCTTATTTCATATATTGGTTAACCGTCTCAGAAAATATAAAAAAATCCTTGTTTTGCAGAATTCCTAGGTTATACACTTTGCCTGTAACATATATAGGTATAAGGGTGGATCATTTTTTTTTTCTCAAATCATTTGTAATAGTGAAATTATGGCATCTTATTAGGTCAATTATACCTGTAAATTATTATTCATTTACTTTTATTGCAAAAGCCAGCGCATCGACCACCAAGTTTGATATAGACGTATAAAATAGTGGATAGAGCAACGACATCCTAAACCACTTACAACATAATCTTTTCTAAACATAACGCATAATATTGTTAAGTGATATTGTTTAAAAATAGTTTGGTTTTATAACTTTAAGAGGCTAGTCGAAAATTGTCGAGCACGTATCGCATCCCACAGTAGCGTAATTGTTTTCGTCTGGCTTTAGTGCCACAAAATTAATATAAAAATATGTACGAGTATTTGTGGGCGTTTCGCATTCGTTACAATCTTTTATCTTTAATAAATAATAGATGTTATAAACGCTAGAAGACAAAATTAGCAGTTGCCCTATATTCAGTAGTGTAGATATAAAGTACAATGAATTGTCGACATACAAAATGTTATGAAATGTTAAGAATGGAATAGGTTTCAACTTAAAATTAGCAGAAATACTATCAGAGAACCATTATTTTCTATATTGCCAAAATTGTGTCTCAAATATTAGAGGATGTTCAAAGAAAATCGTCCCTGCCTACGCTTTCACATACAAATCTTTTATCTAACTAATAGATGTTATGGAAGCTAGAAGACAAAATTAGCAGTTGCCCTATATTCAGGAGTGTAGAAGATATTAGGAACAACTGGAGTTGTCAATTACAACGGGCGAAACCGTCATCTCAGGAAGTTTCAACGATTAGTCGTTCTATCTCCCTGGTGAGCGCAGAAGACTTGGACAAAACAGTCCACCGTCAAGCTCTGCCACATGCCCGTAAGAAGCCAACGTCTTAACAGCGAGATAGCCAGGAGTGTTACCCAGCGGGCTTACACTTACGCCCTTACTTCCAATTGCGACCAGATTAGTCCAGTCTCTCGATTGGTTACGAGTTCGAGGTCGCTTGCGCGGTCTTCTCCCTTACGAAGCGGTGAAACGGTGTATACCGAATCTATCGCGGACCACGGCATCCTTTGCCCGGCTGTCCGCCCAGAATCGGGTAGCCGATGTCGTTTCAAGAGCAGTCGCCGTAAGGTCCGCAACCACCCCCGCTCTATAGAAAACAGTACTGCTTCCAGACTCCCCTGACTGCTAGTCAGTCGAATCGATTGGCTTACGCCACACGGTGCGCAGATCGTCCAGGAGCGCCAGAAGGTTGATTCCTAGGGGAAACTAGCCCTAAGGCCAGAGTCCTGCCCGAGCTCGCACTTCATGCGTGGAGACCGCCGGATGGGTGTTGACCCGTGAGTGTGACCAATTCTGAACAGAATGGGTTTTCGTGACCAACTCAGCAAGAGCCCATTAGCTCCCAAATAAGTACTCTCATATTAGGTACAATGATTTGTCGACATATAAAGATGTCATTAAATGTTATGAATGGAATAGATTGCAACTTAAAATTAGCAGAAATACTATTAGAGAACCATTATTTTCTATATTGCCAAGATTGTGTCTCAAATAGTAGAGAATATTTGTATAAAATCGTCCTTGCCCACGCTTTCACATACAAGAGTCATTCAGTTATTAAAGGCTTATTATTTAAAGTGCAGAAACCTCATCAAATCTTTCAAAAGATTATCTGCTGATCATAAAATGATTTCCTACAGCATAGCAGAGGATTTGCATTCTTTTCTGAATGTGTTCATGCAAATGTAAACAAATTCAACTTTGCTTTTGTCTAAGAGAAGACACGTTAACAGTACAAGAGCAGATGTTTTTGCTTGACCAAAGACAGGCAAGGAAGATGCAAATTGGTGAAATACACCGAATTCTTACAAATAAATCACAAAAAAGGGAAAACGAGCATGTAAGACACAAAATCGTGCGAAACGCATCCAGAAAAGTCATGCCCAGATTTGAGAGTAAGCGAGATTTTGTGGAAACACATAATAAGTAAGTATTTTTTACGGTAACCTTATAATAATAATAATAAAACGCTTTATTTTACTAACCAAAATGGCGACCCTATTTCCTAAAAGAAATATCTTACAGCTAACCTAAACCTAATGAAACAATATGTTATGAGGTAAAAATATAAAAAAAATAATTAATGAAATTTGTAAAAGCAATTAGTACTATTTAAGCCAATTAGTACAATCCAGCAGAAAATAAAACAATAAATTTAGGAAAAAAAAAAACCTAAATTAATATTTTCTGTTACCAAATTTTTGTACTGTGTTAATTTTTTATGCAATAATTCTTAATTTTCTATTAATATACAATTGTTTTTTTTATAAAACACATAGGATTAACCAAACGTTGTTTTTTCCAAAACTCCCGAAATTTTGAATGACATGCGCGGGCTTAATTTATAACTAAATTTAACTTTTTAGGGCCAATAACCACTTGTTTAGAAATAAGATAAAATAAATACCACTACTACAATATGATCAAATAACTTTTATTTTTTCCCATAAATGAGCGATCCACCCTAATATACCCGTATATATTTTTGCGAATTCAAACCAGTAACAGAGAGACCACCAGATGACAGGCGAATATCTAACAGATAAATAGTATATATTTTATATTTTTTTGGATATTTCATCAATGCATACTGCATAGTCTGTTTTTCTGTTCTGTTGAACATTTTGAAGCTTATGACAAAACGTGATAAATGTTGAAAACAAAATTACACCGATAGATTAGGCATGGGATTCATGTAAATTACTGAGAAATCAATGCGGCCAACCATGTAGCAAATCTAAAAGAGCTTTCATTTTCAGGAATTTGAATAACTCAACACCTAAAGAAACCTGGATTTATCTCCATAGCCAATGGTATGTGTGAACGTGAGTAAAATTAAATTAATACCTCATATTTCAAATATCGATCTGAACACCATGAATTTCTATCACTTTAGATTCTAATTCGAAAAGAGGCAAAGCCTCCAAAGCCTTCATTACATTACTACTCTGTACTTGGAAACGATTCGTCCGATCTTGGAGCCATAATTTATATCAGCCGTTTGCCACATAATAAATGTTTCTTGGTCTATTAGAGATGTACGCTATTTTGGAAAGGGCATTCATATTAGCACTTTAAATTGTTGAGATTAAATTGTTTATATTTTTTTTAAAAACTTGGTATTATTGCAGTATAGGAATCTCTTCTAGATTGTTGATTTTTTTAACGTCACCCGACTATTCACGACGCTGATTCCGAATCTGCAATAATTTTTATTCGGACTAAATAAATAAGCGAGTTATAGGCATTCAAAAAAGGGTCTAACCGGTACATTTCGGTAGGTTAAGTTAGTATTTTTTAAATAATACATAAACACCTATTTGGCGGTAGGTTATATTAGTTTGTTTTAAAAAACAGTCTTAAAAACCGAGTATGTAAATTTTGTCTTGAAATTTTACGCGTCCGAAGCTTTTTTCTTTCAAATTTAGCATTACAATGATCAACTCTAGTAGTATTTCTTTATTTTTTCAAGTTCTGAGAAAGGTTCCTATTCTGCAATAATTCCAAAAACTTATATTACACCCAATATCTATTTCACTCGCTGCCTTGGAACAAGTCCTGACACTTAGTTGGGCGGCTTTACACATACGCCAACGTATTACACATATCAGTATCAATGCTCATACCGGCTGTATTATTATGAATAAATGTAAATATATATACAAAATATGAATATTGCTAACTGACATACATATGTATTGTTAATGCATTATTTAATTATTAAAAGAAATAAATTAATAAATACTCCTCCACCTATCAATGAATATGTATAAAAAGCTGCGGCAGCGATTTTCAACATTATATAGATTTATTGTTTGAATATCGTTTTCTAAATTTTTAGATATACCCCATAACCCCTTTAAAGTTCAATTTGTTTTTTAAATATATATATTGTTATGATGAAGAGAACATAAATATAATATAATAATATCGTACTTAACAAAATAATAGCTACACTTTGTTTGACTTACCATTGAATAGAGCAGTGACGACCACCAATAGCAATATTTGAATTGGTTGCATGATTGACGGCGGCATGTCATAACCAATTGCATCGGTTACTCAACCGGTTATAGCCAATTTTCACTCACATCACAACACGACCGAATCTACACACTTGACTTTTACAGTTTCTTTCATGATTATAATCCATCCTGAGAATAGTTGGTTATTGCTGTCAGTTTGTGCACAATTCAAAACGCGGATCTGCGAGAGCGCGCGCGCGGCAGTTTTCCGATTTCCCGAAATTCAGGCGTCGACGAGCGGCGCGCGCGGACAGACTGAGGATAGGTCCGGCCCTCGCGGGATGCGACTCGCCACTGGAGTCCCTCACTACGCTGCCGTAACTGGGAGAGTCGGGATCGGGATCGGGATCGGCGGAGCGGGATGCCGCTAGAGCCGCCCGCCCCTGCCAGAGCGGGACAGGCGCAATTAGAAGCGGCTTGTCGCCAGACTCTTTCCTTCTTCCACATTCCTCTCCCGGTCCGCGTTCGTGATGTTGAATAATCTGTACATAGCGACGCGATTGTTTCCCTAGCCTGCGATAGTAAGTAAACAATATTTACATAGTATTCAGGCAGTGAGAAGAAAGTTTAAACGAGAAAAATAGGGTAGGCTATGTCGGGGCGCATGGCCCAAAGCCTACCAGAGAGCTTTAAAACTGGGATTAAATCAAATAAGAATCGGTCGTATTTCTAAATTACTTATTTATTTTAAGGGTTATTTGAGGTATTAAATGAAAATAATATATAGAATACTAATTACTTTTTATACTTATAAATTTTCTATATAAAATCCTCAATTTCCACTCTATAAAAATATACTAGAAAAGAATAGAATAACTTTATTGTGCTATAAAAACATTACTAAATGAATATTACCCATAGAAAAAGACAATGTATGCACAAATGGCGGACTTATCGCTATAGCGATATCTTACAGTCAACCATTCGATAAACTAATTTCTTATTGTCACTATACAATATACACAGAAGTAGTAAAGTTAAATTTAAAATAAACTTATACAAATATATGTGAATAACTTATGCTAAGGTTGCCCAGGGAAGGATAAAGGAGAGGACAAGGTGAGGTATTTTGTTAGTGGCTGTGTAAAAATAAATGTTTCTTCAACAACTTTTTGAAAGTGTGCAACGAAGGTGCATGCCTGAGTGAGTGAGGGAGTGAGCATGCCAAGGTGAGTGAGGGAGCTGATTCCATACACGAGCAGAATGGACCGTAAAAGAGTGCGTGTAAACAGAAGAATGAGGTATCAGAATGGCGAGTGTGTTATTCCGGCTTGATCGAAGTGAAAGACCGTGGCCTCCCAAAGGTAGGAAATTCTTCCTGAGATAGGAGGGTGAAGTAGGGTTATTATGTTGTAGAGTAGCGACAACGTATGCAAATTTCTTCGATCGCGAATAGGAAGCCAATAAAGTTGCTCACGAAAGCAGCTAACGTGGTCGAACTTTCGGAAGTTAAAGACATATCTGAGGAAGATATTTTACAGACGCTCCAGCTTATTCACAATAACCTCAATGGCAAAATATAACAAATAATATAACATATAACAAACATCAATATAACAAACATCACAGTAGTCTAGTAATCTGTACGAGCAACTTCTGTTTTAGAATCATGTTTTCAGGATTTATATTATGTAGGCAAAAATCCAAATTTCTTCTAACTAGAGCTGTAAATTCTCTCTCTCTCTCTCTCTCTCTCTCTCTCTCTCTCTCTCTCTCTCTCTCTCTCTCTCTCTCTCTCTCTCTCTCTCTCTCTCTCTCTCTCTCTCTCTCTCTCTCTCTCTCGCTCTCTCTCTCTCTCTCTCTCTCTCTCGCAGAAGAAAAACAAATATGTCAATGATCTCAACGCGACCATTCAAAATGTAATTCAGGGACAATTGTTTGCCTACAATTATCAACCAGGATGAGGTAGTCAACTCTGGATTTTTGAATTCGCTGGGATTGCTTGGATTGCCACCTCACATTTGTAATAGAAATTAGGCGCAGTCATCATCATGCTGCGTAACATCAATCAACCTCGACAATCAACATCAATCAACGGATTTACCATTCGATTTTAAACGGCTGCAATTCCCCGTGGGTCTGGCCTTCGCGATGACAAATCACGCGTGTTGGAAGTTTGCGGAATTAACTTGTAATTTCCGTATTTCGCGCATGGAAAACTGTATGTCCCGTGTTCGCCAAGCCATCGGTCGAAAAAGCCATCATTTTTGTTTATTTACACACCGGAAAACATAACGAAAAACATAGTTTACCAGAATGTTTTGTGTTGAATGTGAAGTGCATTTATATTTCATCATGTAAATTAAATACATTGAATGATTAAACTCATTGATTAAAAGTATCGATTTTAAAAGTATTGAATACAAAAGTAGCGATATCGAAACAAAAGTACTCGATATGTCGCTAATGCTACCCCACTGAAATGTTCGCTGTAATTTACTGGTGGCTGACACTGTCCTGAACGTGTTAATTATAAACAGATCATTCACAAAAGGCTCTAAACTTTGAAAATTGTTCTGATACAAAAATGAAAATTTTGCCTGTTCTGCAGGATCTTCTTGAAACTCGTTGAAGTCGAAAACGGTTATTCAAGAAGCAGACGAAAGTACTAAAGTTACTACTAGTAGATCTATAAACTTCATGTGAATTACTTCGCTGAAAGTATATCGCTCGCTGAAGTGGTCTTTCATAGGGTCCCATTAAAATGACGGCGTACTGGCAGCATAGAGAAAGAAACAAGATTGGCTATTACTAGGAGCCTTATAGTGAAAAAGTTCTTTAATAGTAATAGTTGTGATTGATGTTTGAATTGATCGGCTGTAAAGCCAAAATCCTAGTCAAGTAATGTTTGTGAACGAAAGAAAGTATTGTGAACGCGCAGCATTTTTTTCGAGATGAAAACGGATACTCTCCCCTAGACGAAGACCTTTTCCAGACTGTCTGTCTGTGAGTCTGTGTGTGTGTGTCTGTCTATGTGTGTAAAATCTGTCTGGGAGTCTGTGTGTGTGTCTGTGTGTGTGTGTGTGTATTGAACTGAAATTTGGCTTGCAGGCATCATTTGGTTGAAAGAGTTGAAAAGATTGTGTTTGAAATAGGTCTACCAGAGGGCGCGTTAGTCATATTTCAATCTCGAAATATTGTAGTTAGAGACTTGAAATTCGGTACAAATAGAGTTGCCAAGTACAACCGGCGAACCTTAGGAAGTTTTAACGATTGATCGTTCTATCTCCCGTGAAGTGAGCCCAGAAGACTTGGACAAAACAGTTCACCGTCAAGCTCTGCCACATGCCCGTAAGAGGCCAACGCCTTATCCGCGAGATAACCAGGTACGTTACCCAGCGGGCTTACACTCACGCCCTTACTTCCAATTGCGATCAGATTACTCCGTTTCGACTGGTTACGAGTTCGAAGTCGCTTGCGCGGTCCTCTCCCTTACGAAGCGGTGAAAGGATGTAAACCGAATCTATCGCGAACCACGGCATCCTTTGCCCGGCTGTTCACCCAGGATCGGATAGCCGATAGTCGTTTCAAGAGAAGTCGCCGTAAGGTCCGCAACCACCCCCGCTATATAGGAAATAGTACTGTTCCAGACTCACCCGTCTATTAGTCAGAGTGGACAATCGATTGGCTTACCCGCACGGTGCGCAGACCGTCCAGAAGGGCCAGAAGGTTGACTCCTAGGGGAAACTAGCCCTAAAGCCAGAGTCCTGCCCGGGTGATACAATCGATTTTTTGCGATATGTAAAGTGTAATTTTATTATTCCAAACGTTTTTTATAAATTATAAATATTATAATTACAGATATAGTTTTGGACAAAATTTGTCAACTCTTTAGGAGGACACGTCAGACTAACGATAATTCTAATTGTTATTTCCGTATTTCAGCAATAATGGCAACATTCAGAATAAAATTAGGAAAATCACGAAACATAGATCGCGCTGCAAGAGTCGTATAGGCGACTTGCCAGCCCTATTAGGGCGAATCGTTTTGTATTTTATTTCAATGAGAACATCGCACAGTACTGCGACAGTAGACAAAAATTTAAAAATGTGACTGACGATTTGACTTACACCGTTATTATTAGTTGGACATTTATCGCTTGCATAGTATGACCTTTTGAATAAGCGACATTCACACGCAGTGCAATAATCACATGCTAGTTGTAAATTGCCACTCGAATTAAACGTCTCATTCGGCCCAAGTTAACAAATATTTACAAACGAACTACCTACTACGAAATACGAACTAGGGTATATACTACGGTATGTGCTTTACAGTACTATTTTAAATATGGCAATAAATGTTTTGCCTACCACTTCTGCGTGTCCTCAAAATGTCATCTCGATTTTTTATCAAAATAATATTTTTTTGGAATTTTGACATAGCTTCAAAAAAAACTTCAAAAAACACCTCTTATTTTTAATATTTTGTTGCTACTTTGTTAAACTTTCATTTTTGGTATCTTTTGTCTGCGTCTGCCTGCAACTTACCTATTTATGTTTTTTTTCAGCCTGAGGCAACTTCATCAAAAATGTCGACCTAATAATATAAATATGTTTAAAATACGAGAAAAACTAAAAAAATCTATGGTTTTCGAAAAATTATGCTCGCTACTGAATATCTCTCATTGCTCCATTCAACAACAAGGCCAAGCGGCAACTCCATGTAGTCTGTTTTATTTTAAAATTGTATGAATCATTGGATTATGTCCATATGTCGTATAAATATTGGTTATAAATAAAATCTTGGACGGATAGAGTAACAAATGAGACGGTGCTGCAAAGAATGCACAAAGGATTGGGATTACTGAAGATCATAAAGAGAAGGAAATTACAATACATGGGCCACATATGTAATGCCAGGTAACAAATACCACCTTCTCCAACTAATCCTGCAAGGCAAGATAAAAGGCCGCTGAAGACCTGGCCGAAGAAGAACCCACTGGCTACAAAACCTCATTGAATGGTTCAACTCAAACGTACATTTGATTCAAAACCTTTATCGGCACAGAAAGCATTAACTTTGTATTTTATTTGTATCGTCCGTAGCCTCGTTGAAACACTAGTTTCCGTCAGATCACCAAATTTAAGCAGCGTCGGGTGTGGTCAGTACCTACTTGGATGGGTGATCGCCTGAGTACTGCCAAGTGATGTTATAAAATCCAGCCGCCTTTAAGATAATTATTGTCGTTAGACATTAAGATGGGCCGTTACAGTGTAGTGTATAAAGGCAAAATAAAATTTAGAACTTTCCGAGGAAAAATATTAAAAATAAAAACATAAAAACTTTGCTATCTTTTGTGAATGCAGTACAGAGTGACTGTTTTTCTAGCCTGTACTTATTAAGAAGAACAAAAAGTTATTACATACTGCATAATATTATCAAAAATGATATAATGGCAGAAGCAAATCTGAAGGAATTATAAAATAATATGTTTATGAGAAATTAAGTCTTTAACATAGATTTGTAAATGGGTATTCGATAGAAGTTCTGCTGGGGAATTCTGAAGTGGCGATACGATAAGTCAATGGGATACTTACAGTGATCGGCCAAACGGCATTTCACGTGCTATCGTCTGTTCTAACCTTACTTCTGACGATTCAAATGCTATCGAGTCGCTTCCAGAGAATCGCAAATATCTCCGAGTAACAACAATCGTATATCGTATCGTCGCTTTCTATTCTTCCTAAACGGCCCCGGCAACAGTATTTATAAGCAAACGTTTACCGTATCAAAGACTAACACAAACGATTTTATGTTTTTTTAGTCTTCGCATCTCTTAAACCACTTGATAGGAATTATTGTAAGAAGTTAAACCAATCCGCGTCTCCATTTACGTTATTCAGTTAGAATATATAAATGTAATTTGATTCTAATAATCGATATGCCTAAGCCAGGTTATGGCTTTTCAAATAATGGCCATACTGCTAGGAGAGTTTCTAACAATCCCTATACTGCTATGTCCCTATACAACACACCACACAACAATCCCTATACTGGCATACTGCTAGGAAAGTTTTAACAATCCTTGCGGAAATAAATGGAATTGATAAAGAAGTAATTAAACAATATTCATTACTTTTAAGAATATTGGTTATCGGAATAGTAGTAATGAATATCGGAATCGGATTAAATCTCATCAATTAATTGGTTGTAAGTTTATTCTAATATTGTTTATTATAGAATAATAACGGGCGATGACTTTTGTAAATTTATGATCACAAAACTAAGTAAATCTTGGTTAACATTTTAGAATAAAGGCCATGATGTCTCATTTTGGTCTTTTTTTGTTAAGTTATAATTTTGTTTATGTAAGACCTTACTATTATTTTTAATATGCGTAATAGTAAAATTATATATTTTTTTATACTGATTTTATGAGATTTTTAAGATATAAAATATATTTTTTTTCAGTGGTTTCAGTTTTATGATTTTAGTAGCATTAATTCATATTTTTTTTTAATGTTTGCAGAATTTTGGGAGTTATGATTTTTATCTTATCTTCCCATACATTCGAAGCACTTTGCAGGGCATTGTTTCGAGAGTAGGGATGCTACCTCTTTCCCTTAGCGGCCACGATTATCTATAAAACAAGACAGATTCTTATTATTTATTTCTGGTAACAAAATTGTTTCCAAAATTGTATTCTTGTTTAATGGTACACACAAATAGAAGCAATCTCGTACATTCTATTTGTGTGTACCAATTAATAGGCTCAATGAATGTTACGGCGCAAGTAAATCAATGTCAATGGGTAATGTGTTTATATAAATAAAAAACTTTCTCTCCCTCTCCCTTTCTCTCCCCCTTCCTAATTTATTGGATTTCACGGTATCATTCAAAAAACTAAAATAAAATTAGGAAAGATCACGTAGGTAAATATAAATCTACAGACTAAACCACCTTTAAAAATATTCCCTAAACAATTCAAATAAATAATCTTATGAATTGTCATGAGCTCCGTTTATTTAATATTTAAAACGTCATCGTCAGGATGGGAAAGATGCTGTCTCACGGACCGAAGGAACACGAAAGATGAAAATACTGATTTTCTAAGTCCTCTTGAATCGAGGTTTGGGCGCCAGTGGCCTTCGGTACGTGGGGAACAGCCGGAGCCTAGGCAAAACTGCAAGCGCAGCCGGCCATCGTCTAGCGCAGCTGTCAATGGGGAAGCAAGTCAATCCTTTGAGGAACCCAGCACTCAGCCGACGAGCCTTAACAACGGGTCGTGGGGAGCAAATCCTCAGGGCAAGGATCGACCTACGGACGCGAGAGCACTCCGGGGAGTGGACGACATTGATTTTACTTTGGGAGGATTGAAAGAAACACCGCTTCTTAAGGTGGGAACGTAGGGATTTGGCAGGGACGAGGATCTCCGCCCGTGTGTTTTATACTTATATAAATGGCCACTAAACTTATTAATTACCTCCGAGGCTCTTCCTGAGTGCCTTTGAGCGTGAATTTATCAATATTCCTTGGTTCCTGTGAAAGATGTCAATCTCCGCGTATCAACGTTCTGACGTCTACGCTCACGCCCTCCGACGGCCGTCCGTCGCACTGCCTGCGTGAACGATGATCGACCCGCTCCGGGTCGGTTCGGAACCTTGCTAAACCCTTGCTTTAATCATTGATTTTATAGTTTAATTTATAAATCCTTCCTTGGCGAGATGCGAATTTCGCCAGATGTTAAATAATGAAATAAATATATAATTTGATTCTATGTAATTTCTCAGGCCGGAACCCCGCCTTCTCTTAATTTATTAGACCCTTATTTTATGTCCTTTTATGTTCCTGTTTTCATAGTAATAAGATGAAAGAAAATAAAGAGTTATGAGTGACATGAAGTTTTTATTCCAAAGAAACGTGGCGCCCTTACAATATGGGTTTTTACTGCTTTTGCAGCGCGCGTTGGCGCTGCAGCTAAAATTATGAAAATATACATTATAAAGAAAGAAAAGGTTACAATTTTGGATCCGTGCGGATATGCCGCACGGGATGGCTGCGGGACGGAATTTACCGCGTGTCCCGGATTATATTTTTACAAGTTATATTGTTGATTCTAAAAATACTGACCTCGTCTAATGTTAATGGTGAGCGGAGTGGAAAGGAGGGTTCGTTTGAAAGGAACGAGTACGGATCGCTGTGATTGAGACCGATTTTGCCGAGCCGCGTAATGGCGGTCGGGCGCAAACATTTGCAAAAGAAAAAATATATATACGGAATCTACTTTGCGCCTGGCGGCGCGGGATTACGGCTTAGGCGTTTAAGTGAGGACCTGAATATTATTATGGCATACTAGAAATTTAGAAAACGTGGCTGCGCAGAGCGCGTGGAAAGAACGACCTTAACAGATGTTTGTTCAGACTTGCCTGGGTAATGGGAGATGTAGAAAAGATGCCAGCGACCACTGCTGCTAGTTAAAAGTATTTACACTGATTTTACTACTGATTAATGAATAATGCTTTCTCATTGAGATATGGCTGAATAATGACCCGCCGGCCCGCGGCCGGAAGCCGCGGGCCCACCGCTTCGGTGACCGCTCTCCTCCGTGGTCCGTGTAAGAAGAAATAGACCGTCAAAAATCGCCCGGTAATTCGGTGCGTTAAAATTTTAAAATCAATAGGGAGGGTCGTTGACCAATTCGCCGTGTACGGTTAATTGCTTATCGCATTATCGTAACACGGTGAATGGCGGATATCAAATAGTTATTAAATTATAAAATAATAAGCAATGAACCTTGGGCATTGCACGCCAGGTTGGATAAAGGAGTGGCTCCTGACACTCAAAAATAAAATTATGGTCTAGAAGAAATACTACTAAGTGCATGAACTGCAAGCAAAGGAATGGTTTAGGAATGTTTCCTGCCTAATTCGAGGAATTTATCGAGTACATTTTAACTTATTTGGTAACATATTCAGAAATATAATGCCTTAAGGCTATGTCGCAGAGGGCGATGAACAAAAATATCAGAATGAGAAACAAAAAAAACATAACAGTATGTACCTATGTAAAAACATAATAGTATCTACTTTGTACGTTCGGATCTCAGCCGAAACTCTAAACTGACTTAACTTAAATTATCTATTAAATTTTAACACTTAGCTGGTAACATTATCGTCTAAGAATATGAAAATAATTATTACATGATTTAAATGCAGATGAAGATTCTGCGATTTGCCTGATGGGCGTTGAGATTAATTTTCGCTGAAACGGTAATACAGTATAAGTGAAAAAAAAATAATAACGTGAAGACGTCGTGAAAAAATAACGTGAAGTTGACCTCTTATGAGTCGTAACATTTAACATTTTCTAATTTTAATTTAATTTTAAACAAACCGAAACAGAATTTAAATAGACATCTAGAAATATTTCTAATTAATGACGTTTTGATTTCTGCCAAGTCACTTTATACGAAATGGAATAATAACAATAATAAATAAAAATATGAACTACACTTTAGTCTTAACAAACAGTCTTTAAGGTGACGATTTTAACGTCCGTCGGATAACGTTTTCCGCTGGGAGTTTTCTGTAATTTCTTCCTGTTCTTCCTCTTTCTACCGAGTATCGATGCTCTTCTTAGTAGTGGTGCTGCGCTGATCGGTCGCTTGTCGCTTCGCCTCAAGATTACCCTGGCATGGGCATCGAGGCGCTTTGGGTCCGTTCCTTGAACAATAAGGAGAAACAACGCGTGATCAGTTATTGTCCTTACGGGTAAGGGTAAGGTGTAATGTCTGACGAAGTTTGCTCTCCGAGTGAAAGTACAATCTGATTTTGTGTCTCTGTCACTGTCGTTAATTGGCACTTTCGACTCCTGAGAGTTTCGTTGCTTAGGTCGTATTCGGGACTAGCGTCTATATCACTATAGGTTTCGGAATTTCGTTTTTTTCGATGCTAATTGGTATTAGTTCTTCACTAATTAACTTTACTTTCACGATTTCCGTTTGTACTCCACAAAAGTGTTGCGCTATTTGAATAGTCTTTCAGCTACTAGTGTGGAACGATACTTGCTCGTTACCTGACGATACCGGGTTGTGGTGACGTAGCCGCGGAGCGTAGACCAGTGGCCCTCGCAGTGCGGGCGGCTGCGCTCGCAGGCTGCCGGCAGGTCGGTTTGCTCGTCCGCCGCTGGGCTCGCAACGGGAAACGGCAATGGCCGTCGCGATTGCTGCCCCTGGGTAGACTGCAATGTACTGCACGCCGCGTCTCACGCTGAGGTTGCTCGTTAATGGCAACAACTCCGTCGTGAGAACGCCTTCATGCGCTACGTCGTGCGAATGGGGAGTGGCCTAGCGGCGCTTATCTCAGACCCATCGCACTGACGTTGCTGCATGTCTGCGCCGAGTTTGTTGTCACGTTCGGTTTTGACTGGGAGGCCTGTTGGCGTCGCTGCAGTCATGGTTTCCAGCGTTGGTGGTTGACTCCTTGGAGTTACAGCACTTCACGTGGTATAATGTCTGGAATAGCATTTTTACGCAGCATCACTATTTATATTGAGGTCGCATACTTTGGAGGATTTGGGGAAGACGGAAGGCAGAATGTTCAAACCTTTGTTAAGTGTTCTTTTTCTATTATTCTTAATATTTCAAATGTATTAAGACTTACTTAGGCTTATTTCTGTCGTTATTAGCAAATATTCTCTTTATAGCAATGTGAAACAATGAAAATTTTGAGTAAAACTCGTATAGATATGACATAATGCAATTATATATAGAGAAAAGAATTATTTTTTTTTTTGCTTTGCAAGTGGTCGGGCTATATATATAGAAAATTTTCCTAAAATGAAGGAATTTTGAGAAAAAATAATATAAATGAAGAAAATGAACATGTATTTTATGATTAAACTTGTCTACACCTGCCTGTAATTCCTGATTTTAAAAATAATAAATGAACCTTTGGTGGTTATGAAAAGTTTTGTAATGAGCTTGAGATTGTTCAATATTTGATTCAACGGAGTATGGGGTGAACGGTTATTTGTTGAATAGTAAAAATAAAAATAGTAAAAAAACTTCAGTAATCGGTAAGAAAATAGTAACCGTTAAGATGCTGTAAAGAACAAAAAAATACATAGTAGAGGTTATTCCGGGAATCACAACGATCTGCATCATCAGGGAATAGAATGATATTCGATTAGTACCCATATATAATATAATATGATACAAACGCTAGCAATCGCTATACCATCCGCAATACAAAGTGGCGAGTCAGGTAATTTATCATCGAAATCGTGCTATCTCTTTCGCACTTGCACGGCCTTATGGAGCGGTACCTGTAACCCTAGTGTAGGTAGTCTTACGCATACAAAAGGAATGTCGATAAAATAATGAAACGAGGGAAATAAATATTATTTCAGTATTGTTCATTACGATAAATATTAAATAGGTTAAAAATATAAATATTGATATTGAATTATTAAAATAAAAATATAGTTGACAATAAAATAATTGTTATACAAAAAAAAAAAAAAAAGCTAAACAAAGTCAGCAAGCTATTCATATTCGTCTTCACTGTCACTATCGTCTTGTAGATTAATAAAATGACAATGGGTGTCAATTATATGTGCTTTGGCCAGGTCTTCGTTCTGGAGATTTTTTAATTCGATTCCGAATTCGATCTAGAGTTCGTTCGCTCTTTCTTGGTTGTCGAAAATCAATTTTCCTTATGACATCAGGGTCTTCTTTCAACTTATGCAACCACTTAAAAATGTTGAGAATGACATGCCAGCTTTGCTGGTTAACATCACTTCTTAACGTGGTCAAATTAGTTTTGCAAAAATCTTCAATCATGATGTAGATTCACAAATAGAGTTCGTATAACGAATGAGTTATGCTCTTTGGACATTAAGCCTTTTATAGAAGAATATTTTGTTATCAATAATGCCTAATGACCTACATAATACGCACAATAATTATAGTAGACGAAAACTAATTTGGCAAAAGTGTCTTTAAAATATCATAAAATGTCGAAATCGAACTGTTACGGTTGCCACAATTAATAGTCCTAATCGGTTAGCTACTTACCACCTATTACGGTATTTACTCACCGCTTTTGGCTAAATCTAGGAATTTTATCTATCTATCTAATTTTAGCAGGCAAAAGTCTTTTCATTTTTCGGATTAATATATAGCCTATGACACACACAAATAATGTGGCTTTCTATTGGTAAAAGAATTTTCAAATGTTCAGTAGATCCAGAGATTACTTCCTACAACGTCACAAATTTTACCTCTTTATAATATTAGTATAGAAGTATAGATTACGATACGGTCGCGGTTCCATACCTATGTCGTATTATCTCTTTAACTATTTATGCAGTAAAAGAAAAAAGTTCTTTGTTTTAAACACTTGAGACGATAAATTTACTTATTTTGATAAGAATTCATAATTAATAAAATATAAAAGTTAGACATATGCTGTCGCTGACTTTTTTGTAGTCATTCTCAAGCTCTACAACTTTTCTCTAGAACTCTAATCATATATCTTTCATCGTTAAGGCAGTGTTAGTTAGAAACATTTTTGATGGACCGCTTATTCTCCGACTTACTTTGCAAATCCGACTACCACGAAGAAGTCTTACCATTTTTCGGTTTAGTATATAACTCATGACACTCATAAATAATGTGGCTTTCTATTGGTAAAAGAATTTTCAAAATCGGTTCAGAAGATCCAGAGATTACTTCCTACAACATCACAAACTTTACCTCTTTATAATATTAGTATAGATAAATATTTTATCGACATGGTACCATTCCTATGTTAACTGTCTCTAATTGCCCCAGTCGCCAGTTTGTACTGCGGATACTATAGTACCTTGCTCACCGATTGTGAGCTATAAATATATATAATAAAGTATTTATCAATAAAGTAGGAAAAATATGGCGTCTCTGGAGGATAATGTCGTTGTAATGTAAACGAATAAATCAATATAATAATAAATAAAACTGTAAGAAAAAAGAAGTGTTGCCTGATATCGGACTGTTTTTAATCGGACTGCTTCTCGTATTGGATGAACTTTGGGAAATCGTGATTTTAAATTCTCGAATTTTCCTGTGTCTTCCCTCTCGAATGCCGTTAATATGAAAAATAAAGATTTTTTAAAAGATCGTATGGTATATGATTATAATATAAAATAAATATTTGAAGAACCTGTAATTTAACTGGGAGTGAGAGTGACAGCTGTATACGCTTTTAATGTCGTTACGCTGGTTCTGGAGTTTGAAGACATCCCGGTCTATGCCCTTGTTGGTTTAGTTAGGATAATTTCTCTTCCAAGAGTTGGCTAGGATCTACCTGCATCTGTTTTACTTGTTGAAAGAAAGTATTTAACTTGGAATGGTGAGTTCCTTTGAGCACAGAGTTTCTGCTGTATCTACCATTTGTTAAGTTGGAAAAAATTTTTGACTGTGTGAGATTAATATTTTCGGTTTTTGTCATTGAGTTTTCCTTTCGTGTCGTGTTCATACAACTTTCTTACATCGACATCCATCGACTCCCTTTTATTCTTTCATTCATACTAAAACGGAATGTCTCGTACCTATTTATTACCTTTGTCATGGATTTTTTTAATTATTATACTTAATAATGGAACGAATCGGTTGATACTGCTAATTCTGGTTCGTTTATAGTTTTATAGGGTTCAAATGGACAAACTAAGGAGCTTATTTAAATAAAAATTTCTTGCGAATGCCTATTGGGAGTTCATGGTAATGGACAATGTCCATCGGGCCCTAACCTTGGTTAGGGTGAAACGAAGTTTTTCTGTAGCTAATTAAATGTTCAGCGACGGTTTATGCTTACGATGGTTCCTGTTCGCTAATTAGGCCTGTCGACTGCATTCCGTGCGAAAAATATAAACAATATCTCCCTATCAAAATCATCAAATGGAAGCAAGCGGAATTGTAACATTTTACTTGAACTTCCCGGTGTTTTTCTATTTTATAGAAAGGCTAATACCACCGAACCTTTCTCAATATATAAATAAATTGTACGCAAAATATGGTACTGATAAAAAATAGTTTAGGTAAAGAACGACTTCGCTTCGTAGGCTGCTATTTTAGCTTATCCGCAAGCGCTCTTGCTAAGGGGATCGGTCGAGAAAAAATATGGTTATATGAATATAGTAAAAATGAACAATATGTTGCTATTAAAAAATTTTAAAGGAGTCCAACCGGTTTTTAGCCAGGTTGGATAATATTTATTTTTATAAAAATAAATTATATATAATTTATTTTTATAAAAATATATGCGCAGTTGATTTGCTTTGGTTCTTCGATATGTAATTTTTATATAAGGTTTTGGGTACTAATCTGGGATTTATATTTAATTTATATTTTGGGTTTTTAAGTGGATTTTAATTTATTTTTATTCATTTACTTGTTACTAACATTTGGACTTTCTTTATGGCTGCTTGACTTTCTTACCCTGTTTTTATTGCTTTTTTATTCTAAATTTAATTTTTACTTCTGAACAAATGCGTTCTCCCCCCTTGCTCAGCGACCACAGGTTGTATATTACTATTTTTACTTCCGATTTCGGCTATCAATTCCGGGCTAAGTCTTTAATATGGAATAAACCTTTATTAACTCCGTTCTCATCCATAATCTCATAAGCAACAGGTGACTTTTTTGACACTATTGTGCACTTTATGTACCGTGGTGCCAGCTTACTTGAGAAAAAGTCAATTTTTCTTGACTGCTGGTGGTTTTTGGCCCAAATCGTTTCACCTATTTTGAACTCTACGTGCTTGCGCCTTAAGTTGTATCGTGTAGCGTTGTTTCGGAAAGCTTCCATTAACCTATCTCTTACTATGTCGTATGTGTCTGCTAATGTTTCGAGGCCTTTGGCGAATTCTTGCGGGGTGTCTACAGTTAATTTTCCCTTTTCCCCCGGTATGTAACTTAATAAAGAGTGGTATCGGCCATCTGTATGAGTCTCGCGTCCATACATTAGATATACTGGTGTGAAGCCCGTCGCTAAATTGACATGATTGTTAAGCGCGTTTTGGATTAGCATAATGTATCTGTCCCAAAGCTTCTGATTTTTTTCCGTCAAGATGGATAGAGATGTTTCAATCGTTTGGTTGTACCTTTCTACCGTATTTGATTGTGGAGCGTATACGCATCCGTAAAATAATCTCGGTATCTTGTATTTTTCCGCTAATTGCCTAAATGCTTTTGACCTGAAGTATGTCGCGTTATCTAGGATTATTACAGCTGGGATGCCGTAAGTTATGAACACGCTGTTTTCTAGATGTTTTATTATACTTGCGGACGTGGCTTGTCTTAGGGCAAAAAGCCAGCAAAATTTAGTGAATACGTCTACGATTGATAGGATGTATGTGAACCCGTTAGTTGAGCGAGGTAAGGGACCAATTATGTCTAAACTGAGTGTGTGCATCGGTGTGTTAACCGCTTTTGGTGTCACCATCAAACCATGAGGGGGTGCCGTCCTGATCTTGTGGGCCTTGCAGGTGTCGCAATTTTTTATGTGTTTTTTGACTTGTTTCTGCATACCTGGCCAATAATAATAAGACTGGAGCTTTTTTAGTGTCTTAAAAACTCCAAAGTGTACCGCGAAACTTCCACTGTGGATATCCTTAATCGCATTTTCCCTATCTTTTGATCTCAGGACTATTTTCCATGGGTTTTGTCGCTGCTCACCTCTTTTTGGCGCGAAGTATCTGTATAAGTCATTTCTCTCCACCTTGTAGTCCGGTGCTGCGTATGGATCCTTCAGCGTTGTTGCCCGCATGTATTCATACCAGTCGTCTGTTTGTGGTGTGTCTGACATTGCTGCGCATGGTATCCTTGACAATGCATCTGCCACCACGTTCAGACTGCCTTTTCGGTGGACAATCTCCATGTCGTATTGCGACAGTAGAGTGCTCCACCTCGCCAGTCTGCCCGTGGGGTTTTCTAGCTTTGAGAGTCATCGTAGACTAGAGTGATCTGTTATGACCTTGAAGTGTGCGCCGTCCACGTATGTTTTGTAGTGTTCGACCGCTCGTAATACTGCCATTAATTCTTTTTCAGTTGTTGAATAGTTTTTCTCCGCTGGACTTAGGGTACGTGAGAAGTAAGATACCGGTAAGTCGATTTTATCTTCCTCCGAGAATTGTGTCAAAGCTGCTCCGACTGCGATGTCGCTCGCGTCGCAATGTATGGTAAATGTTTTATTGAAGTCAGGACATATAAGTATTGGAGCTGAACACAGTGCTAGTTTGAGTGTTTGGAAAGCGTTTTCCGCCTCTTCTGTCCACTTGAAGTTGTGTTTTTCTCCCTTTTTCCCACCTGTCAATTTACAAAGGGTTGCGGCAATTTTGGAGTAGTTTTGGATGAATTTGCGGTAATAGCCACATAATCCCAGGAAGCTTCTAACCTGTTTGATGCGGTCTGGCCTTGGAAATTCTTTCACGCAGATAATTTTCTCTGGGTCCGTTCTGAGGCCTTGTTTGTCCACTATGTAACCAAGGTACTTCAATTCTTGTCGAAAGAACTCGCACTTTTTTAGATTTATCGTGAGACCAGCCTCCTTTAAGCTGTCTCTTACGCGGATTAGTGTTTCGATATGTTCTTCGAACGTACGTGATGCGACGATCAGGTCGTCCGCATAGGCGAAAACTCTGTTGTCGCATTCTGGACCAAACAGTTTGTCCATTAGAGATGCTAAGTCGCTGGAAGCGTTACAGACGCCGAATGGCAGGCGTGTAAAACAGTATATTCCTTTCCCAGGAATTGCGAAGGCCGTCTTGTAAGTGGATGACTTTTCCAGTGGTATCTGCCAGAACGCCTTTGATAGATCTATGGATGATAGGTATTTTGAATTACCCAAACTGTCGAGTATCTTTTGTGAGGATGCCATCGGGTATCGGTTTTCCGGGTAACCTCGTTGAGTTTTCGTGAGTCCAGACATACTCTTGGACTTCCATCTTTTTTCGAGACGACTACTATGGGGTTGCACCATGGTGATTTGGTAGGAACGATTACTCCTAGACGCAGCATTTCATCGATTTCTTCCTTTATGATCTTTTCTTTCGCTGGAGATAGAGGGTACGGTCTTTGCTTGATTGGTTCTCCCGTGGTTACGATTCTATGTTCTATTAAATGTGTTTTTCCCAATCCTCTTTTTTCGTAAGATATATCCTCGAATAAGTGTTTGACGTGGTTCATATGTTTTATTTGAAGAGGTGTGAGATTTTCGGAGTTTATGAGTTGTCCGTTGCTGGCGGCATCTAACTGTGAGAGTTGTATTTCCTGACTGTTGTTTACTGAAATTTTGACGTTGAATTTCCTTATAAAGTCTATGCCTAGTATTACGTCCTTTTCTATGGATGGGCAGATGAGGAATTGTATGTTTTCTGTCCTATTCTGGTATGTGACCGGTAACGTTGCTGATCCTATAACTTTTTGTGTCACGCCGTCCGCTGTTGAGAGGTGGTTTCTTGACTTTTCCAACCGTAGACCCTTTAATGCCCCTGCATTGTATGGATTTTTTCCTATTATGCATATGGCGCAGCCTGTATCGATGAGACCTCTATAGATGTGGCCCATTACCGTTATTTCTGCGTGGGGGCGTATGTCGTAGTCATGTGTGTTGGCCGAAAGCGTAAAGTTTTCCACGGCTGTACTTGCGTTTATTCCCTTCGGCCGTGGATAAATCCGTTTTTTGGCTGTTGGGGCGGTGGTGGTGTTTGATTGCATCTTGTGCACGAGTTCGTGTATGTGTTCGGTGTTTTGCATCTGAAGCACATGGGGAGCGGATATTTTCTGCAGTCATGATAGGTGTGTCCTAGGGCGTTGCATTTTTTGCATTGTTTGTCTTGCGGTGCTGCTCCTTGGCGCGGACTCCGGTTTTCGTACGGTTGTTGGTTGTTGAATGGTACTCTCGTTTGATTGGTGGCATTATACTGCGGCTGGCTGCGGAAGTGGTTCTGCGCGAATCTCGCGGTTTGTGGAAGTGCTGCTATTTCCGCTGAGAACGGTCTTGCCGCTAGATCTTCTGCTGCGTAATGACTGTGCTCGCTTATGTCTGCTACCTCCGTATTTCTTGAAGTTTTCGGTAGCGTGTGGTGTCGCACTTGGGTGTCGCTTACTGCGCTTGGCTCTGATGAGAGAGCGTACTGCTCGTAATTTTTCGCCAGATCGAGAAGGTTTCCGATATCTGTGAGTTTGGTGGTGCCTAATAGTGTGTGATAGAGTGGTAGCACATTTAACTTTACTATTTCCATAATCGTGGAGTCTTTTAATTTTGACGTGAGCCTGTTGTTCATTGTATCCAGGCGGGTGATGAAGTCGTTCATTGTTTCTCCGTTGATCTGTTTCGTATTCCTTAGGTCATTTTCCAATCTCGTCTGATAATTCAGGTGTTCATATTTGTTTATTAATGCTGCTTTCAACAATTTCCATGAAGTAGCGTAGGTTCTGATTGTCCGGTACCATTGTAGGGACGAACCTTCTAGGAGGTCTGTGAAGCCTTGAAGTAGCTCTGCTTCCGAAATTCCTCTTGCTCTGATTTTGTCCTCGATAGTTTCTAAAAATTCTAATATTGGGGTTGAACCGTTAAATCTTACATTCCACTTGAATAGATTTGGATGAAATCTTGGCTTTCCGTCTGCTGTTGACTGAAATATGTCAGTGTCATCGTCGCTGGTTTGGATATGCAGCCTCGATGTGTCTGGTGTGTGTTCTAATTCGTGCCTGTTCCTTGGTATATTATTGTTCCTTGGCTCCAATTCTGGCTGTGTATTTGTCAGTGGTTGCCTGTGATGGTCGGTATTCTCCATGTGCGCTGTTTCCTGAGGTATATTAGCTGTTTCTTTTGTTGGTGTTGGGATTTGTTGGTGTTCTTCTGGTTCTGATGGGATTGGTGATGGTTGACGATGCCTGGTTTTCCTCTCTGACGGTTTTGTCTTTCTTGGTGCCATTATGCACACTCAAAGTTCAGACCCTTATGATAACCGACCGTTGCCGAACTAGTATTTGTAGGGATTATTGCGTTTGCTCTATAAATCTGATTTGATTTGAATGTACCGACTCGTGTGTGTCCGTGTTACGTTAATGAATGTGATATGCGAATGTTTGTTTGTGTTTTTAGACGAATAGAAAATAAAAAAATAGTTAAAAAAAATTAATAAGTGATAAAAAAAAGAAGAAGATATCTTAGGTGTAAGCTTGACGTGTTGTGTTTATTTATTTATTTTAAATTTATGTGTGCAGGACTTGTTTTGAAATGTATTTTAATAGTTTTAATTTGTATTTGAAGTGTATGTGTATCGACATGTAATTTGCATTTATGTGTATGTTGAGTGGTACCCAAATGTTTTGATAGTATGTTGAAATCTGCTTGAACTGTGTGTTGATGCTTTATTTTCTTTAACTTGTTGTAGTTGGAAGTGAAAGTAGAAAATTCAAAATATTTTGTATGGGAAAGTCTGTCCGAGTTGTGCTTTGAGTTGTGATTCCGAGATGCGAATATTTATTGATTTATTTTATATTTAATTTTTAAAGTCGATCGTCCTGTATATCTGATAAATGCTATCGTTGTATCTTGTAGAATTTCCTGTGTCGGTAAGCTGGGAGAAAGCGCAAGTGTCTTCAGTCTAAACTAATTTGTTTTTAGCTATTTGAGGGTTAAGTGTCAAAGACATAATGTACAAATTTATCAAAAAAATAGAAAACAATGAAAAAAATAAGATTAAATGTATATCCTTGTAGAAAGCTGTAATAAAATACGGTAAATGCTGTGCCAAACGAGTAACAAGTATTGTATGTATATATATAATTAAGTACCTAAGTGTTAGGCTGCTGAAATAAAAATCTATAGAAATGTATTAAGGGTGGGTGGGTGAGGTAGGTAAGAAGCTGTGCCTTTCTGGTAGGGAATGTGTATTAAGAGTTTATAAATATTCAAGGGTAAATAGTATGTAAAATGAAATAATTATAGTATTGAACAAAAACAAAAGGTTAACCTGCAATTTCGGGTTAAAACAAGTAAAGTAAATAATAATAATAGGGAGGGTTGGGAGGGAAGATTGTATGTTATTTATTGTATTTAGAAAAAAAATAATTAAAAAAAAATATAGAAACAACAATAAGAGCCCCACGACTGGGCGCAAGAAATTTGCGACCAGCGTGGCCGATAAACTAGGAGAAAAAATTAAGATATGTTTGGAAAAGAAAAAAATTAGGTTTTAAGGTTTTGAAAAAAATTGAGTATGTTTTTAAAAGATATAAGCCCCGCGATTGGGCACCAGAATTTTGTCATGAGCTCCGTTTATTTAATATTTAAAACGTCATCGTCAGGATGGGAAAGATGCTGTCTCACGGACCGAAGGAACACGAAAGATGAAAATACTGATTTTGTAAGTCCTCTTGAATCGAGGTTTGGGCGCCAGTGGCCTTCGGTACGTGGGGAACAGCCGGAGCCTAGGCAAAACTGCAAGCGCAGCCGGCCATCGTCTAGCGCAGCTGGCAATGGGGAAGCAAGTCAATCCTTTGAGGAACCCAGCACTCAGCCGACGAGCCTTAACAACGGGTCGTGGGGAGCAAATCCTCAGGGCAAGGATCGACCTACGGACGCGAGAGCACTCCGGGGAGTGGACGACATTGATTTTACTTTGGGAGGATTGAAAGAAACACCGCTTCTTAAGGTGGGAACGTAGGGATTTGGCAGGGACGAGGATCTCCGCCCGTGTGTTTTATACTTATATAAATGGCCACTAAACTTATTAATTACCTCCGAGGCTCTTCCTGAGTGCCTTTGAGCGTGAATTTATCAATATTCCTTGGTTCCTGTGAAAGATGTCAATCTCCGCGTATCAACGTTCTGACGTCTACGCTCACGCCCTCCGACGGCCGTCCGTCGCACTGCCTGCGTGAACGATGATCGACCCGCTCCGGGTCGGTTCGGAACCTTGCTAAACCCTTGCTTTAATCATTGATTTTATAGTTTAATTTATAAATCCTTCCTTGGCGAGATGCGAATTTCGCCAGATGTTAAATAATGAAATAAATATATAATTTGATTCTATGTAATTTCTCAGGCCGGAACCCCGCCTTCTCTTAATTTATTAGACCCTTATTTTATGTCCTTTTATGTTCCTGTTTTCGTAGTAATAAGATGAAAGAAAATAAAGAGTTATGAGTGACATGAAGTTTTTATTCCAAAGAAACGTGGCGCCCTTACAATATGGGTTTTTACCGCTTTTGCAGCGCGCGTTGGCGCTGCAGCTAAAATTATGAAAATATACATTATAAAGAAAGAAAAGGTTACAATTTTGGATCCGTGCGGATATGCCGCACGGGATGGCTGCGGGACGGAATTTACCGCGTGTCCCGGATTATATTTTTACAAGTTATATTGTTGATTCTAAAAATACTGACCTCGTCTAATGTTAATGGTGAGCGGAGTAGAAAGGAGGGTTCGTTTGAAAGGAACGAGTACGGATCGCTGTGATTGAGACCGATTTTGCCGAGCCGCGTAATGGCGGTCGGGCGCAAACATTTGCAAAAGAAAAAATATATATACGGAATCTACTTTGCGCCTGGCGGCGCGGGATTACGGCTTAGGCGTTTAAGTGAGGACCTGAATATTATTATGGCATACTAGAAATTTAGAAAACGTGGCTGCGCAGAGCGCGTGGAAAGAACGACCTTAACAGATGTTTGTTCAGACTTGCCTGGGTAATGGGAGATGTAGAAAAGATGCCAGCGACCACTGCTGCTAGTTAAAAGTATTTACACTGATTTTACTACTGATTAATGAATAATGCTTTCTCATTGAGATATGGCTGAATAATGACCCGCCGGCCCGCGGCCGGAAGCCGCGGGCCCACCGCTTCGGTGACCGCTCTCCTCCGTGGTCCGTGTAAGAAGAAATAGACCGTCAAAAATCGCCCGGTAATTCGGTGCGTTAAAATTTTAAAATCAATAGGGAGGGTCGTTGACCAATTCGCCGTGTACGGTTAATTGCTTATCGCATTATCGTAACACGGTGAATGGCGGATATTAAATAGTTATTAAATTATAAAATAATAAGCAATGAACCTTGGGCATTGCAGAATAAAATAGAGTTATTTATCGCAAAAAAAACTCAATAATTAGTAATGACGCCATAGCGCCGCACCCAATTTTTCAACTCAAAAAAACAGGTAAAATAGGAATAAAATTTACATAAAATCACTGAATTCGGTTGATAAAGTGATTAAGAATCAAATTAATTTACATTTCTATTTATGTTCCAACTGCAAACACTAAAAAAAAACACCGCAAAACTTCACGACCCGATGTCTGGCAATGGAGACCAACCAGCGATGTTTGACAATGGAATTTTACCAGAAATATCCGAATATATGACGCGCGAAATTATTCTAGCGGCCGTCTATGGTATCTTTGGTAATAATATGATAATTGGTATGGATTTTAGGATGCGTTCGAATTAGGAAATAATATTACTGTGCGCTCCGGGAGCAAGCCGCCAATATTGGTCCTTACGTAGTCAACGGTGTTCTGATGTGCAACTAAATTTGGTCGCTACGTAGCCGAAGGGTTAGAAAAAATACACAATGGGGCACATTCTATGTAAAAAGACGAAAAGGACATAATTTTAAAATTCAATTATTTACCTCTAATTTTGTAATAACCTATAGCTATATACTCCATACCTCATAAATCTGCAGATTTTTTTTAATATTAAAAACGGTATTTTTTTTCTATAAAAACTTTTACTAAGGTTGGCACCACTCTTTTCATCTATTCTGTCAGTCCTAGAAGGTTGGCAGGAAGGTTATATTTGTCAGAAAACGAGGAAAAAACTACATTACTACAAGAATATAAAGTAAAAAGTTGTTTTATTTTTGTGTATTTTTTTTTTGAACAGATGCATGTCGCATGTCCCACAAGTTACACAAAAAAGATATAAAAGTTGTTTTCCCAACCTCAAATATGACTTTATGAAGTCAGTCTTTTGCAGAAGTATCAATAAACACGCGGTGTACTATTTAAACACCTTTTCATGGTTTAAAGGATCATATTATTGTTTGTGTCCCACCAGTCATAAATTTGAATATTTATTTTTTTGTGTTTACGAAGGTTAGCAATCTTTTTTGTCGAGTTTCGTGCAAAATTTGATCGCCCAACGTTGTTCGACATAGCGCGTCGTGACGTGGTCGCAAAACAAGGGTGCATTAAATCAGCTACCTGATTTTTCTGATTCGCGCAGTAAACTGAGCGTTAGTGCTCTATGAAGAAAATGGTCCCCCTCACATCGCCCAAACGATTCGAAAACGCTGCAACCAGTAGGAATGCGATAAAAAAAAATATTTTACGGCTTTTGGGGCACACCATGTATTTACTAACAATACAGCTCATAGAATATCAAGAGATGATTTTTTTTTAAATATATTTATTTGAAACAACATGATTTACAGACGAATGGCTATGATATTCCGTATACAGTACAATAAAACAAGTTGAACCCATAGCCGTTGGCTCATCGTATACCTAACTGAGCAAGACGCCCGTATCTAGGGATGCTGATATTTGACTTAGCATATTGCGAGGTGACATGTATGACGTTTGGTTATATAATTATTATTGCTATAAAGTTCAAAACGTCATTCTTGCATAATATAAATACACAAGCACAAAGAGTTATACCAACATACAAAAGAAAATACAGTAGTAAGAAATTATTATTAAACCCAACACTAATATATTATAGCAATACATAAATACAATAAATACATATTTAAAATAAATATACATACTAATACAAAATACTAATATACACAAATAAATTAAATTGAAATACCTCTAGTGTTAAACCTTACATATACGTCTATTGTATTCATAAATAAAAAAATCTAAGTATTTGCTTTTTATTTATTAATTTTACCTAATCAAAAATTCTATTAAATTCCGTTTTGTCATAGAGTGGTCCTTTAACAATCAAGCACTTTTTTATTGCTTTTTTAAATGCTACCATGTTAACTAAATAATTAATATGATATGTTTGTTATATAGATGCCAGTGAGGTTATTTTGAATAAGCTGGAGCGTCTGCAAAATATCTTACTCAGGTATGTTTTTAATTTGCGAAAGTTCGACCACGTTAGCTAACTTCATTGGCTTCCTATTCGCGATCGAAGAAATTTTTATACATTGTCGCTACTCTACAACATACTCAATAACCCCACTTCACCATCCTATCTAAAGGAGAATTTCCACCCTTTGGGAGGCCACGGTCTTCCACTTCGATCAAGCCGGGATAACACACTCGCCATACCGATAATCATTCTTCTGTTTACACGCACTCTTTTACAGTCCATTCTGCTCGTTTATGGAATCAGCTCCCTCACTCTATCAGGCATGCACCTTCGCTGCATACTTTCAAAAAATTGTTGAAGAAACATCTATTTTTACACAGCCACTAACCAAATACCTCACTTTGTCCTCTCCTTTATCTTTCCCTGGGCAACCTTAGCATAAGTTACTGACATGTATCTGTATAAGTTTATTTTAAATTTAACTTTACTACTTCTTTGTGTATTGTACGGTGAAAATTAGGAATTATGTTATCAAATGGTTGACTGTAAGATATCGCTATAGCGATAAGTCCGCCATTTGTGCATAGATTGTCTTTTTTATAAAATCAGCGTAATATTCATTAGGTTATGTTTTTATAGCACAATAAAGTTATTCTATTCTAATATTAATACAAAATAAGTCACATTTGACTAATGAAATAGTGCATTTTCGTGAATGCACGAGCATATCTTCGAAGTTTTCTCTCAGCTATGAACCGGTCCCGCTCTCCGCCCGTCCGCGCGGCGAACTGATCAAGTGGAAAATCATCGCGGAGGACGTAAGCTCTTCGATTAAGCAATGAAATTGCGGGCACCGCTCCGAGAGGGGCCACACCATGGTAAAAAAGAGTGGAAAGAACCGCGGTCCCCCCAAAATCACCCCCCTTCCCCCTCAGTTCGCCCTCGTCTCTTCCACCGGAAGAAAAGCCGCCTTCAATCCAATTTCCAATAAATCGTCTCACGAGCCGTAGATTCATGCCGCTCCTCTACAAACTGACAGCAGCCACTTGGCGGTGCCTTTAATGCATTAAAGTATATTATGGATTGAAACTAGGCCCGATTGCGGTTTTATGTGAACTAAAACTGAAATTAGTTCAAGCGAACGCGATATAGCAATACGTTACAGCGGAATATGAAAGGAACGATCGTCGATAAAAAAACTACCTGGTGAACTTATTCGGATGAGTATAAGTGCGGTGTTAGATTCAGATGCTTTATCTTTTGTGGGTAGTTTTATTGCGAAAAAGTGACAACCGTTCATTTCACGTTCCGCTCTATCGTATTGCCTGTCTCGTTCACAAGGACTAATTTTCGATTTTAGTTCACAAAGAAACGCAATCGAGCCCACTGTGTATATTGTAATAAGTTAATAGTAAAAACAAAAATTAAAAAACAAGCTTTTATTAAAATTCTCTGTCCCGAGCCAACCCTGGTTGCGGCAGCCATATCATAGTGGAACTTAGAAGGGGATCATAATTGAATGCGTATACAAAATTTTGTGTCTGTGCTGTTGACCGTTGAGAAGTCCTCTCGTCGGAACCCAACCCTGGGCGCAGCGCAGCAGCCATGTCATGATGAAACTTATAACGGAATATCATATTTGAATACGTCTTCAAAATTTCGTGACTGTGCTGTTGACGGTTGAGGAGTCCCTCATCGGGAGCCAATCATCGGTGCAGAATCAGGCTTGCTTACAAGAAAAATGCATTATCATCGGAATTGAACCAACATGTCAAATTTCAACTTTATAGAATAGGAGAAAATGGTTCTAATTCTGCTTGCAAGATTTAACCTAAATAAACATACTAACAAACATTGCAATGTAAATTAAAGCGTGTAATGATATGAGTGGCCGATGCTGCAATGGTCGATCTGACAGTTCGATTGGCACCATCTTCAATGGATTGTAAAGTTCCGTTTCTGTGCCTACCCTGACAAGCTAGATATTTGCAGGTGACAAAAGCAACTCGTTCGCCTTAAGACTGTTTATAATGGTATCGATAATTTCAATATAATAGAAACCTCTGGAGAGGTAAAAAATCGGTTGTGTCACCCGAAGACTTTCCCAGCAAGCAGATAAGGCCTAACCCCCCCTCCCCCCAAACCCTCCACCTCAACCGCCCAAACCCCCTCAACCCCTTAAACCCACCAACCCCCCAAACCCTACAACCCCATTACAAATCCACCCCCGTCCTCCCCGGCCTAATTCCCAGTCTTTCTTAAGTCTTTCCTAACTACCTAAAAATCCACCTCCCCCCGCCCCCCAATGAATTTCATCTTGTTACCTTATAATTATTCGTGTTAGTCATGTATCATATATTGTATATTTATATATTATAATGTCTACCATGCCCTAGCAAATAGTTTAATTTCATATGGTACTCTAGGTTGGGGAGGGTCTACACATACTGTTTTAAATCCGCTTATGACCGCGCAGAAGGCGCTTCTTCGGGTTATTGCCAAGAAACCCTGAAGGTACTCCTCAAACGACTTGTTCAGAGCTAAATATATTAGACGTCAGGCAGGTATATTCATAAACAGTCTTTCTTAACTTCCCAAAAAGAAAAGATATTCACTTTAAAACTGAGCATAAAATTGCAACGAGGAGCGCCACAACCTGTAAGCACATTGTACGGAAAACCCAAACATACTTTGCCCAAAGATACTTTGGTTTTATAGGGCCCAAAATTTATAACAATCTAAAAGAAATCATAAAAACATGCCGAAATATTAAATAATTCCAATTAAAAATTAAAATCACACAACATTTACTTCAACTTGGGAGAAATTAGTCATATTTTAAAGTAATATTTGCATTATTATTTTTGCCATAATTTGTAATACATTTTATATTATATATTTATTTGTTCTATAAACCTCATATTATGAAATTTTATAATATTTTTTTTCCGTGATCATGCTGTATCGATATTTTTAATTATAATTATAAGTTTAATTTGAATTCACTTATCTGTTTCATATTTTATCACCTTTTTGTATGTTTTGTTTTAATACTATGTGCATATAAACAAATCATTGCCATACATACATAGAGTCTTTCTTTGTATAAGCTTTCATCTAGTTATGCAGATTCTGCAATTAATATAATGTACATTAATATTTTTGAATGAATAAAATTATTTGATTTGGTTTGATTATATATGGAGGCCATCCTAAAACGGCTACGGGCAGATCTGTCAACCACCGCAAATGGCCGATCGACTTTTTTAGGGCCCCAGAGGTTAACCATGTTATGACCAATTTTTGTATGGATAAAGTGATTACATGCCATGCACGTAATAAAGATCATGTAATGTTGTTTTGGTGTATTTGTTTCTGTTAAAATATGAGCCACAGCGCGCGCAGAGATTGTCTGCAACAACTAAAGAATAATTAAAATATAGCAAATTATCGTTTTAAACAAACGATCTGCTTGTTTCGTGTCTACTCGGAGGCGCATTAAAATTTCATAACGGACCCGTTGATTACACCAAACAAGAGTTCAGCAGTTTTCTTCTCTCTCGCGGCATTTAGCGCACTTTTTCATTAAAAACTTTCGCGAGCTTTCGATTTGTAGACACTAACTTTCTTCATCAAAGTTCAGACGACTGAACGTCGGGGATTTATTTGAGAAAGATTAAATGAAAACAGTTCAGTGTGCTATTAGCGACTATAATCGTTTAAATATCAGACTAAGTTGATAAACTGTAATTTTAATGTACACTTGTTTAAAACCTTCAATGCTGGCAAATAAGATAGACTTGCGTGTTACTAAACACTAATTAAAGTTAATTAATTAAAGTTACGGACGATCAACAAAAACCAAAATATATAAATGCCAATGCATTGAGTTTTGCAGGAAATAAGGAATATTTCAGTTAAAATAATGCGTGGAATTGATTAGAAACATTGACAATAAGGAGGAGTGGAAGTTTCACGAAATGTCAAGATATGGTATACAGTATGTATATTGTATTGTCTTTGCATTGAAAACTTCGATTTTTTGTGATACTGAACATTTATTTCGAAGCAAATTGGAAAGTGCCTTTCATTCAATGTATTGTCCATTGCTAGCTATGACGTTCTCCAATCTTTCTGGCAAGAAACACGTTCCCCGGCGGAAGAAGTCATCGTCCTTGGAGGCTATCCACGAATCCAGCCATTTTTCAATATCCTGGAAAGACTGGAAGCGCTGCTCGGAAAGGCCATAGGCCATTGACCGGAACAAATAGTAGTCGGATAGCGCAATATCTGGGGAGTTCGGCGGGTGAGGTAGGATGTCCCAGCGAAGTTGGGCTCATATCGCCATCAAGACTATACAGACTGATATACTTTATAGATAGATATAGTCTGACTGATAGATTATATACATAGATTATCAAGACTGTATACACTAAATTGAAACGAATACAAAATTGGTAATCGTCGGCTTAACCTGCAAACCGGCCAACTCCCGTTTTGACCCAAAGTCATGTGTTAACTTTGTTTTGTGCGCCTAGTTATCACCTACATTATGCAACATGAAACAACTCCCTAATTATATAATTAAGAGAAAACAGCGGATACGTAAAAAGGGCAACTCCCAACACTGGCATAGCAACACCGAAAAGTGGCTAACTCCGACGCAAGCGGTCATTTTTGTACTGGACGGCGTGCAATAATAATCTGCTTGTGAGCTCCGAGATATTATACCAGTATACTATTTTATTAGTCTCAAACAATGTTATGGGCCTAACGGAAGGCAGGAGGAGGGGTCAAACTAACCTGCAGGGGTCAAACTAAACCGCATTTTAGAGCACTTTTCTAACCAAAACCTATACAAAGATCTGTTAACAGAGAACATTTAATTTGTTTTCAAAAACGTAGAAATTTTTGCTACCCGGAATACTGTCTTTGTAATCTATCAACTTGTTATTATTTTTTAAATATAGTTGTTTAAAGCAATGTGAAAACAAATGATGTTGAAATTCTGAATTATTTAAATTCTTTCATTTTATCTCATTTCATCAATTCATTTTCTTCTAAATATCGAAGATAATGAATTAATGCGATGAGATAAAATAAAAGTAATTGTAATCAATAGGTTATTCAAAACGATTTTTTGACGATGCAATAATTTTATTTTTTATTTTATTTTATTCAGGAAACAAACAGTACAAAAAACATATTTACTTAATCAAAATATAACAATCATAAACCATTTATATGTTTCCACCAATTAAACGGTCATATAGTGCGTTATTCTATAGAAAAGAAAAGTTTAAAATACACAAGCATTTTAAAAGTGAAAAGTGAAATTATTAGGGTTTTTTAAACAAACAGAAAATATTCTGAAAAGTAATTGCTAAGTTACTAAACAGTCCAAAGTATTAAAAGAGTAAATATAAAGTAAATAGAGCAGAAAAACAGTAAATAGATTCATAAACATGTAATAATTCATAATATGGTAATAAATTAATTTATTATTAAATAGATAAGTAGTAATAAGAAAATAAAATATATAATTATGTAATGACACATTTTATGAGAAGGAAAAATAGAAAAAAGGAATAGGTTATGTAAATACAAAGATAAGAGGAGAATAACTATTTTCATAATAAACAGATTACTTAATTAAATTGTAATATATTCATAATAAGATTTTTAAATGTATCTGGGGTTGTGGCAAATATATCAACATCTATAAACACCGAGTTGTAATGATGACAAGCTCTATAAAGAAAAATATTTTGTGCATAGTTAGAATTGACAATTGGCAGTTGAAAGGAACGCTGAGAGCGAGCTGGTCGAGGGGGCACGAAAAAATTTATCTGCTCCAAGATTTGACTAGCATCAACACGATTGTTAATTAGCTTATGCAGATATACTGCGTCGATCATTCTTCGGCGCTTTTCTAACGACATCATCTTATGAAACCGAAGCGACTCTGTGTACGAAGCTGGTTTTACAAAATATAACAAATTTAAACGCTTCGTCATCCGTTTTTGAATTGCCTCAATTCGGGAAATATATGTTTTGTATTGCGGATTCCAGATGACTGACGCGAATTCCAAATGACTCCTCACGTAGGAATTAAATAATATTTTTATGGTATCGGTCGACCTGAAAAGAGTAGATGCTCTAAGGACAAAACCCAACATTTTATTAGCTTTCGAAATAACATTATCAATGTGCTCCGCAAATAGCAATTTATTATCTAGGATGATCCCAAGATCTCTCACAGATGTCACTTTTTTAATTTCATTTTTATTGAGATGATATTTAAAACAGACGTTACTTCGTTTTCTGCTAAATGTAATTGAGTTACATTTCTTAACGTTTATGAAAAGGCAATTTTTTGTACAATAATTCACAAGGCGATTGATATCCTCTTGTAAAAGTAAACAGTCGCTTATTGATTTTATTTCCCTGTAGATTTTCGTGTCGTCCGCGTATATTACCATTTTGGAATGACGCATACTACTTTTTATGTCATTTATGTACAATAAAAATAAAAGTGGACCTAAGTGAGAGCCTTGGGGTACTCCCGAGGATATAATGGAGTACACCGACCGGTAACCTTGAATAACCACCGCTTGAGTCCTGTTACGAATATATGAGGATATCCACCTATATAAATCACCCCTGATCCCCAAAGCCCACAATTTTTTAAGAAGTATATCGTGATTGATTTTATCAAATGCTTTGGAGAAATCAGTATATACAGCGTCAACTTGCACCCGTTTGTCCATAGACTTAAGTATTGACTCAGAGAAGCTAAGTAAATTAGACTCCACTGATCTCATCTTGAAAAAGCCATGTTGTTCTGGTGCTATGATCGTTCGAACGCCAGAAAATAACTGATCAAAAACAATCTTTTCCATGAGCTTACTGAATATCGGTAACTTAGATATGGGGCGATAGTTTTCGACTTTATTGCGTGAGCCTTGTTTAAATATCGGGCAAATATAGGCTTTTTTCCATACTTCAGGGAATATTCCGTGTTTTAAAGATTTTTAATATAAAAGAGTTATGGGAGAAGCCAAATTGAAAGCACAATTAATTACAAATAGTGGGTGTATATCGTCCGAGCCAGCACTTTTATTTCTATCTATGCTACGTAAGTACTTAAATATTGTTTGCGTATCAAAAGTGATGTTATACATATCTACAGTGCACTGATCGGAGTTCATTTGAACTTGATAGTTAGGATCAGGCGCAAAGTTTTCATAGACAGATTGAAAATATTCAGAAAACATTTCGCAGATTTCTGCACCAGTTTCAGCAATATTATTATTAAAATTCATGGTGTGCGGTATGCCAGGAGAGGACCTTTTAGATTTAATGAAGTTCCAAAAGAATTTCTTGTTGTTTTTTATATTTTGCTCAGATTTAAAAATATAGGCATCAAATAG
Organism: Micropterix aruncella; assembly: GCA_944548615.1. Lineage (NCBI taxonomy): Eukaryota > Metazoa > Arthropoda > Insecta > Lepidoptera > Micropterigidae > Micropterix > Micropterix aruncella. The sequence continues at coordinate 13,242,379 of OX155959.1, read as the reverse complement.
AGTCTTATTTAAGGCTTTGTGGCGTCTTCTCAGTAAAGAGAAAGATTCGTAGTACAGCAGATTACCGGATGATTTCCATTTCCTGTGAAATTTATGTTTTTCTTTGACAACTTTTATTATAGCAGAGTCATACCATGGGGGGTATTTCCTATCCGATACTAATTTACTTGGGACATGTTGCTCGATTAAATCGTTGAGGATTAGGTAGAAGTGTGTCGTAGCCGTTTCCATATTTCAATTATTAATAATAGAAGGCCAGTCGAACTTTGAAAGGGCTGCATTAATCACGGCGTAATCCGCTTGACCGAAGAGCTTAATAGCCCGAAGATTCGACCTTAGTGGTTTAATGGAGACCGGAACGGCAATTAGAAGTGCTGGGTGGTACTCGTCAATAGGGACTAGGGCAGTTGGGCTACCCTTGACCTTACAATTAACATTACTGAGTACAAGATCTAGTATTCGGTCAAGATTATTGAACTGCGAGTTATATTGGGATAAATTTAAAAATGAAATGGTGTCGATCATATGACAGGTAATATTATCAGTATATAAGGAAGGGATCAAGCTGGCTTCTAGTGAAGACTCAACCCATTTAATTTTTGGAAAATTAAAATCCGCAACAATAATGAAGTCGTCTGGAAGTGTACTTCTGATTTCAGATAATTTTGCTAAAAAAGTAGTGACATTTTCAGCATGCTTGGCGTCAGGGGGAAAGTAGCAGCAACATAGATGGATGTGTTTTTTTGACCTAGAACTTGAGAGAGTGACCCATAAGTCCTCAGCAGTGGTAGACCACTCGCCGCGTGAACAGGGGGATAGGTGTTGCTGAACACCCTCCGCGAGATTGTCCTGTTGTGGCATAATCACGATCACGCCTTATTATAGTATAACGACTATCTAAAATATCATGATCCATTATTCCATCTAATAAAAAGGTTTCTGTCAGGCAAATAACATCGAATTCTTCACTGAGTGCATTATTAAATAGGATGTTTGTTTTTGACCGTAACCACCGAACGTTTTGATAATAAATTTCTAATGACATTCTGAAGTGATACGCAACAAACTGCATAATAGAACTGAAAAAAAGAGACTTAAACAGTATGTATGCTGAGAATGCACTCCAAAATATGCATATCCGTAATACAGACAAGCCATAAGTCTCGCAAAATTTATTAAGTACTTGTGATCCATAAGGTCAGTAAAAACCAACACAGTAATCTTCAATTTTGAACACCAGTCCCTAAGTAATGTCAATGAAATTTTCCTTTTAGGTTGAGAACTCATGGATTCAGAAGAATCATAGAAAAACATATTTTTATAATCACAATAAACTTCAGAAACATTGGTAACAAGAGTTGACAATTGGGCATATGGAAGGCGACACTTTCGTGCGACATTGTAATATGACACGGTGTATGTAAAAAGCTTCAATAAACTGAACGGTGAGAAAAACAGTGATTGAAAGTAGTTGGCACCTCTATCAAAATATGGTAATATTAAATACTCACGATGAGCGACTTCATGGAAAATTGGTCAGCAATCCACAATGATGCACAACAGTAACATAAAACACTGCATATTAGTAACAATTCATAAAATAAAATAATGATAATTGGGCCCACATTGACCGGAAATATAAAATAGATTAGATTTGTTGCGATACGGATCCCACTACTTCGCGGCGATAATAACACTTTAAAATATAAGACTTTACACAGAACCACTTTACCACTTAAACAAATATGTTTACAAAAGAGTGTATAGTGGAGATTGATGTATATATTCCCAAATATGCTAAAAGTTGAATTTATGAATAACATCGTAATTTTAAGTAAACATGTCAGACAATGCAATTTTAAAAATGAAATGTAACAAACATGCAAATTTTATTTACTCGAACTATAAGCAAATTTTAATATTCAAATACAGTATTTTACAAAAAAAAATAAAATGAAAATATGTTCTGTGGCTAATGGATTTGCACCTATAATTCATACTAATTAAGCTAAATATAATATTTCTTTAACTTATTTATTTCAAATTATCACTTTCAATGCTGGACAAAGCCTGTATTCTAACATGTGGGTTCGAAGCCTACATGTTAGAAGACAGGCTTTTAATAGGCTTTAATAGACAAAATAATAGTATACCAGGAATTAAAACTTACACTACCAGTGGACTACAGGGACTACTACGATAATGTACCACATGAAGATTGACAACAGGTCCTTAAGACCACAGGTCTTAAATAAAATAATATTTAAGACCTGTATTTATAGTGTTGTATTGCATATTTATAATTTATTTTATAGTTTTTATTTCCGATAGACTTCCATAATAGTTTTACAGAAATAAGGACAACTCCCATTCTTTTTTTTTTTTCTTCTTTTTTCAAATAGGCCAACTCCAAAAATTTCAATGTTGGGTATGTAAACAATATATTATTTTATAATTTTTAGTAAATACCATTCGTAAAATAAAAAGGCACCAAATGGATTTTTGGAATCTTGATATTGTAACTTATAATTTTTTAGGAAGTTTTTTTTGTTTCCTGTAAAATTTCACAATACGGAGTTGGCCGGTTTGCAGGTTAAGCCATCGTAATGTTAACGCATCCGAAGTCAATAGAATCCTAGACCGAGGCGTAATACCTCAGTTACACCTTTAATATTGATTATATCGCAGACAAGACTATAATTTAAGGCATCGCTTTTTTTATAGACCATTGGTTTCTTCTGGCCTATAGGTTTGCCGATCCTTGTACTAAAAGCGATGATTGCTGTTATGTTTCTTTGTGTGATAGTCAGAGTTATGCCGAGTATGTCGCTCCGCTACAGTGGAAATAAGCTTTAATCAGAATCAATTTAATTTGAAGTCAAAGACGCGAAGGCAGTAACGAAATTTCTAAAACGGCAACGCGGTTTTAGATTGTAATCATCAAAGCAAACATACGCCCGCTCCCACGCAAACTTCTCCCTAAGCGCGCAACACTCTGTCTACCTCTCTCTACCTCTACCTCTCTGTTCTATTTCTACATTTGCATAAAGTTGACTCACACCTACCTGCGTGAGGCGTTGCCCCGTTTTATACTTGTGTCTAATTGGATTCCCAACTAAGACTGCTACGTTCCCGCCGAATAATTACGCCACTCCATCGTCGGGAGTGCCGCGTAAGCGTCGCGTCCGTTCCTGTGTCTTTTAAGCGCCACTACAACTTGTATGGATCATTGTCTGTTTTAGAGTAATATATGTAAATTGGTTTCAAAATGAGTGGGTACTATCAGTATAGACCTGAATATTATTTAGGAAGAAGTAGAGATACTCAGAGAGTACACAGAGCAGTCATTTTTAAGTTTACTTTCCCACCTACCGACCACGGAAAGCGTTTTGAATGCGCAAAATACTATTTTCGGGATAATAAGGTAATATATATTTTTGGCCTCCCGAAACGATAAAGACCATATTTAGACTGCAGTCTACCTGTGTGTGTGTGTGTGTGTGTGTGTGAGAGAGAGAGAGAGAGGGTGTGTGTGTGTGTGTGTGTGTATTTCTCCACGATAGCGCCCAAACGTCTAATCAGATTAAGCTTAAATTTGGTATGCAAGTATCATTTGGTTATGGCAAGAGAAGATTGTGGTTGAAATCGGTCTACTACCTAGAGAGTACCCTAGTCATATCCAAATCTCGAAATATTAGACTTTGATACTTGACATTCGGTACACAGGTGCTTTGTTAGGCCGAAATCGCTCATATCTCATAAACAAGGAACGCAAATAATTAATAATTTGAAGTACGCCATACATTAATTAAATAGGAATCCCAGGCGCGCGCTGGCATCCTGGCCGCGGCAGCCAGGCCACGGTGGCCAGCGAGATCTGCTAAATCTATGGAAACGCCGCCGAGAGCGCGCACTTAGACCGCGCGGCCAAGAGCGCGTGCTCGTGCGCGTTTTCATACACTTAGCAGTATCTCGTTGGCTGCCGGGTCCTGGTCGCCGTGGCCTAGCCGATAGTGCGCGTCTGGGCTAAGGCTCTTAAAAGCGCCGACGTTTGCGATGCGTGGCTCGTGGAAAATTCGAATTCGAAAGCTCACGGTGACCTGCGCTTGCATTTTATTTTTAAATCAAATGATATTTCCTTTCTTAAATACCCCATATTATTTCTAATTTTATATTTAATTATATACATTGCTAATATTTATTACATATATTAACCCTAAAAGCCTTATCTACGCCTGCGAGGCATACACGCTGTCGAAAATTCTCTATTTCTTTCTAATGGGTGAAGTTAGCGCCTCGCGCTTTTTAGCCAACACAATGGCCGACGGAAGATTGCCGATGGTGCCCGCGTCGCTATTAGGTAATTGCCGCCATTTTTGAATTCTTGACTTCTTCTTCTACTACGTGCCTGCGAGACGCATGATTAGGCTCTGTGTAACTTTTAACTAAGATTATGTAATTTTATTTAGTAAGGTTTTTGTACATCTTATGTATATTTATTTCGTTACTTTTTTGTGCATTTTATCTATATTTTTGGCATTGTTTCAGTTATCAATATGTCACGGTCTTGGCCTTTGATGAAGAAGAGACGTGAAGCTTTGAATTTGAAGAGATTTTACGCGAAAACATAAGCCAAATTTCCCCATAAAACCTATTGATTCGGGAATCTCAGGCAGGCAGGAGAACCTGAGGCCAAATAACGTAAATACTGAGCTTTTTGCTCCTACACAAAAAAAAGATAATTTCCAAATTAGTGTGCTATAAGTGCAAAAAGTCAGTTTACGATATTGTAGATTGTTCTAAAATTACAGCTAGTCATTAAAAGTTTGATTACTTTTAATGTTCGCCTTAAGAATAAGTAATTATTGACAAAAAATTATAGATTAAAAAACATATTAATATGTTTCAGTTGATTTCTGAGAAGTTCATTTTTATGTTTGATTATAAAAACAATATACGGCCGTGTCAAACGTATTTCTTGTGACAAAATAAGTTTTCACACCTGCGGTGTATTTATTAATATATTGGATTACATCCGGACAGAGACGAAAATGGCAGAGGACAAAAATAAGAAAACCTCCAAAAAGTTCGGCAAAATCGCGGGAATCCGAAAACCATGGTGGGTTACGAACGTTCCTTCTCCTCTCGATTCGTTGTTTTTTGAGTTACAGCGTATTGAATGTGGCTCTTTAATAACATCCTGATTGTATTTGTTTCAATGCACGATCTGCTAAAACTATTATTTTTTATGAAAATTCGAGACTATTGGTTCATTAAATGAAGACCCCCCCGAATCATGTTATAATCAACAAAAATGCAACTTTAGTAAAACGACTTAAAGGTACTTAGCCCATTTATTTGTTATCAAAACACCTATACAAAGTCCCACGATACCTCTTATGGTTATATATCAATTTTTTTAAAAAACTAAAATTGTATTTATTCGAAGAAATAAAATGAAATAAAAATCTTTGGAAAAGGCTACAGCCAATGTTGAGTACAACGTTTCACAAGATTGTGTGTTACAATTTTTTCCATAATTTTATTTTAAACCTGCATTTTTTCAGTACATTTTATTTTAAAGAAACGAACATAGGTAAAACTGTTTGCTGAATCATGTTTTTTTTTAACAATTCGATCCGTATTTTGTCTTAACGATTCGAGTAGTGTTTTAATTAAACCTTGTCATATATCAGGCGGTTTATAGATGCCTACGAACGGTTATAACAGCGACCGTAAAGTGTCGCAGCGAACGGCATTCGGTAAACCGCCGGTTAACAGATCGCAGATCGGCACCAGCCGGTGTCTTGTATTGACCGGCCCCGAGCGCCGCTTCAACTATTAACGATAAGCCGCCGCGGTTACAGCCGCGAAAATTATAGTAAGCGGTTTCCGTCGACAGATGGCCGGCCGATTCCCGTAAACAGCGCAGCGCCCGCCTGAAACTTTCAGGGCGTCGGCTTTCTCACATTCGTGTTTTCAGCGTTCCGTCCAACTTATATTACTTGGCAATACCGAAATGCGGTATTACGCAATGGGAAAATATAATTTGTCACTTGAAAGTATGAGATATTTCATACAAATACACATATTCTGAGTCCTATATATTTCTTGAAGATCATTTACTTATTTTTATTTTTATTATATTTAATCTTAAATGTGGCATATATATTAAGTCCTATTTTTTTTAATTTAAAAACGAATTGCCACATAAAAAACTCAAATACCACTTACATCTAAGTGGTATTTGAGTTTTATATATTTCAATTACTAAGTCTCAGACGAGAAATGTCTGTTAACAGATATTATTAATGTCATCTCTTTATTAATGTATTAACTATGTATTGTTTATCACACAAAATAAAACAGCAAAAAAACAGTAAAAAAACTACTGCAGCTCGAAACAAATTCCAAACAACAACTGATAGCCTACGTGACACCCGCTGTGTGAGTCGATTGCGGCCCTTCCGCCCGCTTCAGCCCTGTTTTTCTTGAAACGTAAAGAGAAACCAGCCACTATCGTCATTTTTGCAGTGTATAACTTTTTTAACCATAACGAATTAAGAAGTGCTGCCATAGAATACTTAATTAGATCATAGAATAATTAATTACATAATTAGATCTTTCATATGACATATGGTTTATTTTTATTGAATGGTGGGCCCAAATAATGGTATTCTCCTTTGATAAATTAATGTATTTAACTAGAATGAGAATAGTGTGAAAGTATGTTGTGACCATTAGGTCGCTAATTTATTTATAATAGATGTTTTTAAAATAAGTTATTACGTATATAGAGTTTCATTTATAAATATACATATCACCCGCTGGCCGAGGTCATAAACTTTTACTGTTTCTTCAATTGACTTCCTTAATCGTAACATTTTTCAAGGAATAACGGGACAGGACATTATGTATCGAACGCTAATTTTAGAGTTAGTTTTAGACGTTATAAACACTGAGAGAATTGTATGATTGAATTCTAATTAGGTGACTGTATGATTGATTCTAATTTCGATTTGGATTTTATTCATTTAGCTTGATATCTTTACCATTTTATGGTTATATTATTATGACTAATTTATTTTGTCTCCGATTATATCAATTAGATCAATTATATTTTGAGTTTGAATTACTGTATCATTATCTAATTAATGATTCTCATATCAAAATAGTAAGTGATTATTTTAATATATTTCTTATAACATGTGAAATAAGTATCTGATGGACTTTTTAGTTTTAATTATCTAATACGATAATTATAAATTCCACGGTCACATTCTTCAAAAACCTTTATTATCGACTATTTGTTAGCTAGGCGAACTAATACAAAAAAACAGATTATCGAAGGAATTTTTGAAATCCAACTTTGCATTCTTGAGTTACAGAAATTAAAGCTGTATCACGTAATGGGGCGTAACTTTTAAACGTATCTGATTTGAAAACATCTTTCGTTAAATAGTTTTATCCGTCGTATATATGATTTGATTAGGGCTGTCATATACAAACCGATTAGAACACAGCGTTGGCGTATTGAAAACTAATTGTAAGTGTGAGAATCGCCACCCTTCACTAGACTCCAATTGCTTGTGAGCGAAGGGTGGTTCTCAGCATGAGGGTTGCTCCGTTAATGAGAGTCGTAGATGTCCGTGTAGAAGAGTTTATTCAGAAGATTGAAGAGAAGTGAGTCGAAGTCCCAGTTCTTAACGCCTTGAGTTGTGTTCGCCGTTGTGTCGTAGTGCGGGCGCGAGGTGAAGCCGTGGCGGTGCGTGTGTAGTCGAGGAGCGAAGTGTGTAGTCGGGATATCTGTCCACTGAGGGGACAATGTGTAGAGCGCGGTAACTGTCACCGAAGTAATGATGTAGAAGGGCAACTGCCTGCCAAAGGAATGATGCCGATCGAATGAAATGTACTGCATTTTATAGGGTGATCGGTGATGCAATAGCTACGAGTGGGGCGACGCATGTGTCGCTTGCCTGGGCAATATTTGCCAAATTTAGCTGGAAATTAACTGCAGCTGCTCGTGTAAGTTTGAGCGAGTCTGCAGTTTTCTGTTCTGTGAAATTAACTTTTTTGTTTTGGGTTGTGGGGCCGTAGGCTCCTACATAAGTTTCATATTGCTCACATTAGTTGACTTATACATCAAAATATTTGTATTATTAATACCTAATAATATTTTATTTAATCAAGATAATTATTCAACAATATGAGTGATTCAAAAATTTAATGTACCTATAACTAATTTTATTAATAAACATTAATTTAAATAGATAATAAAATATAAATTTATATTAAAAATAATTTATTTATTTATATATTTAGGCAATTTACACAAATATGTTACAAATTACAATTAGGAAACATCAAATAAAATACCATTTAACTAAAACACAGCAAGAAATTAAACTTAATTGATAAATGATGCCCTTTGTCATATGTCGCCCAACAAGCACAGCTTATGCTTGGGAGGACATTCCATAAACATAGCGTCGTTAAATACGTAGAGAATAATACATGTAAATACGTTAAAGAAACATTTTTTTTAAAGTTTATGAAAAATAAATTTAAATGGCTGTCATTTTTATTTATGACGCTGCCAAAACTGAAAAAATATTAAAAAATGACAGACCGGAAAAAATCAAAATTCAAAATAAAAAACTTTAATAATTTATTAATATAAGAGGAGGTGAAAATAGTCATAGCTATAAAAATAGTCATAAAGTAATCACAATGTCAGAAATTCATTTAAGTTGAATGTTAAAAATTAGGATTAGGTAAAAAAAAGCAACGACATAATGGTAATTAAAATATTTATACATAGTCATATAAAGTAACCATAAACATAATCGAATAGTATTAAAAATAATATATGAATCATATAATATCATATAATATAGGAATAAAATAGAAAAAAACATAATCGTTTACTTGTGATCAGACACATGATCTCGTATACTTCGTGCACCTGAAAATAAACCGAATGCAGTGATATCCCTCCTCTCCATTCAGCATTTATCGCTGAAACGTTCTCAGGTTTCTCCGGGCGCATTAACCCATTGTTAAACCTCCTATTTCACTCCAGATAATTTACGGTCTCGTAAAATTTCCTTCGTTGGTCTATAAAGGGTTCAACTGCGGTCACCAGTGGGTCGCCGAAGTACCTTTCTTACACTGGCCATACAGACTGCTCAGCTTTATGTGTCGGAAAATGGATTAACCCATACGAAAATGATTCAATCGGGCGGTTTTACGTCTTGCGGGATTACGCCGATCGTGATATTGAAGTAAGTAAATAATAAAGATAAACTATAGCAATCAGGGGCTGAAGTATTAATGCTTGAAAAAAACTGAAGGATAAAGTAATATCTAAACTCTGGTTCAATCTGCAACTGCCTTATTATGTCAAATTTTAGCGAGTGGGAAGCGAGAAATGGCATTATGAACACTTGGATGTGTCAACTACAACGCGCGAACCCGTCACTTCAAGAAGTTTTAACGATATTTGATCGTTCAGTCGCCCGTGGGGTGGGCACTCGCCCGTAAGAGGCCAACGCCTTACCGCGAGAAGCCGGTATGCAAACAGCTGGCCGACATTCGTGCCCTTACTTTCAGTTACAGCCAGATTTCCCCGGCCTCCCGACTGGTTACGGGTTCGAGGTCAATTACACGGTCCTCTCCTAGCGGTGGTTAGGTGTCCACCGAATCTATCACGGAGCACGGCATCCTTTGCCCGGATGTTCGGTATCGAATAGCCGGTTGGTCGTTTCAAGAGCAGTTGCCGTAAGGTTAACAACCACCCCCACTCTATAGGAAACATAGCCGTTTCCGAACGCCCCCGGTTGTCAGTCGGATTGCAAGTCGATTGGATGATGCCGCACGGTGCGTAAACCGTCCACTAGCGCCCGAAGGACGATTCTCAGAGAAACTAGCCCGCAGGCACAGAGTTATACCCGGACTCGCACTTCTGCGTGGACGGCTACCGGATGGGTGCTAACCTGTGAGTTGGGCCGATCCTAACAGCAATTGTTTTGTCCAAGTCTTCTGCGTTCACCTCACGGGAGAGAGAACGACTAATCGTTAAAACTTCCTGAGGTGACGGGTTCGCCCGTTGTAGTTGACAACTCTATATGTTCAATATGCCGACTATCGTGGTATAACAGTATGGCGGCGCACTGCAGATGGTGCTCTAAACACGCCTATAAGGTATAAAGTAATAACAAACGAACTTTTAAATCCTAGCTCTTATTATTTTAGTACTATTTGCAAAAAGGTGTCAATTTTTAATTTGGTCAACAGATTTCAATTCGTAATAAATTTTCAGATAGACTAATAGATGGCATTCTATCCCTCCAAAATATTTCTTTGATGAAGTCAGCCTATATAAAATAATGCGATAGAAGGCACTAATAATTTAATGGTATTATTGTTATCATTGGTTAAATTATTGGGTTTTTATATCAAAACCCGTCACCCAGGCTGGTATAACGATATGTGATCGTTCTTTCAGCAGTGAAATAAACGTAGAAGACTTAGAGACAAGACAATATTCTGTTTAGCTCCGCCAACAAACCCGTCAGATGCCAACGCCTTGCGGCGAGGCATCTGACGAGAATGGTGTCCAGCGGACAGCCTCGTCCCCATGACTGCCAGTTTGAAAGGATATCTCCATCTGGAATTGACCTTCAGAATACCTCCTACCTCCTGACTGGTTACAGAATCGAGGTCGCTTGCGCGGTCCTCTGCCTTATGAAGTGGTGATTCAGTGTCAACCGAATCTATCGCGGACCACAGCATCCTTTGCCCGGCCTTTTTACCAGGGATCGGGTGGCCGAACGGTCGTTTCAAAGCAGTTGCCATAAGGTTAACAAACACCCTCACTCTATAGGAAATGTAGTTTTCCCAGACTCCCCCAGCTGTTAGTCGGAGTGCACAATCGATATCGATTGGCTGACGCCGCACGGTGCGGAAACCGTCCAGGAGCTCCCAAAGATTGACTCCTAGGGGAGACGGGAGACCCGCAGGCCAGCGTCCTACTATGGCTCTCGCTTCTGCGTGGAGGCCGCCGGATGGATGTTGACACGTGAGTATGACCGACTCTAAACGAATGGGTCTTCGTGGCCAACTCCAACAGGGCCCATTAGCTCTCTTTTATATAAATCAGTCATTTATATAAACCAATTTATATTAGTTTGGCTGTCAATGCTATCAGTGCCGCCTGCATTTCGCCTTTTCAGAAGGGTTACCAAATCGTTCTATGGAGCTGATCAATCTAATACCATATAAATATTAACTATCAATATTAATACCAAATGTATAAATTGCGAGAGCAATTGTTTCGCAAGAGGGGCTGTAATAGGGCGTCCTATTATATATTTTCAGCCGATGAATTTCGTTTATATTATAATTTTTCTTTGAAGTTTTCGTTTAAAGGGACTCTCAAATCTTGGGGAAATCTTTGTGTTTATGTTGTCTAAAATTAGGGCAGAAAATTAATTAATATAATCTGCTTAAAGTCATTAAATATAATAATGCACAAGCAATTACAGATCGGTCGGGGTAAGTTGGCTATTATACTATGCACACACAGGCAGGCATAAGTTTTACTTAGATGTTGACTTTTTTTATACACATTCAGAATAATAAGAAGATGTTTTTCAGCTATACAACATCCTTTGTTGAGAAATGAGTTTGAGATTAATATAAAGCATATATTATGTAAACAATAATACTATATATTATATAAAGAAAAATACTATACTTAAAAAAACAACAATAATAATAACATATTAATAAAAAAAATATTATTTATGAAGTTCCAGGTTCAAAGTTTATTTTATTACAAGAAATCTTACGAGGGTATAGAACTTAAATTAATAGGTATGTTATTTTTATTTCCTATTTGAATAGTATATCTGGCAAAAAGAAAATTTAATAAGATTACACATCTGAATGTGAATAGAACTGTACAAAAATCAACCATTATCAACCAATATATTGTCTAAATATTAAAAACGTGAATTAAAATGACAATAATTATCCAAAACAATAATACTAAATCCTATACAAGTTATCAAAAAAATGTATATATATAGAAAATAAGTAAAAAAATAGGTTAAAGAAAAATATTTTGAACAATATTGCAAAAAAAATTATCATGGAGTAAAAATATAAAAATAAAATCAATATTCCAAAATCATGTTACAAATTTAGTAAATAAATTTCCTATAAAATTATATGTTGAAAATAGGGTTAAATCATTTAATGTAAAAGATAAAATAAATTCAAATATTCGATTGCGAATATATTTTTTTAAAAGTCTGTGCCATATAAACATTTTTGTAATAAAAAATCCATGGTAAGTTTTTAAATAGTGCATAACATGTTTCTATATTTTTTAAATTTTCTAGTGACCTGTTATAAAATGTTATGCTTCTTTATTGATTTGCTATTTGAAATTGTGACGTTGTAGGTATTAAATTATGTAGGTATACACATCGACCTGTGTCTGGAAGATGTAGTATTTAATTGCAAATATTTTATTCATTTTGAGCATTTTTTCTTTGACAATCTTTTAATACAATTAGTTTTTGAATAACAGTTAATTTTTTTGTAAATATATTATTTTGAATTTTCGCCTTGGCTGTTTTACTAAAAAATGAATCGCGTGGGTTTTGTTTCTATACATATTTAGATATTGAAAGCGCCTTGACGGCAAAATATATTTTTTTGTAATATCTAAATGATTATATTAAAAAACTAATAAATAAATAATATTAAAAAAAACTTGTTGCAACTTGAGCTTGTGTATAGTTAGGTTAGGTTAGATACGAGGCGAATAGTTAGCGGCCACGTCTCAGTGCCATATAATAGTCAAATTATATTAAAATTTAATCGCTTTAAAATAATGTATTTTGTAATATGTTTATGGGATGGATTTAGTAACATCAGTGACTGCAACTACACATCGGCTAAACGTCGAATTCAACGGAGCTTACTTTTACAGCGTTCAAAGTGAATTCGTTTCGGGGCTCGCATCGGCGGAACAATAGCGGGCGGCTCGCGGCGGCATGGAGATTCCAGAAATTGCTCGGCGTTCGGGGAAAAAAGTCGGGATTTGGAAGGCGAGCTTTTAACGCTGCAGAGGCGCTTTAATACATGCAAATGTTACGGCAAAGCGCCGGTTTCACGGTCTAGATTCACCCCTTGCCCCGCCTTGCCCATCCATCCCCTACTCTCCCCCTCCCCCTCCAGGCCGGCGGCCCTGAAATCCCGGGCATCGAATGTCTCCACGTGGGTACGTCTCGGCTTACGTTATCTTTGTCAACAACTCCGTAATCGTAAACGCGGTACTTGCCAATCTCCGCTTTCGGCCTGCGGTGATTTTTCGCAGGGAGTTTCAGGTTCAGGGTAAAATGTTTCTAACCACCACATCCTTCAGTGTAAAAGTGCGGAGATGCGGTTAACTTAGTTAACAGTTTTCCGAGGACGGCTGTGGTGACATGGACGAAATCTGACATTTGTGACTTAAATCACTTAATGATATATTATGAGAGTTTATACATATATGTAGATACTCGTACAAACCTAACCGTGAAAAAAATATCGCAAAATACTAGCCTTTCGCATGTTTCGCATACCTTTGATGCGATGACTCATAAACGTTTATTTTTTTTTATAACGTTCCTCATCAAATTACATTGAACAGTATTTCATGATATAACTATAACATGCTATAACTATTTCATGACATAACTATACATTAACAATATTTCATGATATTCACAAATACTTAGAATTACAAAGCTCGTTCACACAGTTTTAAAATTATATCAAAAAACGTGATGACGTAATAAGGAGAAATTACCGGAAATCGGATTGAGTTTGAGAAATTATGGCTTTTTATACCGATACTTCTTCATTTTTTATATAAGCACTATCTTTTTACTGAAATTAACATTACATTTTATTAAGATGTGGTCAAATGACCGTCTAACGTGTTATTTGTCTACATATTTATATAAATTGGATGTTTGTTTAAATTTGATGTTATACCTACGCCAGTCAATCACATACACACATTTAATTATTTTGTCGTGTAAATAAAATGGAAATGGCTTTTACTTACCTGGCCCACCAACTGACCAGCAGGGAATGTATTGTGAACGCGTTTTTTTTTCGAGATTACAATTAAAAGCCCCCAGAGACCATTTCCAGATTAAAGTCTGTCTATGTGTCTGTGTTTGTGTGTTTGTGTGTGTATGTGTATTCCTCCACCACTGCGAGCAAACGCTTAATCCGATGTTGCTAAAATTTGATCTATTGGCATTATTTGGCCATGGCAAGATTTTAAGAAGTTTCACTTTCAAAATATTGAACTTAGATACTTGAAATTCGGTACACAGATGCCTTGTTGGACCTAAATCACATTTTACAAAATTTTGTTTGGTATAATATACATAAAAACTGAACTTATAATATTTAATTTCCCCTTGCAAATGTATGGCTCCTTACAAATGTATGTAATTTCCTCCATACAAATATTTATATTTGCAGCGCAGCGGGTTTGCGATTGGAATTTTTAAATAAGCTGCGACGCACGTTCGTAATTTTAATCTTCATTGCGTTGTGTTGCTTTTTCGAAATTCGACTTTATAACGGTGAATTTTATGGCGACAATTGTTTGCGGCACCAGCGATTTAACTTACAGGCCCACCAACCGACGAGGAAGGAAAGTATAGCGAACTCGCTAAAATTTCCGATGATTAAGACCATTTTCAGACTGAAGTCTGCCTGCCAAGTCTGTCTGTATCTACATATTCCTCTACGATAGAGATTTATGAAATTAATACTCAGATGAAATCAGTCCTTGGCTACTTGGCGGGAAAGTCTTGGGGGGACACAACCAAGTTTTAAAAAATATATAATGCTAATTTTATTTAGGATGCCAGTAGCTTATTAAAAATAAGTGAAACCCTATTCAAACTACTGAAAAATATATCTGGTTTTATAACGACGTAATATTATTTTGAAAATCCGAAACACAAGCAATGAAAGAATAAAATGACCTCAAGTATGAAAAGGTTTTTCGAACAGACTGCACGAAAAAAAATAGTTGGTCTTAAAATATTTATGTGATGTTTTATGATAGGTCTCTCCCATTAATTTTTCATAATTGTGTATACGCCATAAAATGTCTAATTAAGGGGGCAATCTTTTACCTCTGGGATAACGGAGAGTCTCAGATTGCTGTTAGTGTAAAAGACTTTCTAATTTTCTTTAAAAAAAATAAACGCGCTTTTCTCAAAACCCTATTTTTTAGTTTTGCAACGGTGATAAAACAAAAACTAGTAGACGGATCGATTTGTTCAAAAAAAAAAATTAAACTTATTAAGGTCTATATGAAACAATATATATTTTTTTTAATATATTTTTTTACTAGTTACACACAACATTTTGGGGCGAAAATCGATTTTATTTATTTATATCGCTGAAACTTGAAAATGAAAATGAAAACTTTTAGTTATTTTTTTAGTTCATCTACAAAATACACATGTAAAAAATATTTTAGTTTAGTTTTTTTGTTTCATTATTTCAATTACGCTCGCTATTACCGGCGCAAGCAGACACCGTCATTTTTGCAGCGGTAGAAGCATTTGAAATTCCATTTCCCAAAAATACTCTTTTAACTATTACAAAAAATATTTTTATATTTAAAACTGAAATGAAAGAATCATAATGACATTGCAACTTTGTTTAAAAAAATTGGCCTTCCAAAACAAGGCCAGAGACTTTTAGGACAGAGACTTTTTGAGACTCTCTAATATCGGTTGAAACCGCCGTCTGGCGATGCGTCAAGCAAGTGCTTGACGCGGCTTGTGCTAATAACAAATTGTTTATCAAGCATGTATTTGACGCGGCGTATGTCACGTTTAAGTATAAGTTATATTTTATTGTTCATAATATTATGAATGATATTTTTCATATATTATTTTAACTAACGATACACTACGCTTACGATAGCGCTACAACCGTGCTACGATGGCGCTATGATAGTGCTAAGAATTTACTAAGGGGTACTACACCGCTGCTACGCACATGCTAACCCTACTTTTTTTTATTTTTTTTTTTTATTTTTATTTAGGTAAAACAGTCATATACATTTGTGTAAATATAATACATGATACAAATAGACCTATATTACCATTAATTACTTCAAAACATTATAAATATTTGCAAAGGGAAAATTACAATCAAAATTACACTAATAACGTATACACTTATAACAATAAACCAAGCAACCAAACCAAACTAATGCAACCAAAAAACAAAAAGTTTTACTTAAAAATAAATTAAACTATAAGCTAATGCAACAACAAATCGCCTATTTTTTTCTTAAAACTAACCATGTCTCGGGAAATATGTCGAGGTCATTCGAAGCTTTATTATAATGTAAACATGACCGTCTGAAAAAGGTATTTCTCGCATAGTTCGTGTGAAAAGTGGGTATATAAAATGTATCTTTTGAACGAGAAGAGGGAGACCGAGGAATTTTAATAAGAAATTTTGGCCAAAAGAGGTGCAGAATTAATATGGTTATTTAAAATTTTATATAGGATGATATTGTCCAGGAAGGCACTTCTTGCATACAAAAAGTGTACTTTGTGTTTTGTCGCTCTCTCTGAATAATCCGTAGACATGTTACCTGTCCGAAAGTTCAATGATTTTAAAAATCTCTTTTGCACCCTCTCAATCCTATCTATATGAACAGCATATTGGGGATTCCAAACTACGCTTCCGTATTCTAGAACGCTACGAACGTATGCATTGTAGAGTACTTTGTCTATATCTCTACAACACTGCGACAGTGTGACCGCTTCCTCCTTCGACAGATGGCGCAAATATTTCCGCTGATATCAATAACTCCACTTCAAATATTGCAAAGTAGCAAAAACAACAAGAAAAACGGCGCACTTAGGGCACTCCAGAGTAATTTCCGACAAACTGAAGAAAAAAAGATATAGAAAACTCCCCAAGAAGTAACGCGCTCTCGCAAACTTCAATATTGAAATTCCGCGCCGGGTTTCTTGCGAGAAGACGTTTGGTGGTTCGCGTTCATTTGCATTTTAACAAACTGTCTAACGTTTGACTGATTTCCCAAGGTACAAGTGGATAATTGAAATATTTCGGCAGCCGCTCAGGAATTTTCGGTTGATGTTTATTTGAGTCTAGCTGGGTGGATGTAGTAAATCATATAAAAACATATTTGGCTGTAAAATATATAAATACAAACGGAGCTATCGCGAAATTCACCGACAGTAGTCTGACCTATCGATATTCATGATTATTAAACTACCGGGTTGAGAGTTGGACTCCGGAAAAACGACCAACAGTGGTTTAGGATAGGTAACTTTCCGCATGCGAGCACCACGTTATTACCCATTCAATGCCTTTTCGAAAACATCAAAAATTAAGAAGCAGAAATTGAGGCCATTTTTTTTATAGCATTGATTTCACTATTTTCCTGGAGAGACCATGATATTAAAAGACATGAAACGGAGATTTGGCTGGGAGGCCACGAGTGCCAACTTTCTCTTCGTAAAGGTGAGCAGTGTAGCTGTCACGGGTGATATTAATCTAAATTGCACTTATGATCTAGGAGAATATTTAATTATCATGTACAAATCTGTAAATTCTATAATTTAGACCTTAATCAAAGAGAGTTTAT
This sequence comes from Micropterix aruncella, assembly GCA_944548615.1. Classification (NCBI taxonomy): domain Eukaryota; kingdom Metazoa; phylum Arthropoda; class Insecta; order Lepidoptera; family Micropterigidae; genus Micropterix; species Micropterix aruncella. The sequence goes on along the minus strand of OX155959.1, from coordinate 13,224,654 downwards.
ATCTGGATGGAGAGATATCTGTTTGAGACTTTCAGGAAATTATACAGCTTACAGACCGAATCTATCTACATAATCCACTTCTAAGCTTCTCGAATATGAGAAGGATTTAGAGTAGATTTTTTTTAATTTTAACCATTCCGCACAAACTGTATTTAGAGAGTTAATTGCGAGGTAATTAACTCTCTAGACTGTGGTTTAGAGAGTTAAATACCTCGCAAATGACAGCCAGTAAATTGTTAAGCGGTAGGTGTACCGATATTCATCTAAAGCAGCCAGCTAAAACATGTCCAGCTGTATGTCCAGGTTATGAACTATCCTCTGATTAGCACCAGCTAGCGACGCTACTGGTGTCTGGAAGTGTATGTTGTAAAGAATGTAAATATTTTTTTTCAAATGCAACATCATTTTCCATTATATTGGAGGGGGAATGCAAAAGTCCCTAACTGTTGCCCATTCATTTTAAAATTGAAGACCAACAGCATGACCAATATTCTTACCCTCATAATAATAATAATATACTTACTTTATAGATATATACTCACTATATTTGCACTTATGTGATAGTAATACATACAGGCCAGATTATTGTCACATGACCGTGTCTTACAACCAACCTAATCATAGCGGAAATATAGATTTCCTCTGAATACAAATAAAATACAGACAGGTAGAGGTATCTAAAACTAACAATAACATAATCTCCTCGCAAGCGTGACTTTCAGGTACGCATTGCTTATGGCACAGGCTGTACTGCCATACCCCAGAACAGAAACCTTTTATTTTTATCCAGCAAGAAATGTTTGTGGAAGTTAAAGCAGGCTTGTTAATCTTGTGATTCTCTACAACCACTTAAGCACAATCATTTTATCCATCACTTGCTGTTAACAGCATTTGTAAAACATTGAAGTCTCATAGTTTACAAAAATTAGTTATTGCCTGTATTTATCTGTAACTGTATCTTAATCGGTAATATCCGTCTTTTTCTCCTTTTGGTGCTATTATATTGAATTACAATATAATTGGCAGTCGTTAGAATTGTAGAGAATCTAATCAGACAGCAAAGTTTTCGAATAATATGTAATGACCACGTATAATTCTTAGTACAAAAATCAAATTTACGTTCACACCGTAAAGTGACAATTTATGATTCCTAGTAGAGATCAAATTTATATTCACACGGTAAAAAATCACAGTAATTAGTCTGTCCCCACTATCGCTCGTTATTCACACGCTTGACGCATATATGGAAAAGCGTAGATTTTGACTACATTGATTTATTCTGCAGAACATCCAATTTGTATATACAACGAGGTACAAACGGACAAGCGATAATATGACTATAGCAAGGACCAAGGACTTTCCCGGGTTTTCTCTGATGTCGTGATTTGTCGATATGATCAGAGCCCAACTTTGTTTCCTTGACGCAGTAAATGCGATAGGATGAACATAATATTTAATATTTAGACTATTTAATTATCTGAAAAGAAGCTAATAGAAGAGATGGCTTATTATTGACGTTAGACGAGAAGTGATTAAATATGCTAATTTTACACGCTTAAATATCGGTAAAATAACTATTCAGTGGGGTATTTTTCCTGTGAAAATTTATTTTGCAACTATGAAAGACACAGTTTTCTATACATTGTTATACTGCGACGTGTGAAAGACTATTTTATAAATGAAATTATTATTTCTTTGAACAATATTAGTCATTAGGCGATTTGACAGTTTTGTCTGTTAAATTCCGTCAACTGAGTCTTAGAATTAGAAATGTTTGTTGATTTTAATGTTACGTGGTTCATCATCATGAGTCACTACAACTTTATTAAATCGTCTACGCTGGTCAACCATTAGCAGCCAGATCCAATATACCATAGTCCAGACCAAGTTCTATAGAATCAAGGATTTGGAAGAATTCTGAAAACATTAATTTAGATTACGGAGCCAATATGTTCTTCCTCGCCCCAAACCACCTATTTCTGCTATGCTGCGTAGAATTATTAGATGCATTATATTTTATTTTACTGGATGTTGCATGCCATGAGTCAAGTATTCGAGTTTGCGGATCTTTGTCGTCCTAGGTATTTTCAAGTCCTGCTCAAACACTTTATTATATCTCTTAGCTTGAATCTATCATCCTAGTTTATACATAGTATCTTAAATAAGCACACATTTTGAAGGTTTATTTTTTTAACAACGTATCTGTAAGTATTCAGCTTTGCAATTCATATAACAATATTAAGAATGTGTAGCATTTTAGAAGTGTGATATTCATGTAGGTTGGTGTTAGTTCCGTAAAATATCTCCATAAACTTAAATATTGCATTTCTTTATTTTATAATGCAGATTTTTATCTCGTTGTTCATCCCAGATAATGTTCAATTTTTTATCTTTCGTCGTACCAAATTATCTTCTTTAATATGCGCAAAAGCTTGTAACCTAGCGAGCATTCAGGAGCTGCAGGAAAATTAAATAATACCATGGACAATGATAAATGCTAGTCTCTGGCTTCGCAACTTTCCCGTAATCCATTCTATTAGTCTTTCCGCGATTAATAGTTACATATATTACGCGAGTAAAACTCCCCTTCGTGGGAGGAAAATCGTTAAAGTTGCTAAATTTCTGGATGATTTATATGTGGATTATATTGTGGTACCGAACAACAGAAATATTTTTTTGTTATAAAAACAAAATATTGATATGATCGATTCTACCTTTTGAAAACTGCCATACTTTAACACTAGTTGTGCAGGGAAAGAGAAATTTTTAATGTTTTATTTGGCAACGCTGTAGTGCCGGAAGTTGTTCGGGACCGATACGTAGTTGTTGTGAACGCGTTGGTAATTGGTTAATCATGGAGAATTTGATTGGTCTGGAACGTGCTACGGCTGTGAAAGCGTTTTGCAAGCATGGTGATAGTTTGCTTACTGCGCAAAGGGTATTTCGAAAGCATTACCAGCTAGGATACCATGGACGTGTCCCATAATCTCATGCGATTACAGCGTGGATACGAAATTTTGAAGAATCTTGAAAAAGAGCCCCCAGGTTGCGTTCGAACGGTACTTACCACAGAGAACATTACAGCTATTCGAGTTTCCATCGAGAGGAACCTTTGCCGCTCCTTTCGACAAAATGCTTCAGCGCTAGAAATCGGGCGACGAAGTGTACAAAGAATGCCGCACGAATTAAAAATTAACATAAATTGAGCATTGAAATAACACAGGAGTAAATAACAAAAAATAACATAACTGGTATATGATATACATGCACTTTCGTCAATATATTTTTTTTCTGTGTGTATTCTTGTAAATTACGTTACATAAAAATGTTTTTTTTTCCTGTGCAACCTTGTATTAGGTCAATACGTATGTAATTGCCGTTTTATCATACTCACCTATTTGAAACAGATAACTTCGAAAATTGAAATCCGTCCAAATTTAAACACCTATTGAAAACAGATAACTTCGGTGGCAATTGCACGCATATTTTCGTGTGTGCAACAATTGACATTTTGTGCTATTTTTGAATACGAGATCCTGTAATGTTGCTATCCATGATAGCTACTTTCGGTTTGGTTTGAATAAATAGCGAATAAAATGATTTCATCATCCACTGATTTCAGGTACTCTGGGATGTCTTTAATATACACGAGGAAGAGAAAAGATCCAAGTATTGATCCTTGAGGAACACCTTTGTGGATATTGTGTGGCGCGCTCTTACTATTTTCGACTTGCGTAATCTGAGTCCGTTCTTGCAAATAAGATTCCATGAGTTGCAGTTCCTTATTCCTAATGCCGTTGTATTCCAATTTTTTAAGTAGAATTGAGTGGTCTACTCAATCAAAAGCTTTAGAGAGGTCCTAGAAAATGCGTACGATTTTTTTCATATGATCTAGCCCAAGTAGTGTTATTTTTAATTAGATTAGCGATTGCATCTTGCGTAGAGAGATTTTTTTTGAAATCGAAATTGTTTTTTGAGAGGATTTGGTTTTCAGCAAAGAAATTAGCTAGTCGGGTAAAAAGTAATTTTTCAAAAATTTTCCTGAAAACAGGTAAAAGAGATATGGACCGATAATTATCTCTGTTTCCAGGACAACTTTTTTTAAATATCGCTACCACTTTGGCCATCTTCATTTCGGTGGGAAAGAAACCGTGTTCCATGCATCGATTAAATATAAAAGATAGAGGCGCGAGATTACGGTTACAGAACTCTTTAGGACGCGTTTCGGGGCCTACCACTAAATCATGTAAAATCAATTAGGCTCTAACAAAGTAAGGATTATTTTATAATTTAAAGTGGATTATTTTAAAATTTAAAACAAAATTTTAAAAATGTATTCACTTCACCGTCTCCCGTAAGTTTTGTAGTAAGGATTAAAAATTGGCGCTGTTTTCCGGAAGTGAGCATTTCGTTCCTTTTGTAATATATTCTCTGTGGCGAACTATATTAATAACCAATACTAAGAAGTCAATATAAGTAAATATTAATAATCATATTAACACGTGTGACAAATATGCGTAATTGGCGAGCACTTATTTGTACATTCGGGTAATAGACATAAATAAGGATTGCGTGGAGATGGTATAACGATCACATTTAGATATGGCTGGGGTCTGACAGACCGGTGTATCGGGTAGATGGATGGATACACAACCGCGCTTGTTCAATCGCCTACTGCCTGTTTATTACTGCCAACATACGACGACACTTTTCTTAACAAATAGTCAAAGTTGTATGAATTGCGACTGCAGACATCGTCATCCATCGTACTCGGCAGATCTTACTCCAACAACAAGTGCTACTCAACAGGTATAAAAACTAGTGGTAATAAAATACACACAAATCTCATCTAATTTGATTTCCAAATAAACGTTTTGATTTCCAAAAAGTAGAAGTAGAAGGTAGAAGTATTTTTTTGCCAAAATGTTTATTTATGGTAAATGATTTTACAAAAAAAAAACATATTTAAACCTTTAATCAGTTAAGGCCGTTGGAACATTTGATAGCTTTTAAGCATTTTGACAATATCCGGAATGCCAAAAAAAACAAAAACATGGGATATTTTCTGCCATGAAAAAATAATTTAAACACGTCCCGCTGCTGAAACATCCTTATTTACACGTGCGCAATATTAGATTATTATTGTATTGTGCGTCCGAGATTATTGGCGTAATAAGGCGCGGGTTGGGCCGTAAGACGACCGACGAAATTCGTTACGGCTTCTACGACACGTCCTCTTGGTAATGGAATTCCCTGCCATCGTATTAAGGGCGAAACAATAAATGGCCTTATATGGGACAGCGACACATTGGAGCCCCGCTCTACGGATGCTACACACCTACGACCAGGTATTATTAAGACCTCTCTTGCCGAAGTCTTTGTTAATTATAGAGAATTCCCAAAATAGGTTATCAATCAGTGGTCGTAGTGGTCATACTATCCCTTAACTAAAAAGTCTAAATATATTTTTTCTTGCTAAAATAAAAAAAAGCACACTGAAATATCTGAATATAATATCAGACTGGTATCGCCCCAGTTTCTTTTGGTTGACATAGTGGACAAACAAGGCCTCAGAACGGACCCAGAGAAAATTGTCTGCGTGAAAGAATTCCCAAGGCCAGACCGCATCAAACAGGTTAGAAGCTTCCTGGGATTATGTGGTTATTACCGCAAATTTATCCAAAACTACTCCAAAATTGCCGCACCCCTTTGTAAATTGACAGGTGGGAAAAAGGGAGAAAACCACAACTTCAAGTGGACAGAAGAGGCGGAAAACGCTTTCCAAACACTCAAACTAGCACTGTGTTCAGCTCCAATACTTATATGTCCTGACTTCAATAAAACATTTACCATACATTGCGACGCGAGCGACATCGCAGTCGGAGCAGCTTTGACACAATTCTCGGAGGAAGATAAAATCGACTTGCCGGTATCTTACTTCTCACGTACCCTAAATCCAGCGGAGAAAAACTACTCAACAACTGAAAAAGAATTAATGGCAGTATTACGAGCGGTCGAACACTACAAAACATACGTGGATGGCGCACACTTCAAGGTCATAACAGATCACTCTAGTCTACGATGGCTCTCAAAGCTAGAAAACCCCACGGGCAGACTGGCGAGGTGGAGCACTCTACTGTCGCAATACGACATGGAGATTGTCCACCGAAAAGGCAGTCTGAACGTGGTGGCAGATGCATTGTCAAGGATACCATGCGCAGCAATGTCAGACACACCACAAATAGACGACTGGTATGAATACATGCGAGCAACAACGCTGAAGGATCCATACGCAGCACCGGACTACAAGGTGGAGGGAAATGACTTATACAGATACTTCGCGCCAAAAAGAGGTGAGCAGCGACAAAATCCATGGAAAATAGTCCTAAAATCGGAAGATAGGGAAAATGCGATTAAGGATATCCACAGTGGAAGTTTCGCGGTACACTTTGGAGTTTTTAAGACACTAAAAAAGCTCCAGTCTTATTATTATTGGCCGGGTATGGAAAAACAAGTCAAAAATCACATAAAAAATTGTGACACCTGCAAGGCCCACAAGATCAGGACGGCACCCCCTCATGGTTTGATGGTGACACCAAAAGCGGTCAACACGCCAATGCACACACTCAGTTTAGACATAATTGGTCCCTTACCTCGCTCAACTAACGGTTTCACATACATCCTGTCAATCGTAGACGTATTCACAAAATTTTGCTGGCTTTTTGCCCTAAGACAAGCCACGTCCGCAAGTATAATAAAACATCTAGAAAACAGCGTGTTCCTTACTTACGGGACCCCGGCTGTAATAATCCTAGATAACGCGACATCCTTCAGGTCAAAAGCATTTAGGCAATTAGCGGAAAAATACAAGATACAGAGGTTATTTTACGGATGCGTATACGCTCCACAATCAAATACGGTAGAAAGATACAACCAAACGATTGAAACATCTCTATCAATTTTGACGGAAAAAATCAGAAGCTTTGGGACAGATACATTATGCTAATTCAAAACGCGCTTAACAATCATGTCAATCTAGCGACGGGCTTCACACCAGTATATCTAATGTATGGACGCGAAACTCATACAGATGGCCGATACCACTCGTTATTAAGTTACATACCGGGGGAGAAGGGAAAACTAACAATAGACACCCCGCAAGAATTCGCCAAAGGCCTCGAAACGTTAGCAGATACATACGATATAGTAAGAGATAGGTTAATGGAAGCTTTCCGAAACAACGCTACACGATATAACTTAAGGCGCAAGCACGTAGAGTTCAAAATAGGTGAAACGATTTGGGCCAAAAACCACCAGCAGTCAAGAAAAATCGACTTTTTCTCAAGTAAGCTGGCACCACGGTACATAAAATGCACAATAGTGTCAAAAAAGTCACCTGTTGCTTATGAGATTATGGATGAGAACGGAGTTAATAAAGGTTTATTCTATATTAAAGACTTAGCCCGGAATTGATAGCCAAAATCGGAAGCAAAAAAGTAATATACATCCTGTGGTCGCTGAGCAAGGGAGGAGAGCGCATTTGTTCCGAAGTAAAAATTAAATTTAAAATAAAAAAAGCAATAAAGAACAGGGTAAGAAAGTCAAACAGCCATAAAGAAAGACCAAACGATAGTAACAAGTAAATGAATACAAATAAAATGAAATCCCCTTAAAAACCTAAAATATACATCCCAGATTAGTACCCAAAACCTTATAAAAAATTACATATCGAAGAACCTACATCAAATTAGAAAACGGTCAACTGCACATATATTTTTATAAAAATAAATTATATATAATTTATTTTTATAAAAATAAATATTTTATCCAACCTGGCTAAAAACCGGTTGGACTCCTTTAAATTTTTTTAATAGCAACATATTGTTCATTTTTTCTATATACATATAACCATATTTTTTTTCTCGACCGATTCCCTTAGCAAGAGCGCTTGCGGATAAGCTAAAATAGCAGCCTACGAAGCGAAGTCATTCTTTACCTAAACTATTTTTATCAGTACCATATTTTGCGTACATTTATTTATATATTGAGAAAGGTTCGGTGGTATTAGCCTTTCTATAAAATAGAAAAACACCGGGAAGTCCAAGTAAAATGTTACAATTCCGCTTGCTTCCATTTGATGATTTTGATAGGGAGTTATTGTTTATACTTTTCACACGGAATGCAGTCGACAGGCCTAATTAGCAAACAGGAACCATCGTAAGCATAAACCGTTGTTGAACATTTAATTAGCTACGAATTAAAGCTTTCTGTGATTTCATGACAGATCCCAGAGCGGATAGAGAAGCTTCTCTCCATGCCAATGTACTACATGAAACGACACTATTTGCCACTTTATTAGTCCTCTGGAGATAATATTTCTTAGTAATTTGAATGTATACAAATAGAGTTGTCAACTAAAACGGGCGAACCCATCACCTCAGGAAGTTTTAACAATTAGTCGTTCTATCTCCCTGTAATATGCGCAGAAGACTTGGACAAAACAGTATACCGTCAAGATCCGCCACATGCCCGTAAGAGGCCAACGCCTTAAACGCGAGATAGCCAGGAGTGTTACCCAGCGGGCTTATACTCACGCCCTTACTTCCAATTGCGACCAAATTACTCCAGTCTCTCGTTTGACGGTGTATACCGAATCTATCGCGGACCACTGCATCCTTTGCCCGGCGGTTCACCCAGGATCGGGTAGCCGATGGTCGTTTCAAGAGCATTCGCAGTAAGGTCCGCAACCAACCCCGCTCTATAGGAAACAGTACTGCTTCCAGACTCCCCCGACTGTTAGTCAGAGATGTACTGTCCAAAGTCTCTACGTTCACTGCAGGGCGATAGAACGACTAATCGTTAAAACGTCCTGTGGTGACGGGCTCGCCCGTTGTAGTTGACACCGCAAGATGTTAGTCAGAGTTTGGGAGCTAATGGGCCCATGCTGGGTTGGCCACGAAGACCTATTCTGTTCAGGGTCGGTCACACTCACGGGTCAACACCCATCCGACGGCCTTCAGGCACGAGGTGCGAACCTGGGTAGGACTCTGGCCTTGGTCAGTTTCCCCTGGGAATCAAACCTCTGGCGCTCCTGGACGGTCTGCGCACCGTGCGGCGTAAGCCAATCGATTGTGAACACTGACTAACAGTCGGGGGAGTCTGGAAGCTGTACTGTTTCCTATAGAGCGGGGGTGGTTGCGGATCTTACGGCAACTGCTCTTGAAATGACCATCGGCCATCCGATCCTTGGTGAAGAGCCGGGCAAAGGACGCCGTGGTCCGCGATACATTCGTTATACACCGTTTCACCGCTTCGTAAGAAAGAGGACCGCGCAAGCGACCTCGAACTCGGAACCAATCGAGGAGACCGAAGAAATCTGGTCACAATTGGAAGTAAGAGCGCGAGTGTCGGCCCGCCAGGTAACATTACTGGCTATCTCGCGGTTAAGGCGTTGGTCTCTTACGGGTTGCGGCGTAGCTAGATGGTGGACTGTTTTGTCCCAAGTCTTCTCTGCTCACTGCAGGGAGATAGAACGACTAATCGTTAAAACTTCCTGTGGTGACGGGCTCGCCCGTTGTAGTCGACAACCCAAGTTGTTAGTCAGAGTGTACAATCGATTGGCTTACGCCGCACGGTGCGCAGACCGTCAAGGAGCGCCAGAAGGTTGATTTCTAGGGGAAACTAGCCCTGAGGCCAGAGTCCTGCCCGGGCTCGAACTTCATGCGTGGAGGCCGCCGGACGGGTGTTGATCCGTGAGTGTGACCAACCCTGCACAGAATGGGTCTTCGTGGCCAACTCAGAAAGGGCCCATTAGCTCCCATTGCTTGAATGTATACACTGACTATCCAATTTAATTTGCCGTAATCTTTTTACGTGCATTCCAACTGAGGCGATTGTCAATCCAGATACCCAGGTACTTCGCCTGTAACACATTCTTTAAGATGACACATTTGTAAATTTCAGATAATCTAGAGTCACACTCGTGAATTTTTTGCTTAAATTTTAATGCATCAATAAATTTATCGATAACGGAGAATATTAGGTAGTTAGTCTTGCTAATGTTCTTAGTTGACAGATTTTGATTAAACTTTTTTCTAACTTTCCCCAGTCCAGCCTCAGCCCCGCCAGTTCAAACACCCTGGTGCAAGTGTTTTCTCTGAATATTATTATTATTAATATTATTAATATTATTACGTCATAAATAGGATAGAAAACGAAATTTACCGCGTGAAATTTGTAGGACCCGACGTTTCGGTGACGTTGCAGCCGCCGTTGTCTAGGGTAGACTGAAGAGCTGTCAGTCTGTTGTTTTGCGGGTAGGCCGCATACCGCTGCCGCCACTGCGTAGGTTATAACGGTGGTGGGGGGCCGGGCTCGGAGCGCGGGAATTTTGAAAATCCGTCTTGCACACAACACTCACTGTATCCTGTTTTACGTCTTTGCTTTCGGCGTTCGGCGGCGGGAATATTTTAAGAAGAGGGTTCCACATAGAAGAGAGTTTGTAGCCGTCGTCTCTATTGAAGTTCGGAGTTCTCCTTATTTCAATGGCTTCCCGGATCATGCGAGGAAAGTAGAATTGTTCCTTGGATAGAACAATGGGATTTTGAAACTGCATCCAGTGGTTACTTCCGCTATCCAATATATGTTCGCAGATCGCCGATTTTTCTCGCTGAACGTTTTTAACAGCTTTGATGTGTTCTGTCAGTCGCGTGGCTATGGGCCGTTTCGTTTGTTCAACGTAGGCTAGACCGCAGCTGCATTCGACTTTATACACACCCGGGATTTGCAGTGGTATTACATCCTTTACAGGCCTCAAAAATCGCATGTATGAGATACGCAAAAGTTTATGGTAGAAGTCAGCGCCCGGAGCAATAAACTGACAATGAATCATGAAGGAAGCGGAAGATGCAAACAATCACTTCAATGAAAAAGCATCCAATTTAGATGCGAGGGAGTTAGATATTATACGGTACAGATATAAAAAGATTTAAATTCGGGTAAGTACATGGCAATAGAAAAAAACCGTGTGGAAAGTACGGAACATTCTTTCGAGTTTCATTAAATATTTTTCTATGTGCATCAAATGAGGATATTTCGAGGACTAATCCTTGAGAATAGGACTAAGAGTGTGCATCAAAGGAGGATATTTTGAGGAATGTCTTGATGAGTAATGTGCCAAAGGAGGATATTTAGAAAACTAATCAATATTCTCCCTCATAAAGAGTTAAAATTTTATTATTTACAGGACATTGTAAACTATATTAGAATAAAAAAATATTCGGTGCATCTTTTTCAACAATGACAAACATTTTGGCCCAACCTGTAATAGGATGACGAACTTGTGACGAAGGATCGTTACAATACTTCCCCAACCAATGCCTTTAACATCAGTAGCTAGAGTGTAGGTACAGCTTTTAAAACTAGCATCCGTAATCCTCTCCGATGAGTAATATAAAAACATCCTTAGCTCCAGCCTTTGAATTACGTCCCCGGGTCGTACAAGTTTTATTAAATTAGGAATAAATGCATTAACCCATGCGTAATATCTTGCTTATTATTCCGGATACAAACTTATTTGGCTGTAAAGGCTACGAAGCTCCCTAAGCTCCTGATGTGCATATGAGATTGGTATGGTATATAAAAAATAACAAAATAATCTTTTTTAATTAACATATAACAGTAGGTTAGCTGAAATATCAGCCATATTAGCTGATTTAGTATAAATATGCCTTAATATATATTTTTTTATATCCATCCATGTTATTCACAAAACAAAGGTAAAAAAAACTCAAAGGCCGAAATGGTCCAAAGAAAACTTTATATATGATCAAAAAAGCAGCAAACGATTAGAAATTAGAGAATGCTGATATTGAAAACCAAAATGGTCGCTCACCTCAGCACCAGCAGTAACATCTTTAACTCTATAGATCAAAATGAACCCGTTCATTACAATGTTATAAAGGCTACTTTATAAAATTGTATATAAAGTAATATTGTATGGCGACTATGTGCGGTCCGGCGAGGGCTTTAATAATTTATTTTAGAGTAGGTAAATAAAGAAATATTATTGTTTTTAACCATCCATAAGTTTCGACCGAGACTTTTATGAGTGTTGCTATTACCAAGATATACTTTCTCTACTACTTAAATATTACTCAGTGAACCGATGAACGGTTTTCAATTATAATACGCACCTATTACTTTAGTGTTTATTGGCGTATCAGTTATTCTCTATTGGGTAACAATTCTAGTAATATCAATACTCGAATGTAAAAGTCGCTATTTTACAACTCGGCTACAAATTCAGTCTATCGAATTTCAAATGAACAAGATTCATCTCAATCAAAAATTGAGCAATACTTTTTCAGAGATACAGAAGATTGCTTATAAATAGTTTTTTTTTTAAAAATCATTGTAATTAGTCATATTTAAGATCATTTATGTAGGATTTAGGAAATTAATACTAAAATTCAGTCCATATTTTTGTATTATTTTATTTTTATATTTTGAATAGTTCATATATATCTTACTGGTAAAATAATCTTTTACAGAACCGTCTCTTGCAATAAATGTTTCAAGTGGTAAGTTTGGTGCAAAAAAAATAACAACCACGTAATATTTTGCGATAGAACAAAAAAATCAATAGGTAATTTAGAACTCCTTAATTCCCAGAAAGTATATTTTTTATTTACCTCAAAATTTGGGCATAAAACAATAAATATTGCGCCATTTCCCCTTCTGAAAAGTAGATAATTTACGGCTGAAGCTTAACCACTGAATGATTTAATATATAAAAACATATAAGGCTAGTTAATGAAACGCATTAATCCTTCAGGCCTCGGCCCCTCCGCCGATTGACAAGTTGCTGTCCCAAAAAATTTTAGTAAAAATTAGTGAAAAAATTGAATTACGACACTGTCTCACCAAAACATTAATCACTGCCAAACCACTGTACCCATAATTAAAATGAAACATATTAACATAATAAAATAAAATAAATTAAATTAAAATAAAATTAAAACGGGGCCGTCACGCTGAATCGTGTTGTGGCCGATATCGGCCAATCGGGGCTTGAGGGGTTAATATACTAAAGGATTTAAATCACGGTGGATGTATATTTTTGATATACTCGTACCTCGCAACATACCTCAGACATACAAAAAATACAAAACAAGAAATAAAATTAATGTTCGTCACAACTAAGCACGCTGCTAGAATTAAATCGTTGTCAGTCCTGATGGCGGTGTCGACTACAACGGGCGAACCCGTCACCTCAGGCTGGTATAACGATATATATATCGTTCTTTCAGCCGTGGGATTAGCGTAGAAGACTTGGGGACAAGACAATTTACTGTCTAGTTGACCAGCAACCCGTTAGAGACCAACGCCTTACGGCGAGGCACCGGGAAAGGTGAAGTGCGGGCAGCCTCACCCCCTAACTACCAGTTTTGGCAGGACATCTCCGTCTGGAATTAACCTTCAGGATACCTTTGTCCTCCCGACTGGTTACGAGTCCGAAGTCGCTTACGCAACCTATACCTGTTGTATTACAGCGGTAATTCAGTTTGAATTTATCGCGGACCTGGGCGTTGTGCCACACGGGATTTTGCCCGTAGTGCCACACGGGATCGAGTGGCCCAAGGTCATTTCAAGAGTGGCACATCAGGTGAAACATCCACCCCCGCTGCTTAGGAAACAGTGTATTTCCATAGTCTCCAGACGTCTTCAGCAATTAGTCAGAATGCACAACCGATTGGCTTCGCCGAGCGGTGCGCAAACCGTCCAGTGGCGCTGGTATGCAATCCCGCCGGTAGAAACCGGTCTACCAGCACTGAGACCTGAGACACGGGAGTCTTACCCGGGGTAGCCTTCCACTCGAGGAGGCTTCTGAATCGTGAGTTGAGCCGATCCGAGAACAAAATGGATCTTGTGGCCCAAGCTGCACGAGACCGTTCACCACCACCAAATCTGGTAAAATTATTTAGCGTCAAGTTCACATAGTCACGCCTTATTCGTCCAGTGCCCACAGCGGCTTTCTGAGCCCTCCTATGCCGCGGCCGACCGATTGTTTAAAAATATCCCAATTGGCTGAAGAGCGTTCCGTATGCTCGTCCTTAGGCAATTTTATTGTACAGCGTAATAAGAAAATAATCCATTAATCCTCTTCTTCTACCTAACATTATTTTATCAATTACGCCGGTATTAGTTTTCAATCTGCGGTAATAAATTTTCAGTTATATCCTTTCATGCTTACCTAAAGGTTATGGCTTAGAGAAAAGGTAAGGATCGTCAAAATATACTTTTACGAGGACCATAAATACGTGCTTACGTGGAATATTTGGGAAATGGTCGCTTGTTACGAGGCTGATGCTACTTGTACAAAGGCAAATCTATAAAGGACCCCCACTCTCGCATTGTCAGCACGAGCACATCGCCTAAGCAAACACCTTATCTGTTACGAGTAATTTATTCAGCGGTGAAACTATGTATACCCAACACAATACACATTTGATATTATACATTTGGGGTGAGTTTTGATACACCTAGATATATTTGATTGTTTTATAATGTGGACAGGATTTATATACAGATCTACCAGAATCGTATTGTCTCAATTTTTCGGTGATAAAATTAGGATTCTTTTATATCGCCGTGTTAATTAATCTATGTATAAAAATACATATTGCTATATCTGTCTGTCTGTCTGCCTGACCGAGCTTAATAGACTTCGGCACTATTTGACCGATTACCATGAAAGTTGGCACATATATGTATTTTTTCATGGAGAAGGTTTTTATGACATCCGCTTTGTTATAACTTGCAACCACAGTATACTAGACAGAAGCTTCTCTTACATAGAACAAAATTGAAATCGAAGCAAGTGACGTCAGGAATCTTAAGGGCTACCACAAATCGTAATGTGATTACTCGTCTTTTTCTTGAAGCATCATCCCGGCCACATCGTCCCGGCGACACAGATGCTATTATGCCACAGATTTTTTCTGAGAATCCCATATGGCGTCAACTCGTAAATCTGCAGAAAAAAGTAATAAACAAACCCGACGTAAGAGCGGACACAAACTGCGCCCACACGCTGCGGCTCTGTGGGCGTCACAGCCCACAGACCCGTAAGTATGGGTCTAAAGACGCGACATAACTTACTCCTCGCCCCACTTCCGTCGCACCCTCTTCCCGCATTGCCTTGTAGTTCTAAAAACATTCTATTGGAATAAAGTTATTATCCGTACTGATTATTTTTGATGTTCGCCACGATGAACCATGGGTGTTTAAAATAGTGCGTAGATATTCTAGCTGGCCCAATTACTTTATTACTAAATTTAATAAATCTGTCCTTTTTAAATATTTTTTACCCAGAATATAAAACGGCCCATTTTTAAACCGGTACATAGCAGGTACGACTGCGAATATATCGAAAAGATTTGACCTTTTTCGTTTCTCTTAAATGCTCCTAAAATATTTAAAAGCACATGCCAAATCGACTTGTAATATTAAATCGAAACAATATTTTACGCGAAGATCAAAATGGTTTCGGAAAAGGCAAATCAACTAGCTTAAGACATATTTACAGACAAATTTTATGGTATCTACATTTAATGTACTCCTATACTTAGATTTATCAAAATCATTTGACAACATATCTTATGGGGGACTTATCAATATACTAAATAAGTTTGGTGTAAGGGCTCAATTAAACGACTGGTTTAAGTTGTATTTATCAAATATTGAGCAAACTGTTAGGCCTCTTGTCCACGCACGTTTTTTTCGACGTAAAAATCCAAGGGTCGTTAATTTCAAGACGCGATTATCAGTGGGGTATGGATCACTACGGAAGCTTGTCCACCGACACTGCCGAAAATCGGCATAGCGCCGCCGACATTTGCACCAACTAGAGTTGTCAACTAAAACGGGCGAGCCCGTCACCTCTGGAAGTTTTAACGATTAGTCGTTCTATCTCCCTGGAGTTAGCGCAAAAGACTTAGACAAAACAGTCCACCGTCAAGATCCGCCACAAACCCGTAAGAGGCCAACGCCTTAACCGCGAGATAGCCAGGAGTGTTATCCAGCGGGCTTACACTCACGCCCTTACTTCCAATTGCGACCAGATTACTCCAGTCTCTCGATTGGTTACGAGTTCAAGATCGCTTGCGCGGTCCTCTCCCTTACGATGCGGTGAAACGGTGTATACCGAATCTATCGCGGACCACGGCATCCTTTGCCCGAATGTTCACCCAGGATCGGGTAGCCGATGGTCGTTTCAAGAGCAGTCGCCTGGCCGCAACCACCCCCGCTCTATAGGAAACAGTCTGCTTCCAGACTCCCCCGACTGTTAGTCAGAGTGCGCAATCGATTGGCTTATGCCGCACGGTGTGCTGACCGTCCAGGAGCGCCAGAAGGTTGATTCCTAGGGGAAACTAACCGTAAGGCCAGAGTCATACCCAGGCTCGCACTTCATGCGTGGAGGCCGTCGGATGGGTGTTGACCCGTAAGAGTGACCAACCCTGAACAGAATGGGTCTTCGTGGCCAACTCAGCAAGGGCCCCTTAGCTCCCCGACGTTTGCACCGTGTTTAACCCACGCCAAGCCGTGTTTATTTACGGCAAAATCTGTATCAGTGTTGTATGGCAGCATATGTGAATTTGTTTTCACGGCGGACAAGTATTTCGACCTTGATGTTGTTTACAAACTAGACGGATCGTACGGTAAAAAAACCGTGTCATGTTTATTCATATTCATACGCTTTACATAGTTCAGCATTTGGAAGCAAGGAGTTTTACCGGCTCCTTGCCAGTGCCGGTTTACCGGGTAGCATCGGACCCCGTCCCGGTTAAAAATACGTGTCGTGGACAAGAGGCCTTAAGGTGAGCACAATATAATATAATTAACGAAGAGCATTCCAACTCAAGAGTGACAGAGCGGGTGCCCCTCAAGTAAATAATGTATTTCTGCTACTCATATTTGTCTACTTAAACAACCTACCGTAATATGTGAACGTTAATGTGCCCTATTTTTATCCGACTTAAAAAAAGTAGGAGATTATCAATTTGGTTGTATCTTTTTATTTTAAATGTTTGTTACCTCAGAACTCCGTCATTTATGAACCGATTTGGATAATTCTCTTTTTATTTGAAAGGATATTTCATATCATATTCGAATCGTGCCCGCTACTGACGTGCTTGTTACCGCTCATATTGTTTTCTCCGCTAATTTATTGCCAAACAGTATTATATTTAACAAATCGCACCTTAAATCACAAACAAAAACGCAGTGAATTTAGTGACTTGTGAGAAAATTGCTTTTGAACTGTATGTACATTTTTTTTTTCAACTTTTTAACAAGTGTCGGGTTAACGAATTTTTTAATCTGAACTACTGTCACAATTTGTACTCTATCAGTTAAGACGTTTTGAACATCTACGATATAACGATTGGTGGCGCATTGGTGCGACATTGAGTTAACTTGCAGGGTTCCGAGGTTCGATCCGCCTACCGGCGATCTTTTTTTTCTTTTCTTTTTACTTCTGTTATCGATTTTCGCCATCTAGTGGTGTATTATAGAAGCATTCGTGATTCCCACCTTTGTAAGTCAACCAAAAGGGAAAAAAAAGTACAGAGGGCGCTAGTAATAATACGCATACGAAAAAATAATACGCATACGATACGACAGCTAATAAAAATCCGCTTGCCGTCCGCTTAGAATAGCAACATGTCGGCCTGCAGTAAATGTAATGAAAAAATCATCGCTGAAGACAAATTAGTATGCATAAATTGTAAAATGACAGTTCATTATTTTTGCCTCAGCATGAAGAAGGAATTATTTAGCAAGAAAAAGAATTGTTTTAGATGTTACTCATGCAATACATTGGAGTCTTTGGGAAATGGTTCGAGCCTCGATATGATGGGTCCGAGAGCATCGCGATCGGCTTCCGTCGCCGCTTCGAAGGACCCTGCCGAGGCTATGGTCACGGCCGCCGCAGACAACAATGCAGACGACGGTGCCGACAGCCCCGCCGCCCCCGCACCCCCGGCGACCTCCCAGGCGAGCCTTCAGCCGCGCCCCCCTGCGCCCTCGGCGACCCTCTCAGGCGACTCTTCAGCTTCATCTCTCGCCGACCGCCCGCAGCCGGTCTCCAGCTCCACCGTGGCTCTCGACAACACACTCGTCAATTTAATTCTGTCCACTATCGACTCTAAATTCGAAACGCTTAGTAAACAAATGGACTCGAAACTCGATCAAGTGTCCAGTATTTTAAAAGAATTTCGAGAATTTATTCAATTCAGCAACGACAAAATCGACGAATTGAGCAAAAAGGTGGAAAAATACGATGAAGCAGTGGGAACGATAAAATTTGTAAAAAATGAGATATTCGAATTAAGGCAAACAGTTTCCTCTCTTCAAACGGATTCGGATGAAAGGAATCAACGAGACAGATTGGACAACGTTGAAATATCTGGGATTCCCGAACTGAAGAACGAAGACGTGTCCATTCTCATCTCCAGAATTATACAGACCGCCGCCGTGCAGTTTACACCTGCTGCTGTACTATCTGCACATCGTGTAACACCACGCAACAGTAACACGCGTACTTCCGAAACGAATACATCTCCGCCTCCGCGCAGACCTCGGAATGTAATTGTAAAATTTTTTGATCGTCGACACAAGGACGAACTCATCTATGCAATTCGGAAAATGCGCGGCTTGACAACGAAACACATCGGAATGAACGGAGAAGAGAAAAGAATATTCGTTAACGAACATTTAACGCCTAAGAACAAGGAACTTTTCAAAAATGTGCGATCTTTCGTTAAGGACCGAAATATAAAATATTGTTGGATCCGCTCCGGTCGAATTTATATCAGAAAAAACGACACTTCACAAGCGCGTTGTATAACATCCGTATCGCAACTAAGTAGCAACATTTTTTTATAACATTATTTAGTAAAATCAATCTGTTTGTAATACTAGTACCTCAATTATCAATGAATTTTAATTTTTCTCCACTTTTACAGAAACTTCAATTTTATTTGCTAATCAGTCCCCTTGTCTATAATTATAATACAGCCCATTTATACCTTTTACACACACGCTTAACACATATATGCTTATTGCATTACAAGAGTCTAAATTCCTTACACTTACACATTATAAATACGCCCACAAAAATCGCACATACACTACACATACAAAACATAAATATATATTTACCATTATTTTTATTTATGAATTTTAATATTTTCATTATTGTTTTATCATTTTATCATGAGATCCCAGAAGCAAGAAGAACGCTTTCCTGCACATCTCATTTCGGACGACATACTGACACACTACACTCACACGTATCACACACACCCTTTGCTTACACCATACACACTTTTAATACCTCATTATTTTTTATTTTAAATATTTTAATTATTAAGTACTTTATTTCGTATATTACCTCCATAAAATACAGTTTTTCGTTGTTGATTATCATTATTAACTCAATGTTTTTCAATACTTTTGTAAATATTTTAAATGTTTTACATTTGTGTTTCGTTTGTTGCAATATTATTAATCCGTCAATATTTTTAAGAAACCTGCATTACAAGGCGACTCTAGGTTGAGAATCTACTACCAAAACGTTCGCAGTATAAGAGGAAAGACTGATACCTTTTACCAAAATGTTCTCCTTGAAGATTATGACATAATTTGTCTTTCGGAAACATGGCTCCATAATGGAATTTTCAACGGTGAGATTTTCAATAATTCCTATCATGTCTATAGGAGGGATCGGGACTACTCATCAATGAAAGAAAACCGAGGGAGTGGAACCCTTATAGCTGTCAAGGCCAGTATCACATCAATGTGCAAATATAACTGGCAAACACCAGCGGAAGACCTCTGGGTAACTATATCTCTTCCCCAAATGCCCAAAATACACATTTGTTGCATTTATTTGCGCAATGATATCAATCAACAACGGCTTCTTAATGGGCATTTAGATATGGCTTTTGACAATATGTCAAATCATCCTAATGACCTATGGTTATTGATAGGTGACTATAACCTTCCAAATATCATTTGGGTCAACACAGATGATAGCACACTGGCTATCCAAAATATATGCACATTAAATTCCTTAGAATCAAGTCTATCTGATTTTCTATCAATTTCTAACATGCAGCAATACAATAAATTGCGCAATACTAAAGATCGTATCCTGGATTTAATTTTATCTAATACCCTCTTGACGATTAAACCATGTTCTGAACCCTTGGTAACAATTGATAATCATCATCCAGCGGCGCTGATATCTTTCCCTATCTCCACCCCCATCCGATATTGTCCTGAAATTCGAACCATTCGATTATTCAAAAAAGGCAACTACCTAGATATAAACGAAATAATTAACAGTCATGATTTTGATGCTCTCTTTATTGATATGGATGTAAATAAATGCGTGGAAATATTTTATTCAATTTTAAATAAAATTATCGTAGATCATATTCCCTCTAAAAAAATAAATAGCAATGGCTACCCCGTATGGTATAGTAAACCTCTTATAAACGTAATTAAGGAGAAATCCGCAAATGGAAAAAATATAAAAACCCATTAGACTATGAATCCTTTTCCATCCTACGCGCTAGACAGAAAATTATTACGAAAAACTTCTTTAATCAGTATATTGATGCGACTCAGCAAAATATAAAAAACGATGCAAAATCTTTTTGGCGTTATGTCAAAACTCAACAGTCAAGTCCAGCTTTCCCACAGACTATGCATTATAATGATCTGTCCGCGAGTAACGTAAATGATATAGCCCAGTTATTTTCTAATTATTTCAACTCCGTCTATGAACATTCCCCAAATCACGGTCACTATGAAGCTGCGCTTTCCCATCATAATGATATGCCCATAACAGATGTGAACATATCGGAAACTATGACGCTAGCTTATCTTTTAAAATTAGATCCCAGCAAAGGAGCAGGGTACGATAATATACCTGTCTTTTTCGTTAAACATTGTGCTTACTCATTATCTAAACCTCTCAATATTATATATAAAAAATCTCTGCGAACAGGCACTGTACCCTCTCTATGAAAATATGCATTGGTAACACCAATCTTCAAAAGCGGAGACAAATCAAATGTGTCAAATTACCGGCCTATCTCAAAATTATCCACATTTGCGAAGGTTTATGAAAAAATTATATGTGTTTCTATCCTTACATACATTAAAAAACATATAAATAATGAACAGCATGGTTTCTTCCCGGGCAGGTCAGTCGATACTAATTTAGCTGTATTTACGGAGTATTTAAATAAGAATATGGACAATCGAATACAAATTGATACCGTGTGTATACGGATTTTGCCAAAGCATTCGACCGCGTAAATCATGACATATTATTAAAAAAGATTTACTCTATTGGTATAAGAGGTGACCTTTACAGATGGCTAGTATCGTATATTAAAAATAGGTCGCATTGCATCTCCATCGGTTCTGTTATGTCACAATGTGAATTGATACCTTCTGGTATCCAACAGGGATCACATTTAGGACCTATACTTTTTATTCTGTACGTTAGCGACATCGGTGAATGCTTCAAACATTCAAAATTCCTGATGTATGCAGATGACTTAAAGATATATAAAATTATTAAATCTGAAAACGATTGTGTTGTCCTCCAGAAGGATCTCGACTCTTTGGAAATATATTGTAACAAAAACAGGATAAAAATGAATGTAGCAAAATGTTTCCACATAAGCTTTACGCGAAATAGAAACAAGATTAACTATTCATATCAGATCGATGACATTCCTATCGCGACGTGCACTTCTATTAAGGACCTGGGTGTAGTTTTAGATGACAGATTAAGCTTTCGGGCTCATATTGCAGCTATTGCCGAAAAATCTAGTAGAAAGCTTGGCTTCATAATTCGCGCATCGAAACCATTCACCGATCCATTAATATTGAAGGTATTATACAATGCGTTTGTTCGATCTCACCTTGAGTTTGCTTCTCCGATATGGTCTCCCTATTATCAGGTCCACATTAACAGACTGCAAAATATCCAAAATAAGTTCGTTCGATACTTAAATTTCAAGACGAAAAGTTATTGTAATACTACTAATGAGGCGGCCTTACTATTTAAAATAAATTCGCTATGTTATCGGCGCAACTTGAATGATGCTCTGTGCCTCTATAAAATAATGAACGGTATATTCGATTGCTCTGACCTGGTGGGAGCGATCAATATTAACGCCCCAATGAGGACCACACGCCAATTTGACCTGTTTCGATTGCCGCGCTTTAAACTAATGCATCAAGGAATGGAGTACTCACACGCTGTTGTGAGCTTTATAATACCCATTTAAATGGTATTGATATGTTTAATATTTCCATAATCACTTACAAATACTCCGTAAATCAAACCCTAACCGATACAATACGCTGACTTGGTTTTTAGCTATTTTTATTGATTATTATTATTATTATTATTATTATTATATTTTATATACGCCATTACTAATATCATACCCGCTCAAACTCCACACTTACACGCTCAACACACTCCTACAAACACATACACACACCCTGCATACTCGACTCTTATGTACTTCTAAAATTGAAAAAAATTAAATTGAAGGTACGTTAGTTTTATTAAGTAGTTAAAAAAAAACGTAATTTATGTAATTTTATTGAAATCCGTAACCGGTTTTATTTGTTGTAAATCTGCATACATTTAAAAAAATATTACTGTAATACTGTGTGATTTCTCAATAAAGAATTGAATTGAATTGAATTGATATACTTCCAGATTGTTCACTGTTCTGATGATGGAATCTATGAGAGATTGAGGGAACTCCTCTAATATTATCATATGAAGTTAAAAATTTACATGTTGGTCTAGTTCTGATGACAATGTATTTTTATAGTAAGCATGACCTGATTCTTCACCCAGGGTTGGCTCCCGATGAGGGAACTCCTCATCGGCAGCCAACCCTGGCTATCATAATTGAATGCGTATACAAAATTTCGTGTGTGCTGTTGAACGTTGAGGAGTTCCCTCATCGGGAACCAACCCTGGGGACAGCAGCCATGTCATGGTGAAACTTAGAATGGGTTATCATAACTAAATGAATATACAAAATTTCGAGCCTGTGACCGTTGAGGAGTCCCCTCGTTGGAAGCCAACCCTAAGCGCAGCAGCCATGTCATGGTGAAACTTAAAAAGGGCTATCATAACTTCGTGTTTCTACACCCACGGTTGGCACCATGGATTCTACACCCTGGGTGTAGAATCAGATTATGCTTACCTTATAAAATACATTGTCATCGGAACTGAACCAACATGTAAATTTTCAACTTCATATGGTTATATTTGAGGAGTTCCCTCAATTCCTCATGGATCCCATCATCATAAAAGGATTTGGAACCAATAGAGAACTTAAAAATAAGACCAATCTAGAAGTATATCCTTTCAAATTAAAAGAAGAATTTTCCAAAACGGTTCATAAATGACGGAGTTCTGAGGTAACAAACATAAAAAATAATGCAACCGAAATGAAAACCTCCTTTTTTGAAGTCGGTTAAAAAGTTCATTCTGCTCGTTTATGGAATCAGATCCCTCAGTCTATCAGGCATGCACCTTTGGTGCATACTTTCAAAAAATTGTTGAAGGAACGTCTATTTTTACACAGCCACTAACCAAATTACTCACCTAGTCCTCTCCTTTATCCTTCCCTGGGCAACCTTAGCATAAGTTACTGACATGTATCTGTATAAGTTTATTTTAAATTTAACTTTACTACTTCTTTGTGTATTGTACGGTGAAAATTAGGAATCATTGTCAAAAATTGTCAATCTATATATATATATATATATATATATATATATATATATATATATATATATATATATATATATATATATATATATATATATATATATATATATATATATATATATATATATATATATCAAATGGTTGACTGTAAGATATCGCTATAGCGATAAGTCCGCCATTTGTGCATAAAATGTCTTTTTTATAAAACCAGCGTAATATTCATTAAGTTATGTTTTTATAGCACAATAAAGTTATTCTATTCTATTCTATTCTATTCTATTCTAGTGTTATGTGTTCAGGATTCTGGTTGATGTATGTTTTCCGTTTATTTGTTCCAAAATAACTTCTACACGCCCGAACTAATTTAGAAGTATGTAGCATTGATATAATTATTACGTCATCCCGAGTATCATAGTGTACCTAAACTATTTAAATATCAAGTAAATAGTTGTCTAAATTTCTAAATCTCCAAATGTCAATAAATTGACATAAATATATAGTGTTTAGTATCAAATAAAAACCTGATTGAGTACATTTCAAAACTATATATGTATTTATAAGGATACATAGATAAACCACAAATGTTTCATAGAAAACCGTAGTAAAAATAATTATAAATACACGTACGTTCAGTTTTTGTGACGGGGGTCGTGTCTTTTTTCCTTTAAACATGTCCACTGGTTGCATTTATACATAAATTTACGGAGTGCTACCATTCAAAAGATGACGATGAAAATATTCCCCAATTACCAATTTAGACGAAGGATTTAAGTTATTTTTAAATGATTCAACCAAAATTTAACATAAGCCTAATTACGAAACTACGATCTTCGTGATATATATAAAGATGTGTGCGATACACATGATTTAATTTTTTTTAAAAACACTACACTTTACATAACAGTTTAAAGCGAAAACGCTAAATGTAATTTTATTCCTGGAAAAAATTACTCAATCTGGTGGGATTCTTTCAAGGTCTATTCAGGGAGCCAGTAGAAGCGACCGCCGAAGCGAGCCGGAGGACGCGGGTCATCGTCAGGCAGAGACGGAGTCGCATCCTCATACACCTCCTTCTTCGCCGGAGGTGGCTTCGGCCTTTCAGGATCGTGGATACGGACGCGGCAGAAATAGCCGAAGTGTGGTCGCTTCAGATTCATCTTGTCCACCATACACTGGTCGAAAACAGCCAGAGTGTTACGGCAAAATCCGAAAGTGTAGTCACCGGACTAGTTGTCAAGGCAGTTGGAGTACGCGTTGAACTCATTCAAGCAGCTATTTTTCACTTTATGGAAGAAATTCAGGGAACACTTGGTGACGGCTATACCCTCGTTGATGCACTGCCTCGGATCCTCTAGCTCTTTCCGGCACAGCATAAACTCATTGTTCTCCCATTCGCAGAATTTCCCGAGATAAAACGAACCCGCACGCAGAGTCGAACCTGATAGGTTAACTTCCGGATATGTTAAATCCTCCTCTGTCGGGAGTGCTATCGCGTCCGTTACAGTCATTTCTGCCAGTTTTTTAATTAAAAAACTGTTATTTTAGATGAAATTCGTGGTTAAAAATATTAGGTAACAAGAATCCAAATTAAAATGTCCTCATTAAAAATGTCTATCTAATATGTATATTAATACTTCATATACATCTTTTGTTAGTATTACAGGGACAAAATAGTTTTAATAGTAAATAACTTTGACTTCTTATGTGAAGTATATGCATACGATACTTTGCCTACTCTTTGTATGTATGTAGACATCAAGCTTGTAGAATCAAATCTAGCAAAATCGATTATATGGCTACCGTTTTAATAGACCGGTGCGGTTGGGGAAACCGCTAATGCCAGGCTATTATCCCACAGATAACCTTAATACTAAGCTCTACTAAGGGTAATAGCATCCATAAACATCCGCCGCATTTCGGGCTAACTAATCGTTCTACGAGTATGTTTATTCTAGCACAAATTTGCTATTCGATCCACAAAATAGAGAGAGTATAAGTATTCATATAGGGAAATTATTATACAATGAAAATTACGGACCCAGGGGAAGAATGCGCTCAATCACACTATTTAGTGAAATGAAATAAGACACAAATATCATAGAGAATTTTAGGTACTATCCGATTGTGAAATCGATCACAACATAAAGCAGCTTAATTCCCCGCAATCATCGTGGGAAATAAACCTGCACAGGGGAATAACTGGATTAGTCCTCGCAAACTGGGCAAAACAAGCTCAGTCTATTTTTCTCTGTATAGTGGCGATTTTATTTAATATTTAAACAATGAAAATCCACGCAATAAATAGGCTGAAATCTTTCATGCAGCAAGGGATTACCCAACTTTGTTCAGATTATTGAAACCAATCCAGATGTTTCAGATCATGCCGAAATTAATTATAGGACAAAGGATCACATTCAACTCGATCGATAAGAGACTTTGATTTTAAAAGTAATCTTCTGTACAAGTACGATAACCTTTGCCTTATACTTCATAAAAGTTACTTTAATAGACCCTGAATATCTTAATATTAGCCCCACCACTCAAAAGCAATGCAGAAGTAAATAAATTTACCTTGTCTCCTATAGCGTTTAAGAAAAAAACAATGTCACAGGAAAAATATGAAGATTTGCTTAATAAAGTTTTGTAAACCTGAACCTGCAAAGTCAAATTTGCCACTTGCCGAAAGAATTAAGAGCGACTCGGGTTGAATGAAGAAAGGCAAGGCAGATGATGTGGAAGAAGCCAAAAACGTCAAACGAGACGTGGTAGAGGACGAGGACGCGGAAGCAGTATAGGACCTGGTATAGATAGTATAAATTGAATTACACATATTAATATGCAAATGGAAAGTAATAATAAATAAATCATGTCATCAAAAAAAAAATGGGTAGCCAAATAATTACAAATACCTGGAAACTGGCCAAATTTTTGCCGGTGCTTACGTACATTATTTTACTTGTTTCAGATGAAAAAAAACAAAAAAAAATACGAAACCCCTAAATTTAAAAGAAATAGTCGAAATATTAAGAATTCCAGATGATTTTTTCTCAGAAAATAGTCTTGATGATGATGGTGGATTAAACTGTGCAGTTTTATTTCAGATACTGGCAACATAATGCCTATATATATATATATATATATATATATATATATATATATATATATATATATATATATATATATATATATATATATATATACGATTTATATCTTATTTCATGGCAACGAGCAAATGAAGTATTTAATGGCTGTATGAATGAAGTATTTAATTACTTTCATTTAATGGCTGGCGGATAGCGAGCCCAGCAATGGTATATCGTCCTTTTAAAGAGTGGATATATTCGAATTTCAAATATCGAATCTTCGGTATGTCATTCCGCATTTAAGAGACGATTCATTGTGATTTTTTTTCATTGTTTTTGCTTTAATTTGTCTTTAATAAAGACATTTTATTTTGGTTTGCAAAAGGATACGCTTTGCTTTTGAGATGTGGATAAAGGGCGATCGTTCGCTAGCGATAAAGGGATCCCATTAAACCTCCATTGCACTGTCGCAAGTGGTGCTCATCCAGGCATACATCTCATTTAAATTAAGCATTTCCCAATCCAGTCCGGGAAAACCTTCACTAGCTATGTAGGTAAGTGGCTTTTATTATTAATTTTTTTCATATATATATATATATATATATATATAAATATATATATATATATATATATATATATATATATATATATATATATATATATATATATATATATATATATATATATATATATATATATATATATATATATATATATATATATATATATATATATATATATATATATATATATATATATATATATATATATATATATATATATATATATATATATATATATATATATATATATATATATATATATATATATATATATATATATATATATATATATATATATATATATATATATATGTATATATATATATATATATATATATATATATATTATTTTTTCAAATTGAAATTATGTTTATTACTAAATAAATGAAATGATAAAATAATGAAAGGGCACTTATCTGGTCTGTGGTGACCAGGAGTGACTCCACGCCTTTTTCTTCTCTTCTTTCAGTATTTGCTAGGTGTTTCCTGCTGTGGTATTGGAACCTGAATGTCTCCTACAGCGGCAACACAACAAAGCGAGACGAGAATGAATGCTGGAAAATAATAGGCGATTAGTGTTTCTTAAATATTAATGATTGTTATAAAATGTATATCAATATTTCGGCTCAGCCGTCGTCAAGATATGTGACATTTCTGAAATCGAACAATTCTTTGAAAATTTAAATTCAAGGAATCGAACAAAAAGAAATGGATTAATAATATTTTACACGATTTAGTTAAGGTACCATAACCAACCGTGCAAAACGTTATTTTAAATGAATGATTATAAATTAAAATAAAAAGCATTTGATGATTATGATAATATGTTAAACCTTATTAATTTTGCCTATTGAGACCGGAACCTTTGCAAGCGCCTAAAATATAAATATAAGCTAATTCCCAAGATTTGACGTCCCTTTCTTTCGCATTATCACCAAGGCATTTTATTATTTTAACTTTAAAACATTGATCAAAAGATAAATTATGCGCCCTGGCATGCAAAGATATTGGGAGTTGGCTTTCATTTCCTACACTAGCCCTATGATTATTTAGTCTAATATTAAGTGGTGTTGTTGTTTCACCGATATAAAAGGCATCACAAGTCCTGCACAGAAGTTGATATACTATATTTTTTGAAATACAACTGCAATGAAAGGGAACCCTGTAACTATTAGTAGTATTTGGACTGGTAAAAAAAGGACTTAGATCTAACAGAGGACATGTTTTACAACGTGGACGACCACAAGGTTGAAGACCAAAAGTATTATTACCAATAGAGAAATTTTGATTATTTTTTGTTTTGTTTAATATTGATCTAATATTAGGTGGTTTGCGGAAAGATAAAATTGGCGGTGAATCTAAGAGATCCTTAGTGGATGCATCATTAGAAATGATGGGGAATAAATCAGATAATATATCTCGCAGTTTCTCAGCACCAGGAAAATAAGTGGTGCTAAGAAAGATTTTATTATTATTATTATTTTTATTTGAAGTAATTTTAGGTTTTGGTATATATTTTACTTCAGAGTTTAGAATATGTTTACCCAATAGAGGAGCAGGGTATTTTCTTTCAAGAAGAGATTGCTTTAGATTATTGAGATATTTATCTAAATTTTCTTTGTTGTTAACTAAACGGTGTCCGCGAATTGACATTGAATAGGGAATGGATCTCTTGGTGTGAAATGGATGACAGCTATCAAAGTGTAAATACTGTTCTTTATTTGTAGGTTTTATATGAATCGCGGTTTTAATTTTACCTTCGGAAATTGTTAAATCAACATCTAAGAAAGTAATTTGTGATTTAGAAATGGTATGAGTGAAATTTAAAGGGCCAAAATTATTTAGGTCGTCAAGAAAGGTTGTTAGAGTAGTTTGTCCGTGTGGCCAAATCATTACTATGTCGTCAATAAATCTATACCATAATATGGGTTTTAAATTTTGCGTTTGAAGAAAATTTTGCTCGAATAATCCCATGAAAAGGTTGGCATACGAAGGTGCCATTCGAGTTCCCATAGCAGTCCCTTTAATTTGAAGATAAAATTCATCTTCAAAGGAAAAAGCATTACACGTTAAGACAAACTCGGCTAATTTGCAAAGAAAATCTGTAGAAGGTATTTGAGGATGAGGTCTCTCATCAAGAAAATAAGAAATGGCTTCCAATCCTAAATTATGAGGAATATTGGTATACAGGGATATGGCGTCAATAGTAACAAATAATAGGTCGTCTGACTTTGGAATTACAGTATTCTTTAAAATATCAATAAAATGATAGCTGTCTTTGATATGAGAATTTAGATTTTTCACAAAAGGTTGTAAAAAATAATCTACAAAAGCCGAAATTCTTTCTGTCGGAGAGTTAAAGCTTGCGACTATCGGTCGTCCAGGATTATTAGGCTTGTGAATTTTAGGTAATAGGTAAAAATTTGGAGTTCGGATAGGATCAGGAATTAAAGTTTTAACATCTTCGTCTGATAATTTTTCATTTGATTTATTTTGTTCAATATATTTTTTTATTTTCACTGCAAAATTTTTGTTTGGATCTCTGGATAGTTTTTTATAGAAAGTTTCATCTCTAAGTTGTGTTGCCGCTGTAGGAGACATTCAGGTTCCAATACCACAGCAGGAAACACCTTTTTTTTTTTTTTTTTTGTATAATAATGCTTTATTTAAGAGAAAGTAGTACAAAAATTATTTCTTAAAAACTACCCAACTAGGTTAATGCCCGTACTAGGGTAGATTCTTTTCTTTTAAATTAAGATGCGCACGTAATTTAGAACTATGGTGATATTTACATGTTTATATAATATATACTGAATACCTAGCAAATACTGAAAGAAGAGAAGAAAAAGGCGTGGAGTCACTCCTGGTCACCACAGACCAGATAAGTGCCCTTTCATTATTTTATCATTTCATTTATTTAGTAATAAACATAATTTCAATTTGAAAAAATAATAATTTACACATTTACAATCAAATATTAAAATATATATATATATATATATATATATATATATATATATATATATATATATATATATATATATATATATATATATATATATATATATATATATATATATATATATATATATATATATTTACATATATATATATATATATATATATATATATATATATATATATATATATATATATATATATATATATATATATATATATATATATATATATATATATATATATATATATATATATATATATATATATATATATATATATATATATATATATATATATATATAAATATATATATATATATATATAAAAAAAGCTTTTTTTTATTCTGAAAGTCTGAAAAAAGTCTGAAAATATATAAAAAAAGTTTTTATATATTTTCAGACTTTTTTTTATTTACCTGCAAATACTCTCGTCAGCCTACTATTATTTATTTTAATGCCCATTTTTTAACGTTTGGCATAATTGCGATGCCCGTGAAAGGGTTAATGTATCTAGCAATATCTGCGATTAAGAGATAAGGTAACTCGTATCGAGTGACCATATTTATAGAATGAAAAAATACTCAAGTCACGATCGAAAAGCTTTATTTTTTAAACCGATTGCAGCTCTTTTGCTGCTTGATGCTATACGTGTCTAATATATCGCATAATACGTTATTAAACAAAATGACTGAGCAGAGAAAGTGTGTAGTATTTAATCCCACTCTAGACGCTTATGTCAGGCGATTTTAGCAACTACCAGGTGCGCTTATCCGCCCCGTACAGGTTGTTAATTTAAATCAAATACCATTACAAAGTTGCATTCCCTTTTAAGTCTAAAACAAACATGAAGGAATGTTTATTTATGCAACGGGGCATTTCTCCGAATTTGCTGTAATATCGCCGGAGTCTTGTCAACCGCAGCTTCTGCACGTGCCTAATTGCAGTTGGATCCAAAACCTCAGCGCAGGTAACTGGCTGTTTCTCCATGAGCGCGGTAGTGAAATGCACAGCATTTTGCATTTTGCTCCCCTTTACCTCGGTTAATGAATACCAATCTTCAAATGAACGCTTATTTGTTGTAGTGTGACACCCATTTACCACTTGTAACGTGACCTTTTAAAATCAGAGCCTGGAACTAAAAGCCTATTTCAATTTCTGGTATTTATATTATATCCGTCACTGGGTTTGATCACCATTACATTTGCAATTAAAAATATGTCTCACTTTTCTACAAGCTTTTATTTACCTTGCAATGTTTGTCAGTATGTACATGTATGTTACATGTGTGTATGTATATGTGTGTTACATCTCAGTATGTACATTTACTACAAAACTATGATACTTGTACAAAGCTTTACTCCACTATAATTATTTACTTTTTTCGGGAGACGACATGTTTTTGCACGACGCGAACACAACATGCACCCCTTAAATCGAAACTATTAATACTGCTAAAACTGCGTTGCTAATGGGAGATAGTTCCGTACACTTGCAATAGATGTCAGTTTTTTGGATATTACTGAATTACATATTTAATTTGGAATTTTAAGTCCAACTCTTAGAAAAGTCACAATTTCACCACTATTATCTGATTTTAAGAAATCTTAGCAAGCAACTTTAATGTCATTCCATCAGAGTATGGAAATTCACATAATACTTTTTGTTCTTATCTTGCTTGATTGAAACAAACTATACTTTCCATACTATGCTAAGTTTTAATGACTAATAGACTACTAATATAGTCATTTTGAAGCTGGCGAACCGTGGGCACAAATATTTATACTCCGCCTATTAGCGAGTAAAGTGATTTACGATACCTATCAACGTGCCTTCTCGCTCGCGTCATGCCAGCAACCTAAGCAGAATCGCGAAGCCATGTAAATTGTAATGAAATTTTAAATATTATTTTAAAAACAAAATGGAAATTAATTGTTGAATAAATATCGACATTTTTCTATGGTTTTGCAGCCTTAGTAGTCGATTCTCCTTATATACGACTCTGTAACTTGTACTGTTAATAAACAGGAACACTATTATATAAGATAGCGACTTTTACTTCCACAAATCCATTTTAAATGTGTCAACTCTCCACTAAAATTTTAATATTTCATATTATTAAAAGATTTTCTTTATTAAACGGTTTATTATTATTAATAATACAAAAAAACTATGGTTTATTCTGTTATTTAATTTATGTTAATTATTTAATATATGCTAATTATTTAATGTTTAATAAGTATATATATACAAATTATTCAACATATTCTAGTTATTTAATAGCAACTTCTTTTATTGCTTTAGTTGGAATTGCTCAAGAATAAATACCACATAAAAAAGAAACAGGAAAAGTCAACGATAATCGATATATTTTTATGATTTAATGTTTGATTGCATTATGTAAGTACCTCATTTAATATTAATAATATCATATATAATAATTTATATATATTGTTATAAGATAAATATGATATAAAATGTTATAAATAAATAAATACAAACGGAGCTGCCATGGAATTCACCGACCGGAGTCAAGCCCATCATAATACTATATTTTTTTTACACTTCTGGGGGGTGAGCAGTGGATTCCGGACTTACGAACCGGCTGTGGTAGGTTTAGGACAGCTGTCTTGCTGATTATTATATGATATTTATTATACAAAACTTTATGCTTATTTAAGTTAATCATATTAATATATATGTTTATTATTTATTTTTCGTAATATTCTAAAATTAATCATATACAACATATATTTATTCGGTTTAAAAATAATTATTATTATATAATAAATTTTAATAACAGAATATAAATGATTTAATATAATCATATTAATAAAATTTCCATAAAATATTAAAATAAACCTACTGAGAGCAACTAATATATTTCTATGAAAGTAGGTATAACTAGTACAGTATCATATTGGACGTAGCAAGATAAACTGAGTTTAACGGCCGGTTAAGCCAGGTAAACGGCGAAGCTGTCGAAACCTGTCACGAATTTCCCATTGCAATTGAATTAGCATTCAATCGACAGGAGAGCGATGATTGATCGTCAATTTGTCTAGCTGGTCGGTAAGTTTGGCAATTGACGCTGTAACTCTCGTAGCTCATTTGCGAAGGCTACCTCGCTGCGGAAATATATGAAAAAAATATTATGAATTACAAATTAGGAATATTATAACATAGGCATTATAATATAGCAGCCAATATGAAATATCTCCTATATTTAAAATGGAATATTACTTTGGGAATGATGATAGATCTAACTAACCAAAAATTTCAGTCCACCAGTAGGTGCCCTGAACTTACAGGAAGCCAGCCAGAGCGGCGTCTAATAACGCTCCTTCCAATAACTTTCTGTCGCACGGCGGCGCATTGATACAACTACTCAGTTTCTTACCCGACGTCGTGGAGAGTAGCAGCATTGTCCGTGGTCTGTTAGGGATTGATAGGTTCGCCCGTTATAGCGGACAACACTCCACTGTTATTTTGTCGAAGGAGAAGTCTGGTGCGTTGACATGGCTATATCTGTTTTGACAACAGGTAGATAACAATGTATCGAGGGCCTGTCTTGTGATATTTTCCTCGTATCACCAGAGTGTATTGTTAATGTTAACAATTGTTGAGTTTGTCGATGCTGCGGGCAAACCTCGTTATACTATCCCAGGATGATATAACGATCGTTGTCGTATTTTAATCCTAAGATGAATCGCGAAGACTTGGGAAAGAGTTTACTGGTCTATCTACGCCACTACCCAGCATAGGACTGTCTCAAACAGCAAAGTAAGTTATTGGGACTTCCTGCTTCCCTTATAATCGCGCAAACCGTCCAGTAGCGCCGCAACGTTGCGCAAACCGTCCAGTAGCGCCAAGATGCATTTCCACCAGGAGAAACCGGTCCACCAGCTTGTCAAGCCTGAGACGCGCCCGGGGTAGCCTTCGGCACGAGAAGGCTTCTGAATAGGAGCTGAATCGTGAGTTGAGCCGATTCAAGAACAGAACAAAATGGATCTTGGGGCCAAAGCTGCATGAAACCGTTCTCTTAAAACCAACTGCCCTCCTAGGGCAACTAGAGCTGACGGCTACAATGGGCGAACGCGTCACCTCGTTTTGTTCGTTATGTCTCCTGCGAGGTGAGTGCAACAGAAATAGGACAAAACAGTCCACCGTCAAGCTACGCCACTTGCCCGTAAGAGGCCAACGCCTTATTCGCGAGATAACCAGGTATGTTACCCAACGGGCCGACACTCACACCCTTACTACCAGTTGCAATCAGATTACTTCAGTCTCCCGACTGGTTCGAGGTCGCTTGCTCGCTCCTCTCCCTTACGTAGAGGTGAAACGGTGTAAACCGAATCTATCGCGGACCACGGCATCCTTTGCCCGGCTGTTCACCCTGAATCGGGCAGCCGATGGTCGTTTCAAGAGCATTCGCCGTAAGGTGAACAACTACCCCCGTTCTATAGGAAACATTACTGTTTCCAGACTCTTTAGGCTGTTAGTCAGAATTCACAATCGATTGGCTGACGCCGCACGGTGCGCAAACTGTCCAGGAGCGCCAGAAGATTGACTCCTGGGGGAAACTAGCCCTCAGGCCAGAGTCCTGCCCGGGCTCGCGCTTCATGCGTGGAGGCCGCCAGATGGGTGTTGACCCGTGAGTGTGACCAACCCTGAACAAATGGGTCTTCGTGGCCAAATCCAACAGGGCCCATTAGCTCCCATTAGCGTCTTCGACCAACTAACTGCCCTCCTAGGGAAGTTTGTTAGTCGAATTCGGAGGACCATCGAACGTGTGATGACGGAAGAATAACATAGGACAGGCAACGAAATCGCAAAACGACTAGTGAAAAGAAATCGAACAATTTAGATCTCAGAAGGCAGCATACATTTACGTAGGAATAGCAAATACCAAGTTTTGTTATGGTATTTCAGACCAGAAAACACCACGTGAAAATTACCGTCTAATCCAGCGTGTTACCGTACGTAATCCGACCGTATCCGAGCCGCAGACGTGTGAAATTGGCCGGGCTGAATTATTAAATAATTGCAGAAATTTGTTGTAATTAAAGCGGGGCACCAAGGCGCAAGGGGACTCCTCCCCGCTTATGGCCACTACCGTTCGAAATTAAACTTTGGGCAATTAGGCGAAGCAGCCAGCCGCAATTGTCCCAGCATCGCCCGCCTCTCATCTGCGCTATCATGCCATCGGGATAATTGCTGCCGTTCCGCCGTTACATTAGTGGCTAACTGCAATCTAGTTGTGTGATTTGTGGAGTGCGCACTCAATTGTTACGCCACTGTTACAGTAAACTTACAGATGGAAGGGGGAGGGGGCGACTCTGTCATCTTTAAACGCTCAAGCCGACTTTCCTACATTTAAAAGTGCATCACTCCTCCTCCAACATTACACCGAATAGCTCTCTTGTAATCACTAATGGATGCCCCCACTGTCTCGGAAAATGATAGTTGCTCTAGAAAATTGGAGTGTAACGTGTTCAAGGTTCATCTATGTATGTTTTCCGTTTCTTTATTCCACTACAATTTCTAAATGCTTAAACCGTATTAGGTATAAGTGAGTGTTATTAATAGAACCATTATGTCATCCCGACTGTAATAGGGTACGTTACCTGACAACAAAATAAGTAAATAGTAGTCTAAATTTCCAAATCTCCAAATATCATTAAATTAACATAAAATTAATGTGTAAAATATTCCTAAATTATAAATGTATATATGGATAAATACATAAACCACAATTATTTCAACAAAAAACGTAAAAAAATCATTATAAACACAGAAGTTCACTTTTTGTAATGACACTCGTATTTTTATTCCTTTTAATATATTCACTTGTATGATTGTTTATTTAAAGCAGATCACATATAAAATATTATGTAACTAAATTACTTAATTCACAGTGAGAAATTAAACTCAATTATTATATGATATGTTTACTGTCCGATGTTAGGCTAACTGAACAAAGCTTGCGCTTGGGCGGACATTCTATACACAAAGATTTACATAATTGCGTAGAAAAAAAAGTAATTGACTATATTACGGGCCAAAGGAACGTTGGCACAACAGGAAAAATTGCACTTTAATGTTCAGATAGACTAATATATTATATTCTATATTTCCGTATTATGTCTTTGATGTCATTGGCCTATATTGCAATGCGATAGATGGCACTAATACTTGAATTGTATTCTTGTTATCCTTAGTTTAATTATTGGGTTTGTATAATCAATCATTCCTGTATAAAAAATCAATTAATTGTCAATCTCATATATAAAGAGAGAAGTTCCGATTCATTCATTCATTCATTGACTGACTCATCAACGCCCAGCCCAAACTCTTAGACCTAGAAAGCTGAAATTTTTAACATAGGTTCCTTTTAGGACGCAAACGCTCACTAAGGGCGGATTTTTCGAAATTCAACCCCTAAAGGGGTGAAAAGGGGTTTCACAGTTTGTATGGTAAACCTATATAGATGTACTTTTTAATTCGAAACTTTGAAAGACTACTCTAATAAACAAATAAGGAAATAGGTGTTTCAAGTTTTTTCAAAATTCTACCCTTAAAGGGGAAAAACGAGGGTTTAAAATTTGTATGGACAAGCGATTTTAGATGGACTTTTTATTTCGAAAGTTTGTAAGATTACTCTAATAAATAAATAAGGAAACACGTGTTTCATATTTTTTCAAAATTCAACCCCTAAAGTGGTGAAAAGGGGTTTCGAAATTTTTATAGAGAGACGATATAGATGTACTTTTTAATTCGAAACTTTTTAAGATTACTCTAATAAACAAATAAGAAAACAGGTGTTTCATGTTTTTTCAAAATTCAACCCCTAAAGGGGTGAAACGGGGTTGCAAAATTTGTATGAATGAACAATATTAGATGTGCTTTTTATTCGAAACTTTGTGTGATTACTCTAATAAATAAATAAGGTAACACGTGTATCATATTTTTTCAAAATTCAACCCCTAAAGGGGTGAAAAGGGGTTCCAAAGTTTGTATGGAAAATCGATATAGATGTACTTTTTAATTCGAAACTTTTTAAGATTACTCTTATGAACAAATAATCAAATAGGTGTTTTATGGTTTTTCAAAATTCCGCCCCTAAAGGGGTAATACGGGGGTTTAAAATTTGTGTAGATAAACTATTTTAGATGGACTTTTTATTTCGAAAGTTTGTAAGATTACTCTAATAAATAAATATGGA
This sequence comes from Micropterix aruncella, assembly GCA_944548615.1. NCBI lineage: Eukaryota > Metazoa > Arthropoda > Insecta > Lepidoptera > Micropterigidae > Micropterix > Micropterix aruncella. The sequence goes on along the minus strand of OX155959.1, from coordinate 13,186,978 downwards.
AACAAGTGTTTCATATTTTTTTAAAATTCAACCCCTAAAGGGGTGAAAAAGGGTTTCGATATTTTTTATGAAGAAACGATGTAGATGTACTTTTTAGTTCGAAACTTTGTAAGATTACTCTAATAAACAAATAAGAAAACAGGTGTTTCATGTTTTTTCAAAATTCAACCCCTAAAGGGGTGAAACGGGGTTTCAAAATTTGTATGAATGAACAATATTAGACGTGCTTTTAATTTCGAATTCATGTAGGAGTACTCTAATAAAAAAATAACAAAATGCGTTTTTCGTGGTTTTTCCAAAATTCAACCCCTAAAGGGGTGGAAAGGGGTTATAAAATTATTATGAAGAAACGTTATTGATGGTCTTTTTAATTCAAAACCTTGTAAGGTTACTCTATTAAACAAATAGGAAAATAGGTGTTTAATTTTTTTTAATTCTACCCTTAAAGGGGTGAAACAGGGTTCCACACTTTGTATGAATAAACAACATTAGATGTGCTTTTTATTTCGAAAATTGGAAGGATTACTCTAATAAAAAAGTAAGAAAATACGTCTTTCGTGGTTTTTCAAAATTCAACCCCTAAACGGGTGAAATTGTATGGAGAAACGATACAGATAGACTTTTTAAATCAAAACTTTGTAATATTACTCTCATAATCAAATAAACAAATGGGTCTTTCATGGTTTTTCAAAATTTCGCCCTTAGAGTGGTAAAACGGGGTTTTAAAGTTTGTATGGATAAACGATTTTAGATGGAGTTTTTATTTCGAAACTTTGTAATGTCACTCTAATAAATAAATAAGGAAACACGTGTTTCATATTTTTTCAAAATTCCACAGCTAAAGGGGTGAAAAGGGGTTTCGAAATTTGTATGGAAAACGATATAGATATACTTTTTAATTCGAAACTTTGTAAGATTACTCGAATAAACAAATAAGCAAATATGTCTCTTGTGTTTTTTCAAAATTCAACCCCTAAAGGGGTGAAACGGGGTTTCAAAATTTGTATGAAAAAACGATATTAGATGAACTTTGTAGGATTACTTTAAAAACCATCTAAGCAAATATGTGTTTCGTATTTTTTTTAATTTTCACCCCTAAAGGTGTAAAAAGGGGTGTTTAAGTTTGTATGGAGAAACGATATTAGATCTAGACTTTTTATTTTGAAACTTTGTAGGATAACTCTAATAAACAAATAATTAAATACGTCTTTCGCGTTTTTTCACAATTCAGCCCCTAACGGCGTGAAAAGGGGTTTAAAATTTGTATGGAGAAACGATATTAGATGGAAATTGTATACTCTAACAAACATTTAGGCAAATACGTATTTAGTATTTTTTTCATTCAACCCCTAATGTGGCGAAAAGGGGTTTAAATGGTAATAAACAAATAAGCAAATGCATGTGTCATATTTTTCTAAAATCAACCACTTAGGGGGTGAGAAGGGGTAAATAACCCTAAAAAGCAAAATAGAAGTCGCGCGCGACGGTTCCCGGACGTGAGAAGGCACTAGAACCTCATTATAAATTCATCATTTGTCTAGATAACATGCGTAGCGCAAGCACCGCGATCGTCACATCTTCACGCCTTAATTACTTAGTTGATCATCATGAAGTACATATTGACAGGAGTACCTACAGAGAAGGACGTTAGATACCTTTATATATTACACGCAAAAACTTACCCCTTGACTGGGAAAAAGGTATATATCTTAGCCCAAATTTAACGCGTGCGAAGCCGCGGGCAACAGCTAGTATTATTATAGAAGGACAAATAAATTCATTTTAGTTTCGCCGTCAATGATATCAGCGCACCTGAGTTTCGCCTGCGCAGAAGGGTTGCCAAAACGTTCTATAGAGTTGGAAATATAATATTATAAGCATAAATAATATGATCGTGTAATAATAACATAATCATAAATATTATAATACCACAATCATACATATTATAATACTAGTATAATCAATGATAATATGTAATACGATTCACCCGCACTGAAAAAAGGCTTAGAAATGTTGCAATCAAATCACACGATAGCTACAAAATACTTTCGCATTTAATGTTGTTTACTATCGAAAACGGATGTTTACAGCTTTTTCCTTTCTGGTCATTTTTCACACAGACCATCCCTTTTTTATTTGCTTTGGCCTGTGTGATACGGCAATCGCCGCACACACCTTAAGCGCACCATTCACTACACGAGCCTTGTGCCGCCCGCCGCGCCTTACAAATCAGTGGACAAATCCGTAATTGTCCACACACTACACGAGCGCTTACTTGCAGTCCAGTCGCTTGTTTAATTTGTGTACGTTGCCTACACCATGCCACCGATGCTTTGAAAACGCATGAAAGTCGCTTTAGTAGTCGGTGCAATACTTTTAGTAGAGAAAAAAGAAAAAAGCGCGTTTGCCCAAAGAAATGGCTGAAACAACGAACACAATATACATTCACATTATTATTGCTGCAACGCATTCAGTCCTGTGAACCACATGATTAATTTAATTATTTAAGACTGAAAAACCAAACCTTCACGGAATTATTGAATAATAATGCCCGCTAATATTATTAGTTAATAATCATATTATAACAATATATGGAATAATATTATAACATATCATTAGTCAACCCATAATAATAAATGGAATTATTGACTGACAAGTTCACGGACAAATCCGTGTGCGCACACACATGTACGGATTTGTCCGGCGCGGCGCTCGCGTCTCCAGACCGCGAGCGCCGGAATTGTTCGTGAGCCGCATACCGAACCGCGACCCATAACCACAGTAAATATATTAGCTAAAGCAGTATGGAAAATACGTATAAACGATCAATATCTAAGCGGTTGTCGCAGTACGCCAGTCGCGAGTGCCAGTCGCGAGTGCCACCTCGAGACAAAAGGTTGCGTTCTGTGTTGCTGGCGCCACGGATAGTCCGCGAACTTTTTTGGACGAAATTTTTTGCTGTTGTTTTCAAAGAAAACACATAAACTGTAAAGTAGCTTTAGCTAATGTATTTACTGTGCCATAACATTCACACGCAGATTTTTCTGCGCACTTGTCGCCAGCGACAAGTTCAGCAGATCGGCGCGCCTGTGAATGGTAGCCTTTACCCACGTGCCCTAGACTGGAGTATGTATTATCGACTGAACTTCTCTATTCCAACAAACCTTTCAAAGCTATTTAGACCCTCCCATTGAAGGGTGTGGTCTTTACAACTATTGTTCTCTATTGGTGGTTGCCAAACATACCTAACAATGGCTTTTCGCGCTCCGCGGTATTTATTTGACAATACATAGCTACGTTCGGTTATTCGACCCTCAATATAGTAACAATCCATTGCCAACTTTTTCGTTTTTTTCTTTTTTTCAAATTTAAACCAGTTAATAGGAATTTCTAGACTTGGTGAAGTCGTATTATTAGTCAAATTTAATAAAAAGTACTACTAGAATATGTATATAACGTACCTACATTATAAGGTATATTAACCACTTAATTATTACGCCCGAGTATACTCGGGCGGCTATTATGTGCGAAAATTCCCACACCTGAGATAAATCGGGCAAGTTATAATTGCAGAAAAGGTCACTCCCGAATGTTTCGGGGGAAAATAAATACGGTTGCTGGTATGTGGAAGCGAGGCGAAAGACACCTACGATGATTCAAACGAGGTAAAACTGCCCCACTATCTCCTAATCTCTGCAAATCAGGTGACATCACGCGATGTTAGTACTGACCAGTGTTTTGAGCAGTGAGGTTGTGTGTTTTGAACGCTCGTTTTAGAATTAATCACACCAAAGAACAACTTTGAAGATGTTTTTTTAATATTTTTTTAATAGTTCTTTGCATTAATAATGCATAATTATAAAATGTAATGAATAAAAATTATATATTTTTTTGAATTTCCTATATTTCTAAACCCACACAATATGCACCATAATATCAATTTTCAATCCTATTTTGGGCCTAAAATGACTTTTATGAAGGATGTATACTCGTATGTTCTGTAAATAAAATTCATTCATAAAAAAATGTGTTTTTATTTCCATTTTAAATTTATTTAATGTTTACTGAAGGGGTTAATATAAATTTTGAATATTCAAAAATTCATATTTTCTAGTTCATACATTTTTAAGTAGTATTAAAAAAACTTTGTTGAATCATATTTTTCTATAATTTCGCAAATTATCATATTATGGACAATAATTGTCATATGGACTATAATATGTCAAGTTATCTAATCTTATAAAAAAAAATAGATATAGTAGTTCACTTTTTGTAACGGCAGTCGTATTTTTTATTCTTTTTAATATATTTACTTGTTATTATATTTACTTTTATTTAAATTTTACTTATTCACGGTCTAACAATACTGAAAATCGTCGAATAATACTGATGTTCAGATGCTGTCTGATATTCAAATATTGGATAATGTTGCTTCCGCAAAATACATTTAAACCTTCAAGAATGTACTTCTAGATTTTTAATTGGGATATTTATCTAATTTTTCATATACCAGTTGTTGTTCAAATTGTAGCTAAGGTTAAATAATATTATCAGATTTCTCCACTTGAATTCCATAAGACATGTAACTGCAGGTGCTATTAATAGCAATTTAGTGACTATCATATACTTGGTCTTTATGTGTTCAGCTTTAACATATATCCATCTCATACTCTTTAAATTACTTAAAAAAGTAGAGCCTTATTGTCTGATTATTTTATATGGTCTTATATCTGTACTTTTAGTTTAAAATGCATAACGTAGATTAAATTTGATTATTCAACATTTTACTGACAATTTGAATATTACGATAAATAATTTTACTACGTATCTTTTCGAATTACTAACTACTTCAAATATTAGGCTTCTATTTTGATTATTTATATTTATAGTTTAACAATCTAGTAGTTAATTCTTGACTACCTATGTATGTTCAGTAAAGAGTAGTAACGAAACTTACTACATAACCCAATTATTTTGACACCTCCAAGAGCGGTCTTTAGCCATTAATTGGACAGGACGAAAATGTAATGTAATGTAATATAATGTACACTAAGAAAAATATTGAATTTCTGATTACATTGCTATTTTGTTATTATGGTTTTATACAGAATAACGATGCTTCAATCGCAATTTTGTTAAATTACAAGAAATTTCGCTGAAACTCTATTAGTCGACTATATGTATCAACAATTTCCATATGGTTAATACGGAAATAACAGTATACTGTAGTTTTAACATAATTCATGTGTCCGACTATAACCGTACGTATACTTCAGCTTGCTGTCATATTAGAAGCGAGATCCCAAGGTCGCCCCGTAATTAAATAACATTATCTTTTAACATTACGACACGGTAACTACAACCACGCCAACACCGTGACGCGTAGTGTTAATTCATACGTATAGACCACAGTCCGCGTTTTACACGTAATCCTTGTTGAAACATGCATATTTCCGTGTATTACATTGTTATATATTTATCTGTGTAACATTGTCAATGAGGAGCTGGAGTTCTTCCATGCTCTTCGCCATTAGTACAGTATTATCGGCCTATCTAAAAAAAATATGTCTACCGCATTTAGCTTGATGCCTTCGAATTTATGTAATGTTTCCATAATATTGAAAAAGAAAGGTGATATTATGCAACCCTGTCTGACTGTATCCACCTCTTTAGAAATATTCTCCAACTATTCAAAATATTCTGCAACCGTATCCACCTCTTTAGAAATATTCTGGCTGTGTCAATGGTAATCGAGCAATTTCGTTCACACTCGCTATGAGGGATACCTTTATACATGATTCCATCTTTGTTTTTTCCCATTTGTAATGCTTTATATTATGCGCGCAACCTAGAACCATGGCGTTTCATGGGAGCTCATTTTCTATATCGCTCAATTCTCTAAGCCACTCTCTGACGGATCTTACCCATTACCTTCTTTATGTTCAAGAAATCTTGCCTATATTCTGATTTAATCAAGATGAGGGCGAAATGCTGGAGGGCGTAATGCCAGTGTGTTTGCACCACAGATTAGGAAATATTATAATACTCTTACACCAGATGTATCATACTTTTAAAAGTCAAGAAACATGAAAATCAAGAATGTAGAAATTGTTTTGTATTAAAGTGCCTAAAGCCAAAACCTAAAAAATATTCAAGTTTTTGATTCCAATTTGTTATATTTAATACCTTAAATCTTTTTTATCCTCATACCTAAATCTTTAGTCTCAATTTCCTAAACTATTTTTCTAAATGATAATTCATGGTTTTTTAAATACTTAAAAGCACCAAATTTAAATTCTTTTGTTTTTACTTTTAATTATAACCAAACTTGAGCACAGGTAAATTAATTTTCGAGTTAGCCAACATTGATCTAATGATCAAGACTAGAGACAATCTCAAGTGTGCTTTCTTTTTACTGCTGCACAATGCCGCGAAGGTGGACAAAAATGCCGTTATTCTAAACTGGATGAACAAAAACTCATTAGGAAGCATTTTTAACACTTGGATAATTATCGATTGCCAATAATAACCTTTTCAATTAGCGACTTTCACGCGCGCCGTACAAATCACTCGTTAGTTGCATTTTGTCACTCGAACAAAACGTGTCGATCCTCCCAAGATAACAAATATTAACGAACGAGCTATCATGGAGGATATATATCAAGGTATGCACTTTAATACTATTTTAAGTATAGTAATAAATTCTTTGCCTCCACCTCTACATATGCCCTTAAAATGTTACTTCAATTTTATGTCAAAATAATATATTTTTGAACTTTGACAGAGGTTTAAAAAAACTCCACAAAACTCCTTGTAGTTTTTATCTTTTCTTATTGCTACATCAATAAACTTTAATTTTTGATACCATTTGTCTGCGTCTGTCTGCGTCTGCCTGCGACGTTTTTATCCAATTTTTTTCAGCCGAAGGAATATCAATAAAAAATGCCGACCTCGCAGAAGTATGTTTTAAAAGCGAAAAAAACAAAAGGAAATTTATTGTATTCGAAAAATTATGCTCGATTCTGAATATTTCTGACTGCTCCGACCAACAACGAAGCCAACTAACAACTATCAGTGGGTATCAATCCTTGTATATGGATGTGATGTAATCGAAATTACCTATCGGAAAACTATCGGAGGATACACTGGAGGCAAGACACAAAGAAGTAAGAAAAAACCGATTAAATCACACTCGTAAATGCTCAAGGGAGAGCTCCAACAAAGACTTGATGAGGGTTCTTCTGTTGACTTCTGAACCTCTTATCTCATCAATAAGAAAAATAACCACTAGTAAAACCGTTAGAGTGAATGAAGAGGTTCAGAAGTATCTCAAACCATTGGAAAATCCTTCATCGTCGTACAAGATAGGGATGGATCTTAATAAAGGCACAAGTAGCGATGAAGATTCTTCCGACTCAGGTTGACGTTTTTTTAATTATTCTCAAAACTTTTTTTGGATTGACTCAGGTTTTTATTTTTTTTAATGTAATTCTATGCTAACTTAACTAAATTAGGCCAGTTATCGGCCAATTGAACCTAAAATACGCTAGAAAAAATATAAAAAACAAAAATATATGGGATGTTCGCATGTAATAAAAATGTATATGTTGTCGACCTCTGACTTATAGATTTCGACAGTTTTATAAATCGAAAATGTATATATATGCCATGAATACTTCTGGCAATATGAACATTTTAAATTATGTTGTTATTTTAAGCATTAAAAATGTAATATTAAATAATAAACTAATATAATAAGTTTATAGAAGCTAAGGAATGATAGCTTTGGACAACATTTATATTATTGCAAACAATATATATCTTCTTACAGCATACATATTGAGTTATGATTTTTGTCCCTCTCCCCCATACATTCGTGGCACTGTGTGCTGGTCCAAACATGTCCTCGGCCAGAACACGTAGCTTGCGCTTTATAAGATAAAAAATGTTAACAAGTCAAGAAACACTTTGAATAATCACTCTCAAATGAAATGGCGAATACAACCCTCTTTCTTAGGTGCCGTGTAAAAGGATAGTGTGTCACGAAAACGATTAAATAAAAAACTGTATAATATCTTATTTATATGACGATATGCTGTGAAATTAAGAAAAATCGGAAGGCTTGGGTGGTTAAAGTATCTAGAATGAAACTAAAATCAAATATATGGTTAAAAACCTAACTGTACACGGAGATAACTACTAAGAAAATCAAATCCTAGGACAGGATGGAATACAAAAAAATCCACAAAGCCAGAATTCACAATTATGATGATGAATCCGTTAGTGATGATCTGTTCTACTCGTATATTCCGCAAGTTAGCAAGAAGAATATAAACAGAATAAATGTTACACTACTGAGTATACAAATCATGCATGCAAGTGTACCGAACTTGATGTGCTTATAATTTTCAATTGTATTAAAGAAAATTTTTTAGTTTTTTTTTTTGAATAACGGCATTCAAATAACATAGAGATACAATTTTAAAATATTTTATGTATATATATTGAAATTATTTTATTAAGCTCCTCTCTTTTTGTCAAATAATGTCACTTCATAGGAAGAATACTTTTTTTTAATAATTAGAATTTACATAAATCAGTCATGTAATTAGAGTTAATCCAATTTAAAAAAAAACAGCTTTGAATCGCTAATACCTACGAGACAAACGACGCGTGAGCAATGATTGGGCCTACAACGGATAAATCATATGTATACGTGTTTATTGCGAAAGATGTGTTTTATGTGTGACGTCATCGCGTGGTTTTACACGTATGTGCATGAGCGTGAGCTCTATGTTGAAATTTAAGTTATTTGAGCTTAGGCCTAGGATGTTGATTTTCTGCATGAGGATGTCATGCAGCAGACTGTAATCAAAAAATTGGAATGCTTCTGGAAGACAAAAATACTCTCGATAAAGTGAACCATAATCCTACTTCCAGAATCACCAGGCAAATGAGAATAAAAATAAATCTCGTTTATCCCTCCCACAAGTAGCCTGTCATCAATGTATAGCCCCTGTAGTTATATGGCTTCCTAAAGTGCCACAAATATAATGAACCCTTGAGACCGATTTTAATCCAAATCGACAGACCCACATATCCTCTGACGAAACACTTAGCTAGTGTCCAGCAATCGCCTTCGGGAGAAGTCCAAGTCGCTCACCCGAGAAAGTGAGTCAACCGAACGAATTACCATCGATGTGTATATGTTACAGTTAAAACCCGTTTTTAGATAGAACGCGTTTTCCCTAGTTAGAACTAGTTTTTACTTAATGCTTTTGTTAAAACTAGAAATACCTAGTCAAAACTAGAATTTACCACTGATATTTTTGATTTTCAGATAAAACTAGTTGTCACTCCGAGCCTTAGTTAAAACCAGCACTACAGAAACTAATTTGGGATTGAAAACAAGATATACTTTAAAAATATTTATTAAAAAGATCTAGGACACAAAATAATAATCTTACACTAAAGGAACATTTTAGGGAACATCGACATAAAGAAGTTGCCAAGGTAACAATATTAATTAAAAGTAAATAAAATAATCAAACAAGTTGTTAAGGAACATTTGTTACCATACAATAAAAAATAATCAAAACCTTAAAATTAGAAAAGGATGAGGATCTACTTGTTATTGCAAGACAAACTATCGTGGCATTTTGAGTTACAAAGGTAACCATTTTTCTTGCAGAGACACCTTTTTGACATACATCCTTTCTTGCATACGCAGCGCATAAATCCTTGGCCTGTTCCTATGGCTGCTTCCTTAGCAACAGTTCTCAAAGGTAAATTGGTATTCGGAACATCTTCTTCATGCAAAAATTTTTCTTTGCACTTATCAAATTCTGACCTGAAAAGCACATTTAAATAGTTGGCATTTACCTAATAGCGATATAGTTATATGATAAAACAATTAAGCAACCCATAGGTACATACCTGCAATATAATTTCTCGATTATTCCATATTTCGTTCCAATCTTGTGAAAACCCTGATCATCCTTTTGAAGAACCACTCCGACTATATTACGTAGATCTGCTTTTGCTCTGTCGACATCAGGGATTTGTATAATGACATTATCACCAATTTCTACTGGAACGTGAATTGCATCTGAAGCCAATGTCATTCTCTTGGCCTGTTTTTTTAAGTTTCGATGTGCTGTTTCTCCGGATGCCATTATTTGTCGATTCACATTTGTTACAACTTCGAGGTCTTTGTCATTTGGTGGTATTATAAGAGGCTCTACGGTCGTAGATGCTTCAGCTTCAATGTCATATTCACTGGCTTCTGGTGCGATTGGCGATTCTCCACTTGTTTTGTTTGGCTCCGGTTATAATCTGACGATGTCCACTGCAACTAGCCACAGGCTCAGCTTTTGCATTATCTGTACTATCCGTCATATTTATTTTATTTAACGCATTTTCGAGATCATCTTCCTCTCGTATATCCTCAATAGCATCTCGTGGTAAAGTCGAAGTCATAAGACCTACTCGTGGTTCTATACCAAACATTGCTTTGTATGGTGATTGTTTAATACCGGAATGAAGCGCCCGATTTTTCATAAACTGTACAAACCGAATACCATTTGACCAATTTGTGGTATCGTTATCTTGCATCCATGAAGCTAACATTTTCTCTATGTCTTGGTTAGCTCTTTCAACAGATCCTTGGCTTTGACTGTGTCTTGGCTTTCCATGGACCAGTTTACACTCCGGCCAAAATGAAACGAGCTCATTTATGACCGAATTTACAAATTCTCTGCCGTTATCCGAGTGTAAGATGCAAGGAGCACCAAATGTCAAAAATATATCAGTCAACTGATACGCCACCTCTACGGCTCTCTTACTTTTCAGTGCACGCAACAAAACAAATTTTGTCAAATGGTCCTGATACACCATTATAAACTTAAATCCCCGATCTTCTTGAGTTTGCATGTCGATAAGATCGACTTGGCAACGGCTGTTCATTTCAGAATGTAGTATGGGTTTTGAAACAAGTCCTTTTTTCTTCATACTCTTTTTACGCTGACAAGTTTCGCACATAGAGAGAAAAATATTTATCATTTCTAAAGTTATGTTCGCATATTTTCGTGAAGTTTCATTTTTAAGTCTATCCCGACCACCATGACCAACGGCCACATGAGCTGCTTCAATTATATCAAAAATTTCATCTACATACAAGTAGTATTTCATGGGCTCTTGTCTAGTCACTAATTTTCGTATTCCACAAATATTGATTACCTTAAATCGCTTCAGTCTCCTGTACTGTTTCTGAGATTTCTGAACAGCTAATTGTGCTTCTTGAATTTCGTCCACTAAATTGTCGTAGGTTCCTTTTGTCATAATACAGAAGTGGTCCTCTTTTTTTTCGTGATCGCGAATCGCTAATAACTGGTTTAAAAACTCCTCTTTCCATCGCGTTCCTTCATTTAAGTTTGCCATGACAATTGCGCTCGAATCAATCTATACGTGCTTATCAGAATGAAAACAAAGCGGTACTGAATCGAGCGAGCGCACAGCGCGCGAACGGCGCGGGCGTTTGGAAAGAGATTCCCCCGGAATTCCCCCGGTTTGGAAAAACGCGTTTTGTCTAGTAAAAACTAGTTTTACCTGATATTCAATTTTGAGCATTAGTTAATTCTAGTTTTAACAAAGGCATTAAGTAAAAACTAGTTCTAACTAGGGAAAACGCGTTCTATCTAAAAACGGGTTTTAACTGTAACATATACACATCACGTGTATCGTCATCGATGTGTATACCATCGATGTGTATACGTATCTGTTGTGTATACACACAGAAAAGATTGATCTGTGGTCGCCCGGCTGAGTGTGTGGGACTGATGTAAAATTTTTAAGAGCCCCGTCTGGGTGAAGGCGTCGCCGTAAACATCGCGTAAACACAATATAAAGCCGGCGGCTGGGGGAGTCAGTTTCAATTATGGGGCGACGTCGCGGCGGTTTCGTTAAGTTGCTGCTACGTTAGATCCACATAGATCGCTTGCCTTAACAGCCGAGTCAGCTTCTCGGTAATCGCTTCGCGTAGACATCGCCACGTAAATCTTCACAGATTACTAAGGCAGGTGAGCAATAAGCTTTCAAGAGGATACCGGAATATATTTCACATACCTCTCAACGTTATTTTAATTTATTCTATGCCTCATACTAACACCATAGTAAATAAAAAATTTATAGTTTAAAAATAAACAAACACGCTTTTATAAATGGACGTAAAAACCAAAAAAAGTTTGTTATAACATTGAAACCTGATCGTGTTCAAAGTCCATTACGTGACCTTTCTCACAAGTCCAAACACGGCTATGATACGATATTCCATCATGGAATGCCAGTGCCTATCTTCCGGCTTCATCATCAGACCTTGAAACCTAATCGTGGTCAAAGTTCATTCCAGACTTTTCTAACAAGTCCAAACACAGATATGATGCGATGTTCCATCATGAAGTTCCAGTTCATATCTTCCGACTCCATCATCAGATCAGTTCGACAGTACCATATTATCGAATTGTCATCAGAACTACATACAGCTGCCAATTTTCATGACGCTACGATCCTTGGATGATGGTTAAATTAATTACCTTAGATTCCATTACATAGTTACATACAGGTCGACATAATAAAAGCGTGTTAATAAGAAAATTTGCAATGAATGACGTAAAAGAAATTTAATCTTTCTCAAAATATTCCGTTTATAGCTTCAATACAATTTACTTTACTCCTCCTTGGTGACATCGGAATCATGTTTTTCATATACTTCTAGCGATCAAAATCGTTGACCGCGTAATTGCTTAATAATTTTCGGGAACAAGAAAAAGTCGCAATGTGTCTTGTCGGGGCTATATGAAGGGTGGCTCCTAAGTTCCAAGTCCAAGCCTTTAAAATTCTGTTTAATTGTATGGCCGTGTGAGGGCTGCCATTGTCATGGTGTAAGATGACGAAGAATTTACGGATTTTTTACGGACGTCGTCGATAACTTCCGGCAAGCAAATAGTCTTGTACCAATCAGCATGCAGGGTACGATGGTTTTCCAAAGCAACAGAAGTCGCGTGGTACGTACCTTATAGAAAACGATTTTTTCTTTGGCGTAGGAAGCAAACTGGCCAGATACAATTATGCAGCCATCAAAAATTTAATTTAATAATATAATTTACTGATAAATGATTTCCCGGCTTCTTTATATCCATCCCTTTATTTTAAAGACATTTTAACATCATCCGATCTCTATAACAAACACGGTTTAGTGAATTGATTGCCTAAATACTGCATTATTTAATAACTCACAAACACAGCACAATTGATAAAAGCTTCGGAACGGAGACTAACTCAAACATCCTCAAACTAGTGGTTCCAATCTTTAAAAATACACACAAGAATAAAATCTAATAAATGTTTGTAATAAATCTAAAAGTCTAATAATAAATGTTTCTTAAATGTTAATAGCTGATACACACACAATTGATAATAGCTGTATTAGATACTTAAAACTACAGTTTGAATTGCCATGAAATATAATATTAAGAAACACAAATACGGGACCTACAAATAAGAAATAAAATTGATTATCAGAGGCAATTTGAAATAATAATAATATAATAGTCAATAAGATGGTTAAAATGTCAAGTTAAATAAATAAAATCGACATGGAAATTGTCAGTCATCTAATTTTAATTCGTTGACATTATACAATTCTCTCTCAACCCCTCAAATGAATGGCGATTAGCTCGGGTTTGCCTTGATCATGCAAAAACGGGCGGTGTGCACAATAGCCGAAATGCCTCCAGGCACCTCCGCGAGGACCTCCTCGAGCTAGGGATATTATTTTTCTTCGCCATGTACATCCTGGAAGTTGCAGTTTACGTCAGGATAAAATTTGACGTGAACCGATTTTTTCACGATTATATTTTTTTGGTTAGTCTATTCCATCAGAAAATCGGAAAGCTTGGCGAACGTTATCGGTCCTAAAAGAAATACAATCGATTAAAATATTTTATAAAGTCATCGCTAAGTGAAGGCGGCATTCAAGAGGCCTCTGAAAACTTTTGTCGTTGACAATGTTTAAAACCCCTAAGTGTACTAAAAAAAGATCCTGGCAGTGTTTGAAAACTGTCAAATGGCTCTCAAATGGGTGAAAGAATGGCCTGACTGCAACCTTTTATCATAAAATGTAGAGTAAAATAAATATATGACAATTTACAAAACCAACGAGGGAATGCATGAAACAGCTTCTACCACTATCCCTAATAATGCACGCATATAAGAACAGTCCATCAGCTCCCTGGTGCATGCTCTACGCTAGACAAGGTGACCACGATTAAATACCAAGGCTTGACTTTGGACAATAGACTGACCCGGTCTTATCATATCTACAACACAGCGGCAAAAATTTGCTGTGCATTCTAATGCATTCATTTAAGCTTTTACGAAGAGTAATGTCGAAACTGTTACTAAAAGTTGTTTTTTATGCGCTTGCACATAGCATTATATCTTGTGTGATTTTTAGTTGGGGAGGTGCAGCATTATGTCACCTCGATCTGCTTATTACTGCTTAGAAGGCACTGTTAAGAGTTATCAACCAAAAAACCATTGAGATACCAGTTCGAGCAATTTATCGTGATTTATCAGTTCGTGACGTACGGCCAACATTTGCTAAAACGATATTACTGCATTGTCACAAACATTAAAAATAGCACCAGCAAACAACTCATAAAATTAAAACACGATCGATAACAAATAGATACCTAAAAGTTCCCAAACTGAATAGCACCCATGCACAGAGACTTTCTTATACTTGGCACCATCACTGATCAATAAAACTAATGATATACCCGGTATTAATGCTGAAGGTAAAACTATAAACAAAAAACACTAACCTACTGGTTGGTCACATAGGGAAGAGAATGGAGACTGAGAGACTAATTTGTTTTATACCTTTCTTACCATTTTAACTATTATTATCATTATTGTTTACCTAACATATATTGATATTGGCATGCTTATTGATTACTGTATTATTATTATCACTTGTACCTTTTAGGATAATTTGAAATTTTGTTTATTATTGATATTTTATTTTTATTAAAATTTTATTTTGTTTGATTTTATTTTCATAAATGTTTTTATTAGATTTGATAGTTTTTAATTAAATTGTTATAGTTTACCTATTTGTTTGATTCTAGGTTTTGTGAATATCTTTAATTGATTTTATGACTTTCTTCTTCGATCTATTTTTTTTATCTAACAGTATTTAATTTAATTATATTATTATATTAAATTAATTCATCAGTATTTAATTTAATTATACGTACCTGAGCCTACTTTAGTGCGGATGTCTCGTGCGATCCAGTTAGGTTAGGTTTCATTGATTTATGCTTGTTTTTATGATTTTTGTGTGTAATACTATTTTGTTATAGGGTATTTGACAAAAAAAAGTATTTCAAAATATACATATTATAAACTATTAACTATATTATATTAAAATAACAAGTCTCACAACCAACAAAAAACGATAGAAAAAGGCGAACTCCGGGACGTCAAATCTGTACCCCGGACCTCTTCCTCATACTTTTCTCTTTTATTAGGATGACATAATTCAGGGCGGTTGAAAAAGTATTTTCTTTGCAGACGACGGCAGACACACTGGGCGACGTTTTATTGCGGCGACATAAACACGGCAATTTATCCCACGCGTCTTATTTAATATTTGCCTAGACTTCAGTGGCCGCAAATCCCCAGCCATAGACACAAATTCTCCAGATAGTCCATTAGGGACCCTCGCCTCCAAGCCAGCGAGGGATATCCCCACAACCCTTTATTTTATTACGGGAGAATGGAGTCCTTGACACAGTAACTATGCAGTCAAAATAATACGACATTTATTTTAAAAACTTAATCGGCCGATTGCGTTTCTTCGTGACCTAAAACTGAAATTAGTTCAAGCGAACAAGACAGAGCAATGCGTTAAAGCGGAAAATGAAATAAACGATCGTCGATTTTTTTCGCTTCAAAACTACCTGTCGAACTTACAGCAGTCCGAATAAGTTTGAACACATTTCGTGCGGTCTTAGATTCAGCTGCTTTATATTCGGTGGGTAGTTGTAATGCTGAAAAATAACAACCGTTCATTTCACAATTGCCCTGTCTCGTTCACATGAACTAATATCCGATTTTAGTTCACGAAGAAACGCAATCGAGCCCAATATGTACCTAATACAGACCAATTTGTTTGTAAGTCTAAATTTAAAAAAAAAACTTGAATACGAGTATTTACCATGTATGGTAAATTAAAATAATTCTATTTGTACTTCATAATATTTCATTGATTTTTATTAAAAAATATATATTTTCAAGGATTATTGTTATCAGGTAGGCAAGACTTTCTGTTGAACTAAAGTTGATAAGAATGCATTTCTAAAAGATCTGGTTCTAATATAGATCAATGCACCCTAGTATTATTACGGTGCAATTATTATTATGGTGTAATTAAATGAAATTATAGAAATGTTTAATTAAATTTGTAAGTTCAGCAACAAGAAAATAATATATTATGAATATTACGAATAGATATAATTACGCTTCCCATTATTCTCTCAAATTAAAGCCAGCCGAAAAAATACAGCATGAAATTTGTAGCTCTCGACTTTTCGGCGGTGTTTTAACCGCCGTTGTCCAAGATAGACTGAGTCTACAAACTTCACGCGGTAAATCCGTTTATACTCTTTTTTATTCTTTCTTTACTTGCGGTTTCGCTAGGATAGCCAAAGAAAAATACAGTAGGTCAGCTTTGAAAATTTATAGAGATTATGAGCAGAGTGAGAAGAAAAACATATTTAGTTCATCATCATCATCATCATTTATTCATTCCATAAAAGCATTTCACAATACTGAGGAACATGTCAAATTTTACAATCATAATTTATCGGATGATAAAACCGCTTTGATTAATTAAAAGAAAAAAAAATAATTGTAATCAGAGGTGATTACTTAAAAATAGTCAAATTTACAAAATAATCAATAATCAAACAAATAATAATCAATACCATATAAAGAAAAATTCTGAAACATGCGTAATTAAAAACAATGTCAATAACATTGAAAACTTAGTTCGAAAGTATAGTCATAATATTGTTATTTATAATCAAGCAATTGTGGACGCAATATCATAAAAGTCGTCCAGTTTAAAAGGGCATGTTTGACTAACTGATTTTTCAAGCAGATTTTATATGCTGCCATCTCAAGTCTTTTCGTTGATGATGGCAAAGCATTGAGCAATTTAAAACTAATATATAAAAATGTCTTTTGATATTTAGTCAAGCGTACTTTAGGCAATAACACATTGTTTTTATGTCGCGTATTATGGCTATGCCGAGTGGAGTGAAGCTCGCAATTTAAAACATTCTCTTTGGCGTATAAAAGGCACTGATATATGTACAAGGACGACATGGTAAGGATACCAGCTTTAATAAAAAAAAGGGGCGCAATGTGTTTCTCTGCTTACACCAAAAATTGTCCTAACGGCTTGCTTTTGTAGCACAAAAACTCGATGGGTATCGGTTGCATTACCCCATAGTAGTATCGCATAAGACAAATTTCATAAAAAATCGTAATACAGGTAATTATAAATAAAGTTCACTTTCACATATAGTTCTCTTTCTGTAACGGCAGTCGTGTTTTTGAACTGAACACTTCATTTTATAGACAGTTTACTTACTGATTATGTAACATGATTTAGAAATTATTGCTTGTATTTTTATATTTTTACTCTGATTATTATTTGATTCTTTCCAAATTGGACTCCTTGATAATTATTATTATTATTGATTTATTTATTTGCGAGATCATTCAATGGATTTGCCTTTCTATTATTTTTTTCTTTTTTATTTATAGATTTATACTCTTTTTTTTCTTTTTTTTTGGATTTGGTATTTCTATTTTTGATATTTCTTAATGCCCTTTTTAATATTTAGACAATGTAATGTTTGATTTTGTATAATTTATTGACTTTCAGATTACTAACGTGATTTTATTTTATTTTTGCCAGATATATGATATGTTTAAAATATGAATATTATAAAAAAAATGTATTTTTTAATTTTATTGTAATTTCTATACCCTCACCGGACTTTTTTGGAATAAATAAACTTTGAACTTTGAACTTTAATACTTTTAATATATTTACTTATTAATTATGAGATCCTAGCGAAGCCACCAAGTAAGAAAGGCAATTGGCAACACAGTCTTTATAATAAAAAGGAAATAATTTATGGTAAACATCCTAAAGTCTCAGGAGTTTACCACGATGATACGTATAAATATACGAGGCGACCAAAACTCTGCGTCCTGAAATTGTAATTATTTGAGAACAGCCCCCGTGGGCCGCCCAACGGACCGTCGGTTGGGGTTGAGCACAATAAAAAGAACGCGAAAAAACCACCGACGACCCGCTATGCAAATTCCCACCCTATAATTCAAGTTTCTTCTTTGAGAGTTTTCCACGCGCGATCCAAGTTGTTGCCGATACGTGGCCAGCCGGTATTACGAAACCAAAACATAATTATCAGCCTTCAGAATATATTCATGATATCCAACAAGATACCAAAATAAGCTCACTATTTGGTATTAAAATATCTCCTTATTTGATATTGGTACCTGATGGTTGCGTCCAGTTTGGGTCTGATAACGTATCTGTTATTTGAGTGGCTAAACTAGCGGTTCAGCTTTCATTCGGTAGCCTCCTCGGAGAGGGGGTTACCTGAAAAGGACCATATAAACTCAGCCTACGACAGTAAGACCAGTCGTGGATAGCTGGGATCTTAATGTTCGCTCCATGAGAGACAGAAAGACCCGATGCCTTTGCAGCTCTCTGGGGCGACGGCTTCGCCCGTTGTCATTGACACCCCTAGAATGTCTCTTCTTTCTTGGCAAGCATAAGTCAATGAAGTAAGCAGGCGAATATATAATGGCTTTCATACCCATCGGAGGTTGCATAGACTCCGCCTTGTAAGCATTAATCAGACCATAGCTCAAAATCTGCTATTGCCGTTGCTAGACTATAGCGATGTGGCATATCTGGATCTATCCGAAGCCAGACATGATAAGCTTGAGATTCAATCTGCAGAACTATGACCATATTTCCGAGTACCAAGCAAAATTGCAATGGCTTCGTATACGGGACCGGAGAAATTTGCATATCATTTCACTGCTATATAATGTCCTACACAATCCTACATCCCGTTACTACCTCAACGAGGCTTTTACCGGGATAGGAAGTCATGGTCTCCCACTTCGATCAAGTCAGAATAATATTCTACGTTTCCCAAAATACAAAACCACTTTTTTCCTACTCCTTCTCCGTACATGCAGCTCGTCTGTGGAATCAGCTTCCTTCAACTATTACAAGCGCTAGCTCGCTATCCACCTTTAAGCAATCATTGAAAAAGCACTTCCTTTTACAATAAATATAAACTGTAAATTCTAACCTATCCGTTATCCCTACCTTTTTCTTACCTTATTTTGGCAGTTTATTTATTTATTTATGTATTAAAATATGTATATAATATGTCATAATCGAAAATTTATTTATTTATTTACTTTTGGCTTTTGATACGCATAAAATGCATAATTATGGCTATATTTTAAAATTTCCTTTTATACTTTATTATATCTTATTGAACCAGCTTTAATTTTTACTTACTCTTATTTTTACATCAGTATGTTGGTTAACTGAAAGATATTGTATTGTAGCAATAAGTCAGCCATTGTGTACCTTGTTTTTATTATGCAATAAAGAGATTTTTCATTTCATTTAACAACCAAATTTGTCACGGTTATATAATTAAAATATATATTTGTATGGTTTTATATATAAAATCGAAGACTATCGCGGTTGTCTGACATAATAAATTGGATAAAAACGAATTTACCACGTGATGTTCGTGGCACACGATATTTCGGCGATGTTGTAACGGCGGTTTTTCAGGGTAGACTGACAGGTGCTACATACTCTACGCGATAAATTCGTATTTATCTTATTTATAGATTTATAGAGATCGTAACCCCCTCTCTTTCAGTTGAAGAGAACCGGCACTGAACGGCACTGATCGGCACTGATTGGTCATTGTCGCATTTTAAGACACTCATTATAAAATTAGAAAATCAACAAAAAAAAGCATCGCCGCTAAATAAGATTCCATGGAAATAAAAACTGAACTAAAGCAGCAATTATAAATAGAGGAGAGGGCGCTTTGTTAATTGGTGGGGGTGTTTTCAGTGTGGCACGGGCTGAAATGAATTTTCAGCGCGAGCATTTACGGCGCCCCGCGCGGCTGTGCCGGCGCATTAATAATTCCGTCAGTAAATACATAATACCCCGACGCGTAATGTAATGATTCCGACGCTTACCTGCCACCACCTAAAACCCCGCGCGCTCGCTGCCTCCGACACTGAAAATAAAACCGAAAAGGCCTGAAAAACCCACTGCGCTGAATAATTGCCAATAAAACAAAATGAACATTTTAGAAATTGCTGAAGTGTAGTTCTTCTTCTTTTATTCCAGCCTAAATACTACAAGCGAAGAGCAAAAAGATATCCACAAAAAGATATCGCAATAAGCCTACATAAAAAAAACCATGTACAGGAATGCGGGGTTTGTCGATGCATAAAAGAACATACAAATAATGTGAATTTATATGAAGAAATGTTCGGCTTACATTATTTTGTATTTATCTACTAGCTGACCCGGCGAAATTCGTACCGCCTAACAGTCAATTAATGTCGATTCTGTATAACAGTCAAATTCTGTATAACTAGGCCGTAGCCAATACTATGATAGACTCCATGTATGGCGATGATTTGATTATATGTGCGCATATATAGAACTAAAATAAAACAGAAAAGTCTAATAAAGAATGAAATAAGTAATTAAAACAAACATATCTTATATACTAGCTGACCCGGCGAACTTCGTACCGCCTAACAGTCAATGAATGTCGTGTTACAGATTAGCTGAACTTAATTTATGATTTTATGAAAGTAATACAATGAATACAAAATAAATATTAACTTCACTACTTTATTAAGATAATAACACAAAAAGAAATATAAAAGTCAAAAAAAATAAGTATATCAATCGCGTGACAGCAAGACATGATTGAATTAAATTATTTACATATTGTGCAGCATGGGATTCACTCGGTTTAATTCTGATATACGACATTCATTGAAGCCCCTTGTGATATACGACATTTTTTGTTTTTTATCAGGCGCAAGAACAAATAAAGCGGATGATTTGCCGACACGTGAATATGCCACGCACAACTGACCATGAGAAAAACACGGATTTACATATTGTATGATTTTTTTTTTCTTTTGTTTTATTTTTTCGTCAATTTTCCAACTTTTGTTTTTAATAGTTATTCTGCTATTCGGGACGAAGACAAATATAAAAATCAAAGCCATGAAAATCGGTCCAGCCGTTCTCGAGTTATAAGTGTTCGAACAAACCCGACCGCACAAACCCGACTGAACAAACAAACTGCCTCACATTATTATATTAGAACAATTGAAGCTTCATTGTAAACAGTAGCAAGATACAGAGCAATGCAGCCGAGTATTTCTTCAAATCAACGTCGACTAATTATACCGACGCCCGCACAAAAGCAAGCGTACAAAGTAAACAATGGCCTGAACATACATCGAATTAGTTCATTTTCAAATTAAGTACAGTAAGTGGTAAAAATTGTTGAAAGTAAACGAAAAACGATCATCAGATAGTGCGCCATGAAAAATGGTAACAATATTATAGTTCATTGATGCAAATTGAAATAAATTCTCTTCAAATCAAATAATAAATATTAAGTTATAATAATAATCAAGGCAGGTTACACATTATTCATCCAAAACTAAGTCTTTGATATTTCAATGCGTCTAAGTCTAAGTAAGCCTGCGAATAATATTAAAAAATATCCGTCATATATAAACATAATAAAATAAATGGTTAAATAAGTTGCGATAAGATTGATGAAGGTTAAATAATAAGTGTGGACGGAAAAATAACATTGCAAAAAGTAGATATTTAATCTATTATTAGGTAGGCACATATTAATTATACCTTGACTATTTTTATTTACAATATAATCACTAAGACGTTTTATTTTACTTTTTGACAACCGTCACATTTTTTTTGTTATTTTTGACATTACATTTATTAATTTTATACTAAAAAAACTTATTTTTATCGGTATTTTAAAGAATAATTTACTCTGTGTTTTTTATCTGGTAAACTAAATGGTGAGACTCGATTTAATTCTACAATAATACCTTCTTCATTCTTACGAGTAGCCTTTTATGTTTTGATTAGTAGTAGAAGAATTTGATCATTAAAAAATAATTCAATGATATCACAGCCAAATGTAATACAACTGTCTATACAACTATGTTTTAGTTTTTAAGACAATAAAGTATTTGATTTGATTTGATTTGAATCGAATTTAAAAAGTCAGTGGATGCAATTATACATAAAATACTCATTTCGCAAGCTAATATATAATTTTATTATAAACGATTTAAAATAGAAAACATTCATAAGTACATCGATTTAAATAAAAATAAAAAATATCTGCATAGGAGGGTCAAAAATTAAAAAGAAAAACATAAATAACCAACAAATATCATAACCCAATCAGGTAGCAAACCATTAAATCACTTGTTTATTAATATTGGAAATCAGGAAGACAATTTAAAATTCTATGAGAAATGGTGATACAATACAATATTTTTTGCAACACCTGAGGGTGAGGTACTAACATTATTTTGTCATGAAAATACACGAGTTCGTGCAGCCAAAATCAAGTACCCATATTCGTTCTAAAATATTATATTGATAAACTTGCTGCTTACCTACCTAGTCAACCAGTCTAATATAAATGAATGCTACTGTAGCGAGTACGCCACAATAACTTGTAAGGGTCAGATTCAAAAAGTCCGCTCTTGCACAGCGGGAATCAGTATTGACATAGGCATAATATAAATAGAGTAATTAAAACAGTAATCATTGTTATTTCCAAAAATGTATAACCTGCGCGAGAATGGCTCGCGATAAGCAGTCCTTATTAAACCTTCCATTAAGCAACTTCACTGTTTTATTACGTTACCCGTGTGACCGCCCAATGTGCTGCAATGGCAGATTAGATAGTGTATTGCAACCTTAAAGAACAATAAATTAATAGTGAGGATTTATAGGACCCTAACGTTAAGAGGCCGTGTACGAAATCGATGTGGGCCGTGATACCTCTATAATCAATGGTATAATATAACTATAGGTAGGTAGGATTTACGGAGCCAAAGAGATACGTCCACCCTTTGGAAGCGCTCAGCGGGGACTAGCTGACTTGAGGCGTGAATGGTATCATAGGCGAGTATCATAACGCGAGAATTAGATTGTTTTAAATGACTTTATTGCCAATTTTAATTAATGTTTTGCATTTTTTTTTGAGGAAATGGATTGATATTGAACTAAAGTTTATTTCTGTTGTTTTTATTTTATGAACGAGAGTTCTAAAAGGCCAAAATCAAAAGCATTTCTTCGCCCATTTTCTAAAAAAAATATCAAAGTTAAATATTTTTTTATCAACAATTTTATATGAAAGTAGTAAAAAATGATTTCCTTATTATATAGAGGACTTTCACAACAATACATAGTAATTTTTTTATACCGTTTAGATGTCAAAATTCGTAAATATGTTATATTCTAAACCTCTCACAGCAAAAATTCACAAACAGTCGCCGGTTTAAGGTCTATTAATCAAAATTCTATAATAATTTTCAAAAAAGTAGCTCACTCATTAGACAATAATATAAATGATCTTTTATGTTGTGCAATAAAACTTATGGAAATATAGTATTTTAACCTTAAATTCACGTCTGCAAAATTACGTAACTTCTCGAAATGCGCATAATTTCGTGTACGGCCTCTTAAAATGGTGACCCCAAAATGTATTACGACATTAACACCCCGAAAAGCCCTAGTTTTGCGCCGGGCGGCGTTTGTGGCAGTCGTGACGTAATGCGTTAAAATCAGTGCATCTGGCAGATTCGGTAGTGTATTGCAACCTAAACAACAATAAATTTACAGTGAGGATCCGTAGGACCCTTACGTTAAACTAACCAGAAATCCTAAAATCGTTTATAGTTAAACCGTTACATCAGAAAAGTGAGAGCACTGTATCAACAAACGTAGACCGATTTCGCTAATCTAAAATGTTTAGATTTTTTTCAAAAAGCGATGGAATATCGCCATTTAAATTTCATAGACACAAACAAAATCCTCTGTAAATAGCAAAACGGTTTCCGAAACATGAAATCAATAATCAGGTATTTTAAAGATACAGCCATATATTATATATGGCGACAGCGGCACACAACGATATTTTCAGTCATTCGCCATACCATGGCGACGCTGTCACTTTAAAGGTTAGACAATCTGATCAGATATATAATAGACCACAATGAATCTAACTGTATTTTGATTCTTCATAAATGTTATGTAATAATACAACTGTCACGTCAACATCCACATGAACAGGTATCGTCGCAAATATAAAAAGAAAGGATTGCTCTCAGCCACAGAAATGGAAAACACCTTACGCTAAGAACCCATACAAATGGGCACTTAAAAATCTCGATATGAAACAACCACTTAAGTAAGCAATAGCTTAAAGGACGATATATTGAAAATGAGTGTATCAATCTAGTCAAATCTAGTGAATCTAGTCAAATCTTTAAGAAATAAATATAATAGGTATATTAAAAATGAAGGAAATTATGTAAAAATAGTTGTTTTTTTTAATATTTGTGGTTTAAGTATTTATCCATATAGATAGATGTATATTTACGAAATGTATTAAATTAGACCTCTCATTTGGCATTAAACACGATATATTTATGTTAATTTGTTGACATTTGGTAATTTAGACAAGTATTTTATGACGTTTCGACAGTCTTCTGACATTCGTCACTCTATGACACTTGGGATGACATGATTCTTACAATATTACACACTTCTAAATCGGTTAAAGCGTTTAGACACTATGGTGGAATAAAAGAAATAGACTTTCATCATTAATAGACACCGGTTTTTTTTCGAGTAGGTACAATTGCGTAGTTTCAAAATTTTCCAAAATGTTGGATTGTAATAAATTAGTAAGAACCAAAAACGGTTATTTAAAAATCGGTAATATTTTGTGGAGTGTAATAATTAAACACTTTGTATAATTTATTTTGCTAAATTAATATTCTAAATATTTCTTTTCGTTACTAAGCGTACCGGATCTATTCCTTCCGCGAAGAGGAAGAACGAACAAAAACTAAACTGTCAAATGACGAATGTCGAAACGTACCGCGTAACACGGCAATTTATAATAAAGACGCTGCTTTTTTCCTATATGAGAGCGAGAGTTCGCGGCACGTACCCTATGGAACTTGGGAGGACAAAACGATTCTAGCAATACGACACACGTATAAATTGGTTCAAACGTTATGGTAGAATAAAGATACGGAAAATATACATATATGAATCCTGAACACATAACAGTCCTTTTGGGCAGTCGTGTAAAAATATCGCCGAAATCCGACATACAGACGCCGCTGCCCTGTTCGCGTGCCGCTGATAAGAAATATTTACTGCTACTACTATATAACTTTGGTTAGTTAGTAGCAATAGCAAGTACCACTCACTTATAAATCTTGGATAGATAATTAACAACTGTTTACTAAAAACTATTAGCTTTAAGCTAGCTCTACATTCAGATACTTTGTTAAGAATATAGTACACTAAGTAGATCTATGTATATTAGGAATATTAGATTATGGTTAAACCAAAGTCAGCAAGGTTGTTACCGCTTTGAGACTTATGAAAGAATGGGCAAACCGCTACACCCCGCCCGTATGTAAGTTGAAACAATCAAAAGAGAAGAGGATCAGTGGGTAGGGGGAGGGGGGGGGGGGAGGGGATAAATCTTATTTGGGGGAATGAAAATGCGAAAGGAGTCAGTTGTCAATCACAGCGTCGCGTGCGGAGCGTTCTTGATCTTTTAAACTTTGACGTCGAGCGACAGTCGCTGATAATCGACCTATGAGTCAAGAAGTAAAGTGAGCGTCCGACGGATTGTCAAAGTTGCATCGACAAATTATAAATTGTGTTAAATTTTACCTATACCCAAGTGGAGATCATTCACATGACGGACGCTTTCAGGCTTTCAGGGTCGATGCTATTAGCATCTCACGGATAAAGGAGTGGTGCAACCGCTTCAAAGATAGCAGCAAATCAGCAGATATAAAGCACGTTTCGTTAGACCCACAACAAGCCGATACGACAGTTAAGACCAAGTATTCAGCCAACTAAAATGTTTACCTTAGAACATGTCCCAGACTAGTTAGGTGGCATTGCCACTGGACTATGCGATGTATTAATTTTCTGGTATTGACGCAATATTAAAAATATTATTATGCGTAGTACCTAAGATCTAAAATTGTATACTCACTAAAATATTTGTATAATAAGTCAACTTTAGAAAAATATTTTAAAAATAATAAAAGTTGTGATTTTATATATTCGTGTGCTATTATTATTTGAATATATAATGAATGAAAATCACTAGATTGATTTAAGTTCTTGACATAATTTTATATGTATTCTTGATATACGGAATGTTATTACTGAACGGACAATTTTCTTGTGGGTACAACGAAGTGCAACGAAGTAAGCAACTTTTTTTAGAAAAAAAATAAAAAAGTATGAAAGCTATTATTACGATGCGCTATCTAGCGGTTGGTAAAATGTCGCTGATATTGTTTATTTACGACGTATTACCTACCGCTAGATGGCGCAGCGTGCTCAAACGCTTCTCAACCCGTTATTTAACAGTTTGAGATTACAAACTTTCAAATAAAAAAAAACAAAAACTTTAAACAATAAACAATTATACAATTATACTGCTATACAATAATATATTTACATGTTGTAGTCAAATCGGTGAGTATAAAAGCATATATTTTTGGGTGTTTGTAATAAACAATATCAGAATCTTAAATGAAACTGCTTCAAATGCAACAATTCCATCAGTATTTTCTTATGACGTTGTCACGTTCAACTATCGTCAGTAAACCGACTTTACAGACAACCGATTTTTTATTATCAAGTATTGAATAAAGCAAATATTATAGCCTTCTTCAGGATGTTTCTTCGCACCTTCTTCTACTTTTCGTCAAAAGCCACTTGTTGTCGTATTTTTTAGTCATTCTGCTGATGGTTTTAATTTTAGTTATTTATTTAGAAAATCCACAAAGGAGATACACAATTATGCATTAAATTAGGGTGCAGAAACAAAACAGATAATTGCACACACTGTTCAAATACCGGTTTCGTTTCTACATGAGAAGCAAACATTTTATCAACTACATTAGACCATAGTATGTTCTTTAGGGATACCTGTATTTTATTTTAATTATATAGATGAAATTTGCACTATAGCCTCTGCCAGGAAAGAGCAGTAAGAATCGTACCGATGCGGTGCCAGAAATGCGTAATTCTTCTGTCCGAATCTAAAACTCATTTTCATCGTATCAAATTGAATGCATAATTTTATAACTAATAATAATATTCTGTATTACACTTCCGTTATATCACCGGGCGCCGAGCGGTTGGTCTCACTGATCGGAATCGAACAGCACTGACTTCTAGCTTTAGCAATTTTCCATAAATCTTTACTATTCCGGTGCATCGTCGATAACTGTAATTTAATAATGTTCTCTCTAGCGTATTCCATTTCTGCGTATCGACTTTTTCATTCGCGCTCGGAAAGTTATTATTTTTATCCCGCTGGTTCACAAATTTACACCTACACTTTTCTCGGTGACTACCGTTTTATGAGAACATAAAAGCCGGTAACGAGATTATACTCATACAACTTGTGCAGAGTGTCTGCTCCCGTGCAACTTTGTTAAATAAAATGCTGTTAGGTTGAAATGGCGCGGTGTTGATGCAATATCTTGTTACATTTATTTGCTTTCAATGAACCGAGTAACTGGATCAGGTTATGATGTGATCACATTGAATCGCTAAATGCAGAAAGAGCAATTTTGACTTTTTTAAACTTTACAGGAGAGCCAAAAAACTGATTATATCTGGCACCTTGAATCCTATAAAGCTGAAAAAATCATTTATCCTCTCGTCGCAAATAAAAGTCATGTTAACAAATGTATTTAATTCTCTTGGTGTTGTCCACTCCAAACTCTTCCATGATCTACAGAGGGACAAACAAACAAAAATATATATACTTTTTGAAAATTACGAGACGACTGCGAAAAATCTTACAACCAAAAAGGAGGACTTGCAAATCGGGGCTGATGACGTTTCGCCGACGGAATCGCATGATATGCGTCATGTGCATGATGTTGACGAGAAGTTCGTTGGCTGAGAACCAACTAGAGAAATCGAAAGCAAACAAAAATTTTTATTACAGTAAATGACCGGTAGTGGAACCATGGTTTGGTCTTAAAGAAAGAATATCACAAATCGTGCACGACTGATGTATAAATATTCTGAAATAAGTGATTATATTTAGGTACCTACCTACGTTGGAGATTGAAGATATCGCTCAAAGGCAAAAAGTATTACATATTTCTTTATCAACGTCAACGTTTACGTCATTATCTCGCCCTGGGGGGGAAGCACCCTCGAACGGAGAATAACGCCGACAAACACACGCTCGTATGTCTGCGGCTAGTCGTCTAACCGCTCGACCGCATAACGTCCAAACAAGGCGAACGTCCGCTGACGGGTTCGAGTGGTATCCGTATCCCGGGCGGGTATCGTCAAAATATTGTTTTACTCAGAGTCAGTACCGCGATGCATGCTTCGATATATAATACAGTTTGGCAGACATCATAAACAAGTCGCATTGCCAAACCGTATATTCCATTCAGTTCTCAGCACCGCGGACGAACGTTCTGATACTATTGAAGTTTAGCATGCGATTGAAGTTTAGTAAACGAAATTTTTAATAATAAACATATATTTCGATATTTTGTAGTTTCCCTAAAATTACATTGTAAAGCGTGAGTCTTTGAAACCAGGCAGTATGGTGAATCCGAATCAGGATTTTGGAAAAAAAAATATATTATTGCTTTTTTTCAAAAAAATAGATAACGAGAGTGAAATAATGGGACATAATACTATAAAATTTCTGCACTCATAACTCAATTTCGGCCAAAAATATTAATTGAAATAACAAGTGTTAGAAAAGCGTGGTTCAGAAAAAAAATATAAGGACTCCGTTTGGCTGCCTTTAATATACAGTCAAACAATTTAGGACTCTTGGAAGAAGTGCGGGCAAGTAAGTCCTAGGACTAGGGGAAACTTCATCTGAATAAATTTAAAACTGGTTAAAATAGTCAACGGTAACGTACAGATATACAGACATTTAGTCGATATCCTAGGTACTATATACAATATATTAAAAATATAATAATTATAATAATGATCGAAACAAAAAAATAATAATAAAATAATACATACAATAATTTATCGATAAAATATTTTTAACAAATTTAACCACACTTGACAGTTTCCTCTCCGTTCCAGAGCGCTCTAACTCGAGTAGCTATTTATTAATTACAGTTTTAAAAGTCTCGATGTTATTTAACATTTTAATGCGATGTTATCTAACATTTAATATATTTGGTCAATTGTTTTATTTGGTTTGTTTGAGTATGTCCCTACTCGTGCGCTTCCGTCTTCATCTTGCGTCGCCACCTTCAATTTTATCTTGCGTATAGCGCATGCATTATTGAATGCCTTAGAATGCATGCAAATTTACGTCTACACTTATGCGCTTTCGTCTATTCAACTAACAGTATTCTGTTGGAGATTGCGATGGACAAGTGTGATTCTGTAGCAAGCAGTGGGGTAGAAGTGCAAGAAAAAAATGACCGTAAGCTTCTTATATTGTTTTTGAGCATTTTCACGATAAAATTGTAGGTTTTTGGACCAGAGCAGTCAAAGCGTAATTCCTTTTTGTTTTATTGTTATAAAGTATATGATTCTAGTACCATATTATTAAACAATGTTGACAATTTTCTATAAATCGCAACGTTTTTTCTTTATCTTCCGCCATTTTGTGTCGCATGATGCACGGAGAGACGCAAGACTATCCACAGGGTGCCGGATCGGGGTGCGCTGAGACATGCGCTGTCGTTCAACTAGTTTTGACGCATCCGCTATTGCATGCACGATATTACACGCATGCGTCAGAGGAAAGTGCAAGATGAAAGAAAAAGCGCACGTGTGGGGACATACCTTTAGGTATATACTATTTTAATGAACAAAATACCTACCCACCAATCACCATCAATATTAAAGCTTCAGGCAATAAAATTAATACATTATTTGAAAAATTATATTTCTACTTTACATTTCATTGGAATGTATGCAACGTAATGGACTTAATTTGTGTTCATTTCCGCTTCATGTAACATTAATTTATATATCGATACACTTATTTTATTAATATTCACTTTCTGCCATGAAAAACCGTTCAATGACTACAGCTCGAGATGTTTATCCCCTTTGTTATTGAAAAGGCTTTAAAATTGTTTTCGATGAATATCAAAATTGGATATTTGGATTATATCAGTCGGGTGATCATTAGTGCATGAATGATCTGTAGCAATATACCTGAATAAAATCGCTGTAGCCATAACTATGTCATTTGTCTGTAATTCACTGAAATTCACTGTAATTCACTGAAAACTCATTGATTCACTGAAAAAAAAACACTGAAAAAACAAATTCACTGAAAATTTGAAAAATATATTTTTCAGGTTTTCAGTGATTTTAGATTTTTTTATAAAAGAATCTTTTTTGACAGTCTGGCCGTCCGTACATCCACGCGCTATTGTGCGAACGTCGCGGTTCTCCATAATAAAGGCATTTTGCCAGTTGGCTGCCCGCCCCCATAACTCAATTCTATGACTATCGATCGACTACGATTTTCAATTTGCTTTATATTGTATTGACTATTTATATTATTAAGTAGGCACATTAATTATACCTTGACTATTTTTATTTGCAATATAATCACTAAGACATTTTATTTTACTTTTTGACAATCGTAACAATTTTTTTTGTTATTTTTGACAAAACATTTATTAATTTTATACTTAAAAAAACTTACTTATATCGGTATTTTAAAGAATTAATTACTCTGTGTTTTTATCTGGTAAACTAAATGGTGAGGCTCGATTTAATTCTACAATAATACCTTATTTATTCTTACGAGTAACCTTTTATGTTTTGATTATTAATAGAAGAATTTGATCATTAATGAAGAATTCAATCATATCACGGCCAAATGTAAATGTAATTCAACTATCTATACAACTATGTATTAGTTTTTAGGACAACAAATTATTTGATTTGATTTGATTTGACTCCGCGCTTTATGTTAGCAGCAAATGACATAAGCAAAATAATAATAACAAAATAAATAGCAACTCTAATTCGGTAAACATAACTCCTGGCGTCGTTGGTCATATCACCATGCCATCAGTGGGAATTAATGTATAGCATAGATGAAAACATATACGGCTTCTTTCTCGTTGAATTAGTTAAATAATAGCGCCAGCATTACGGTTACGCGAAGCGCTCGACTGGGCCGAGCTCCATCTATGCCCTCTTTCATAGCGCGCTGACCTATTTCTACCACAATTTATAAAGCGAGCCAACATCAATGGGTTTGTCGCGCTCAGATTGCCTTAGACAGCACGGTGGGCACAGACTTGAGACAAATATCGCCATCTACGGTCTGCGCCAGCCGACCCTTCAATACCGTCGATATCATCCGATACTATCTCTTTCAGTGAGTGAATTCTGCGACTTTTTATCTTCTTAGGATTGCGCTATTCATGCTGAAAATATTTATTTTACGCAGAATATTTCGAAATGGCGTTTAAACAAATATATTTAAGGAGTGTAAAATCGGTTACTTCAGATATTAAGAGGCCGTGCCGGCCGTGGCGGCCAAAAGCTATATGAAGCATAATTTTGTGGCCTGGTTGTGAGAACACGAAAAAGAATTTCAATACAATTATGCCGGATTTTAAAAACCCGGTCCTTAAGCTATCATTTCGCCAAAACGAAATTGGTAAATTATTTCCATATTAATTGTAAATTATCTTTATTCTGTTACTGTTTTCCAAAAAAATAAAAACGGGCGAGAGTTGTCTTTAGTTTTGGAAAAACCTAGACATGATTCTCGATATTAAAAAAATACTATTTACACCAGCATATGGTCTATTTGCATAGCACCAAGACAGTTTTTGGAACTTTCATACAAAAAATATAAGAAAAAAATGTTTGAAATTACGTAATTTCCAGAAATGTTATGGCCAAAAATTATCTTTTTTCTCTTTATTAAAGATACGTTTGAGTGATATAAAAAATAAAACAGTGATCTTATTTTATTATTGTAATCTAATTTTTACTTTATAAAAAACTATTCATTTGATAATTTATTATATTATAATTGAAAAGCCAAATCGACTATATTAGACGACGCGCGAAGCCGAAATCGTCATTCGTAATTGGCCACTGCCAACGGTGAGACGTATTCCTTTGTCGCCGCGGTATACCTATACATCTTTATGTATATAACGAAAGCGCGCGGGCGCGTGGCATTGCAAAAATATCCAAATTTTTAGTCGCGTCAACTCGGAAGGGAGCCTTAAAACGTGACATTTAGGAGTCTTCAGTAACCAAACCGATCGTATTATGACAATAAAAAATATTTGTTGAGAAACTGGAATAATGTGTTTTGTTGGTATGTCTGTATAGTTGCTAGAAATTGTGATTGGGATCGATTGCGTTTCTTCTTGAAATAAAAACGGAAATTAGTTCATGTTGACGAGACAGAGCAGTAAGTCAGAGTGGACTGTCAAATGAACGGTTGCCACTTATCCGCATTAAAGCTAGCCTCCGAAGAAAAAGAAGCTAAATATAACACCGCGCGAAATGTGTTCAAACTTATTCGGGCGTCTCTAAGTTCGACAGGTAGTTTTGGTGCAATAAAATCGACGATAGTTAATTTCATATCCCGTTCTAAAGTATTGCTCTGTCTCGTTCGGTCGAATTAAGTTCCAATTTTAGTTCATGAAGTGTGTTGATGAAGTTTAGTTGATGAAGTTTAAGTAAAAGTGAAGTAACCGCACATGGTTATTGTGTACGCGATAATGCCGAAACCTAGCCAACCATGCTCTCTATAACTTAGATGAATTTAACAATGTCGTGGTAGAGTTTAAAATGTAATTATATAAATGTAATCTATTTGTTTATTGCTCAAAAAACTTTTTTCTTTATAAATAATGATGTGGTATTACGATATGGATTATTTCTATATCTTTTACAGTATTTTATTTAAATTTTTTTTTAGAGTAATTTCATTTTTATATTTTGTTAACTTAGTAGTACTCTAGTTCTGATTATTCTTGAAAACCTTATTGATTATTATTTTTTAAATATTGACTATTGTTGTTTTTTTTTGTTATTTGTGTTTTTTTTTTATTATTGAACCATACGTCCTTTATATAAAATATATGTACATGTAATGAATATATTAATAATTGTACGACAATGAAAAATTACGTATTCCACAGTATGTACTTTTTGGAATTAATAAACTATGACTATGACTATGACCATACAGAATCTTACAGAAACCTTCGCAGGCGGATAGCTGCCTCGTTTCCGCCTGCAGCAATCTCGAACAAGCAGCTGTGTTAATGTGATTTTTAGTATCTCCCGAATTAAACCCTAATAAATTCTGAAAATACTTTTACAAATATGCTTATACCACCTAAACCACAGGACATAGTCCATAGAACTATTGTCCATTGATAATAGAGCTTAACCTAGTGAATGTTTAGAGATCATTATTCAATTTATCTTGTATTTAATTTTTGTAATAATGATTTATAATAAGGACTGGAAAAAAAATCATGTAGTTTTTAGATTTAGTTCACACCAACAGAGGAAATTGAATGGGTTGATGAAAATCCAATCTGGATAACGATAATATATTATTTGGAAACTTGAAATTACAATTCTTTTCCAAGTTTCATCCAGAATTGAAAACTTATTTGCAAATCCGTAAATTTGAGACATCATTACTGCAATCCCAGTTGGTTGTTATCATGCAAAAGTTTATTGAAAGATGCAACAAACTTAAAAGTTATTAATACGAAGATAGAGGAAAGTACAATGATGCAATATTTCGTCTCGAGAAGCAAGGGAACGATTCCACCAATTATATGAAATTGCGATGTTGTCATTTAAAACACAGCACTATGACATACATGATGCAAAATAATTTTAAGTACTTACATATTTTCAGATAGGAAAGTCAGTGTAAACAACTTGTCAAATAAGTAGATAATTTAAGAATTACATTGTAAAATAAAATTGGTGACCATATAGGTCAGTGCTGTCCCTACTTCTTTTTGATATCTCTACTTCGATACTACATACATTCTTTAATAAAACTCCAAATAGCTTGAAAACAGAAGAAATTTATATGAAGGTTTTTTTATCTCTGCTTGTAGCTTTGAACTGAAAAATAAATTGAAAATTTTTGACGCAATTTATGCAAAATATTGTGAATACATTAGACAATATTTATTTTATTGTACTACGTGAAAGCCAAGATAACTAAGTTATGTTTTTTTAAACCGTTGTATGACGATAAAATTATAGTATTTCTTCATTACATACCTACCAGATAACGCAAAATGGATGCATAACTACGAGACGTTATGACTGCATTATAAATAGGATAGAAACGAATTTACCGTGTGAAATTTGTAGCACCCGACGTTTCGGTGACGTTGTAACCGCCGTTGTCCAGGGTAGACTGAAAGAGCTGTCAATCCGCTGTTCCGCGGGTAGGCCGCATACCGCTGCTACCACTGCGTAGGTTATAACGGTGGTGGGGGGCCGGGCTCGGAGCGCGAGAATTTCGAAAATCCGTCTTGCACACAACACTTATCCTGTCTTACGTCCTTGCGGCGTAACGGCGTTCGGCGGCGGGAACATATTTTTAAGAAGAGGGTTCCAGGTGACGGCAGCGGTATGCGGCCTACCCGCGGAACAACGGATTGACAGCTTTTTCAGTCTACCCTGGACAACGGCGGCTGCAACGTCACCGAAACATCGGGTGATACAAATTTACGCGGTAAATTTCGTTTCTATCCTATTTATAATGTCAAACAACCGCGATAGTCTTCGATTTTATATTATAACTGCAATCCCAGATGAGTTTCATATCATGGAAAAGATTATTGAATGATCCGTATGATGTGTCTTGAATATTTGCTGTTAACCAACCAACCAATGTTAACATGCCGTAATTTAATATATCTTCTCCATACACCACATAACCTTTTATGACATTGCGATGCGTTTTTTTTTCCATTTCGAAAGTAATACAATAAAATACGACAAAGATATTCTTTTTCATTTTGCATTTTGAAATTATTATTGACGGTGGATTAACAATCGTTACCAAAACCATGCAATTTACTTTTTGAAACACGCTTGAATTGCCTGCTGTCAGATGATATAATGGATTTGCAGATTAATAAGAAATTCTCTACAATTAAGATAGGTGTGCCAATCTAATAGAAAAAACACAATTACTTTTGAACAGCACAATAGTTATTATTATTATTATCATTTATCTATGGGTGCTGCATTATCATCCCCCTCGCCGTTCCCGCCTTTCGCATTTACGCATCATGATTTTCAAATGAAAGTATTTTATTACATTCTATATTTTACATATTGCTGGCATCACTGTAACTCCGTAGAGCTTACACCGCTATCTCTCTATATCATCTAGTATATTTACATGAGGAGTGCAAATCACGTGCACTGGTATCGGCGAGGGCGGCACAGCATCGAACATTCGTTCATGGTATAAGTAATATCGTGCCGATATCAGAAACACGCGCTCCTTGATTTACGGACCATTATAAATGGCCTGTATCGCTAACTCGCTGAGCTACGCCCGGCT
The DNA here is from genome assembly GCA_944548615.1 of Micropterix aruncella. NCBI lineage: Eukaryota > Metazoa > Arthropoda > Insecta > Lepidoptera > Micropterigidae > Micropterix > Micropterix aruncella. The sequence continues at coordinate 13,150,850 of OX155959.1, read as the reverse complement.
CTTATTGATACGCGCAGCTCGAACAAAAGTTATTAAAAATATATGTGGTTCTATCAGTCTGATGATCGAAGATCAGAAAGATAGTTTTACCAAAACAGGTAAAACAGGCAACAATATCAAATGTTATAATAATTTGCCATCACATGTTCGAGCATTAAATTCAATTAAGATATACTAGCCTTGCCCATTACGATCAGGAATGTCACCAAGGTCTTGGAGAAAACGGACAGCAACAATCGAAGAGCGACGCGTACGTGATATGACGTGTGACAGAAAGTAAACAAAAAGTTTCGCTCCAATTCTGCCTACTTTAACAACTATACGCTAGATGGCTGTGAAATGTTTGAACTTTTGAAAATTTGTTTTCAATGATATTGAGTAAAAAAAATCGGATATGTCACCCCCCTAGACTTTCCCAGCAAGCAGACAATTCCAATCCCCCGCCAAACCCCTAACCCCCAAACCCTCTCCACCACCTCTTCCCCCACCTTCCCCCAATTCACCCTCTCTCCCACTTTCCCCCCTTGCTACCCCCCCCCCTCTTCCTACCCCCTCTCTAAATCCCTCCACCCAACGCTTCCTCTCTCTCTCTTTCCCTTCTCCCCCCAACCCCCCTCTCTCCCCCTACACTCCAACTCACCCCCCTTCCCAACTACCCTCCTCCCGCCCCCCCTTTCCCCTCTCTTAATCAATCCTTCCCTCACCCCCCCCCCCGCACGGAAATCAAGCAGATGGCACTATCATTTGTTAAATTTCCCTTTTAAGGACTTCTTTTATTTTTCTTTTTTGATATTTCAGTTTTAACTATATTGTTTGTTCTGTATCCCGTGAGGTGAGCGTAGAAGACTAGGTCAAAACAATTTAATGTCTAGTTACGCCACTCGCCCGTAGGATGCCAACGCCTTACGGCGAGACACCGTGAATTTCCTTCTGTATTGTCTGTTAATTGTGATTCTTTGATAATTGACTATGGCTATATTTTGATTTTTTGAAAATGATTTATGATTATGGTATTTAAACTTCAAATTCTTTTGACAGTGAAAATCTTATTAATTTTCCTAATTTTATGACATCTTTAGTAGTAACTATTTGATATATAACATTAACACTTTACAATGTTTCGCTTTGTCACTTTATTGATCATTCGCCCTTCGGTAAGAACCTATCTTGTAAGCCATATTTTTTATGAAAAAATGACAAATTTTATATTTTTTCATTAAAGACTATGTAGGAGCTAGGACGCTCCACATACCCACAACAAAAAAGTAATTTCACAGAATAGAAAACCGCAGACTCGCTCAAAGTTACACGAGCCAGCTGCAGTTAATTTCCAACTAAATTTGGCAAATATTGCCCAGGCAAGCGATGACTCATGTCATTTCTTCAAATCGATGCACATGTACATCCCACTCTTAGCATTTCACGTCACCGCTAAACGGTATAAAACGTAGTACATTTCAATCGATCGCCATCATTCCCTTGGCGGACAAGTACACCTACACATCGTCCCCTCAGTGGACAGATATCGCGCTACACATCATTATCAAGCAGTACCTACGTTATCCGCGAAACCAAGCGTCAAGCCTCGCTCCTCGACTACACACTTCGTACACACTACCACGGCTTCACCTCGCGCCCGCACTACTACACAACGGCGAATTAACACTCAAGGCGTTAAGAACTGGCGACTTCAACTCAACCAACTTTAACCTTCTGATTAAACACTACTACTTCGACATCCACGACTTTCATTCGCGGAGAAATCTTCATGATGAGAACCACCCTTCGCTCACAATCAATTGGAGTCCAGTGAAGGGTGGCCATTCTCACAACTATCTCATTATAACAATTCACCTTGCACACGTTCAGCAGAGTGTCAATAGGGCGTCAATAGTGTTGCAAAATAGCGACCATAACGAAATAAATGCAAAATTAGCCAAATTAAGTAAATAGATAAAGTAGATAAATAAAGTAAAATAAGCAGCAGGGAATCACTTTCAGAACATACCGAGTCGTTTTCGTTTAACTATGTATAATTCTCTGAAACTTTTCTGAGATCCAGCTGATAACTGACGGACGGACGAATGGACAGATTTGTCAAATAAGACTTGGTTTTTAATTAAAAGACGAAACGAATTGTATCTTATATTATATTTTGCTGCCGATATAACATACTTACAACAATTTGATGTTCAGCACTCATACAATTAAACAACAACAAATTGATTGCAGTATGAGACCACTTTTTTCGAGTTTTGTCCAATTGGTTTCGCTGCAAGGGGGGATGATTTTCCGATTTTAAGTCAGTCAGTCATTTAGTTGTCTTCCAGTTTATATAATTCTGTGATTTTCTTGTAAAGGTCCTTCTCATACTTGTCTGTTTTTCCATTTATTTAATTCCCTTTTTTTCTGTTAGGTATAATAGTAACTAACACTTACCTACTTAATATACTTTACCAAAAGGGTTTGCGGTTATATGAAATGCATTACTGCTGGGAATAGCATTACGATCGAGATCAATTGTAGTATTTAAGGACCACTATAAGAGTATAATATTAAAGGAAGATGTTTAGAAGCAAAGACTTTTAATTTAATTTAAAAATTTCTTAATTTGATCATTACTATTGTTTTTCTTCCTTTATTTTAATTATTTTACCTTTTTTATTTGATGTTAATTGTGATTATAATTCGATTTTGAATATTTTGATTTATTTGGTGTTCATTATTTTGTTTTATTGGATTGTTTTAGATTTATTTGAAATTTATTTGAAATTTTAGATATATTTGAATTTGGATTGTTTCAGATTTTTTAATTTATTTGAAATTTCATAATTTTAATCGCATATACATATCATTAGTATTGCGTGCATGTTCACAACATATCGTGATTTATTGCTCTATCGTAACAGAGGAAATATAATAAAAATCTTTCTCGCGAGTGCCGTGTATTTCGGGAACGCATCATCAGAACCTACGCCAGCGTCTGTGGTAACTACCCATCAGAAAAGCAGACAAAAAAACCAGGAAAAAGCGGTCTTACAAGGTACTTTTTTCTCATTCCTGGCTTTATCCACACTTGGCTGTCCAGCTATTACCAGCCCTTACTAAAATTTTACTGTCCGCTGGTTGTCGTAACAGAGAAATTTAGGGAGCTAATGCGCCCAGTGTAGTTGTACCATTATGACCTAAATGTTAGGTTAGGGAACCTGACCAACCCGGTAGCCTCCACGTAGAATGTTTCCCTGGGAGTCGTCTTTCGGGCGCTCTTAGGCGGTTAGCGAACCGTGCGGCGTCAGCCAATCGACTGTGCATTCCGATTGATAATCGGAAGAGTCTGTAAATGGCTTAAATTCCTATAGAGCGGGGGTGGTTGTTAACCTTACAGCAACCGCTCTTGAAAGACCAATCGGCCACCGCGGAGAGGACCGCGCAAGCGATCTCGAACCCGTAACCAGTCAGGTGGTCGGGAAATCTGGCCGAAACTGGTAGTAAGGGCGCGAGTTCTGCCCGCTGGGTCACAACAAGCAAACGAACCCAAACTCGACATAACGTTCCATCATGGAGTTACACTGGCAATCTTCCGGCTCCATCTTCAGACCCACATCATTATGTGTAATAGAAAGTACTCAAGACAACAAAACGTTGAGGTAAGAGGAAGATGTGGGATTGTGTTATAAATTGTATAGTAGATATGGGATTTGAAAATTCTCCGGTCGCGTATCCAAAGTCATTGCAATACTTGTGCAAGTTCTTAATTACAACAAGCCAAGCGCAAGCCAGTAAACGAGCGGACGTTTTGGTAAAACAATGCAAGCTTAGAGTTTGCATCGCTTTGTTATGATAGATATCACGTATCGCTGCGAATGCAACCGTGTGCCGTTGGCAGTTACAACATCGTATGGATCTAAAATTATAAAAACTGATTTGACTATATATTGGAACCATTGGGGTTGCAGGAATTTATAATAATAGTAATAAAAATTTGGTTTATTTTAATTATTTAAAAAACTAGTTTTTTTAAATATAAGTATTGCAAATATTAAAAAAGTAAACAATTTCAGCTTAGGAATTATGCATAGAAATACTTTCAAAATTGAATCAAAAGCAGAAAAAAGAATACAATGCATAGTCTAGTGGCAACGTCACCTAACTAGGCCGGGACCTGTTCTAAGGTAAACATTATTATTTTTATGTGCTTGCACATATACCGTGTTTATAAGAGTGGCATATATTCCATGTATGCACAAAAATGGAATTGCAAAACAATATTAAAAATGACTAAATACTTGAATAAATTAAATAATTAAATTAAAGTTAGAAGTGGAAACTTAAAATGACAGCATATAAATTCAAATCAGAAAAAAACAAAAAAAAAACAAAACAATTTAAAATAGTAAAAATTAAAATAAGAATTTAAACAAAATAGTCCTGCATTTTACTTATAACTAAGATAAAATAGTGTTAAAACTAAAACAAATTATCTCCTAATATACGGTGCTATATATTTTTTGCTAAATAATAATGTATAAATGGATATACTAGTGATAATTTACAATGTTTCTCCTTCAGACTAAAATAAGCTCTATGCAACTTGGACACTGTCATTAGTTTCACAACGTACATTGTATCATATCTCCTAAAGAAAACGAATAAATAAATAAGTAAATATATAAAAATAATAAAAAACACGACTGCCGTTACAGAAAGTGAACTATTGTATTTATAATTATTTTTATTAAGATTTTATGAAATATTTATGGTTTATATACTTAGTCATATACTTAGATAGATTCCGGAATGTACTCAATGATTCGGAATATACTCAGACATAATCGGAACTGTCTTTGTGTTACCTTTGCCTGCAAAACTCACGGTTCAACTTCCTTTCGGTAGCTTCCTCGAAGAGGGACTTAACCTGCCAGGGCCGCCGTGCGCTCAGCCTGCGGATGTAATATGTAGTCGGAGGCGATTGGGATCAGAAGTGCGATTTAGGTTGAACACCTTGGACGGCAGGGTGGTTTGTATATCAGGTTGTGCCAGCTACGATTACGCAATCCGGCGAGTAACCGAAAGGGGTCTGGAGATGTATACTTAATTAAGAGTTGTTGACCTGGAGTCACCTATCTTTAGAAACGATCCGATGGTATTCTAATCCCGAGTGACTTAGACGGGCAAACGATGCTACTGATCCACAATAAATTCAATATTATGTATTACTGCTAACGCCAGGTAGAGGCCGCGTGAGCTCGGCCCGCTGGTTTCTCATTCCAGTGCCCCGCGGGGCGTAGTTAGACGGTAGACTGTGTTGTCACTAAGCCTCTGCGTTCACTCCATTGGAGAACGAATGATCTGATGTCATTATAACTTCCTGGAGTGGCGGGTTCGCCCGCAGTAGTTGACAATTGTCAAGGGTCCAAACAACAGCAACTGAGCAAACGAAAATCGAAAAATATGGAGATACATATATGACATATTAAAGCGGAAGTTAATATATGATTCGCTAAATAATATATATATATATTTTTTTTTTTAATTTGGGGTTAGTCTAATTATTTAAATTAAAAGGTTCTTTAAGTTAAACCTCCGACAATGCATAGTAACACAGGAACGCCCGCTTATTTCTGCAAGCTAATTAATACGAAATTTATTACCTACCACTCATAAATGGACATCGACAATACTATAGACTGTAGACATCACAAACATACATACATCGAAATATACCAGATTTTTTACAATTTATTATAAATGTTTACCGTGTTATTAATGTAACCATTCGTAACAAATTACAATCACTTATAGAAAAGTAACGCCACTTGTAGAATTCCCCAGCATAATAAAAATATCGTTTCAAAGTTAATAAGACTCTTTTAAACAGCTTTTACATTTCCATAGGGCGCATTCGAATCTCATTAATTAAAACTTTCCGAGAACTCAACTCAAGAAACTCAGGTAACAATATTATCCCAGTACATTTGTCAGGTAACTATAAAACTCTTGGTACATACGGTACGTAAAAACGAAGAGAAACGGGCGATTGCCTGGTGTATTGGTTTTGCGTTGCCTTAAATTGAACTCCTGCCGGCCAGGGATCAGAAACCATTGAAATAAGAGCAGATTGAACAAAAGATTCGAAGATTTAAGAGCAGAATAAGAGAACACAATAGCAAGGGAGCTAATGGGCCCTTGCTGAGTCTGCCACGAAGACCCATCTTGTTCAGTGTTGGTTACACTCACGGGTCAACACCCATCCGGCGGCCTCCACGCATGAAGTGCGAGCCCGGACAGGACTCTGACCTTAGGGCTAGTTTCCCTTAGAAATCAACCTTCTGGCGCTCCTGGATGGTCTACGCACCGTGCGGCGTAATCCAATCGTGAACTCTGACTAACAGTCGGGGGAGTCTGGAAGCAGTACTGTTTCCTATAGAACGGGGGTGGTTGCGGACCTTACGGCGACTGCTCTTGAAGCGACCATCAGCTACCGGATCCTGGGTGAACAGCCGGGCAAAGAATGCCGTGGTCCGCGATAGATTCAGTTTACACCGTTTCACCGCTTCGTATGGGAGAGGACCGCGCAAGCGACCTCGAACTCGTAACCAGTCGAGAGACCGGAGTAATCTCGCTCGTGAGTGTAAGCCCGCTGGGTAACATACCTGGTTATCTCGCAGATAAGGCGTTGGCCTCTTACGGGCATGTGGCGGAGCTTGACGGTAAACTGTTTTGTCCAAGTCTTCTGCGCTAACTTCACGGGAGATAGAACGACTAATCGTTAAAACTTCCTGAGGCCCGTTGTAGTTGACAAATCTATTTCAACCTAAGATTATCAGAATAGCAACTACATAATATTGCCATGATAATGTAAAGTGCACCATTCTTTCTATAATTCTTCAGATTATTTAATATGTTCTCACTTAATTGTTGCTTTTTTTCACACTAACCATTTTAAAGGAAAATAACTTTGGCTTTAGGGTGGATTTTCAAATACAAAACAAAAATATTTCGGAAATTTATTATTTATTTTTAAAATCAGTTATTTATTTGCCCTTCTGCCATTTGATTATTATTTGGATATTTTCGTGTAAATTAATCACGAATTACGATTTAGCCTATATTAGTATAATAATTCCTGTAGAAAACCATTTCAGTGTAGTTCCTTCTCTTTCTCAACTAATGTATTGTTATTCGAATGAATAACAATACATTAGTTGAACAATAGTTTAACAATACAAAATTTAACATAGGTATACTAATATCCTTTCAAGATTCATTTGCGTATAATTTAATTATTTTAGCAGTAGTAACTCCTGCAATTATCTATTTTGGCACCTGAAATTTTCCTCCTATACTTGACAGACCTACGACATAGTATCTCGTCAAGCATGAGTATTTGAACAGACGAAACATGGATATATGAAAATCCACTACTCATCAGCTGCAGCAGAATGACTTATATCGGAATAGCTTCGCCCATCTCCATATTGCAAATATATTTTCAGAAATATCCATTATTCTGTCTGCTTGACTTCTTCCTCTTCATTTTGATATATCACTTAATCATATTAAAAAGTAATTTGTTCCTACCCATTAAATGTGAAAAGAAGTATGTCCTAAATGTAAAAAGTATTTAAGACGAATTAGGTAATAGGTCTATCACCTATAAATAATGCTTTAAATATGTTTTTTATTCACCTATAAATATGTTTTTTAAATACATTTTAATACATACGAATAATATCCAAAACGTTTTTAATATTCAGCCCATCCCCTCCATATGGAGTCTGAATAATTTATTAAAAATAAATTATTTGTCTACTCGACTTACTCCCCATTTTCGTATGTCACATGATTATATCAGAAAATATTTTGTATTCTACCCCCATAAAATGGATACATCTTGAAACAGTCACAAAAAAAATCTTGAAACAGTCACAAAAATGCAATCCGGGATCTAGGTGTTCTTTTACATACTCAGTTATTATATAACTCCCACATAGATAACATCACGAAAAAAAGCATATACTATGTACGCTTTCGTCCGCAGTCACCTCAAATATGCTTCTCAAATATGGTCTCCTAGCTATAATGTTCACATAAAGAGAATTGAACGTATTCAAAATATGTTCCTGAAACATTTGAATTATCGCTCCTTCTTGTCCATTCCCAATTACAACGAAGCAGCTACCTTTCATCGGCTTCAATCCTTACAATCAAGAAGAAAATGCGCAGACGTGGTGTTTTTCCATAAACTATTAGCAGGTTACATTGATTGTTCTGATCTTCTTGGAATGGTATCTTTCCGTGTACCATCGCGACTCACTCGCCAAACGGAGTTATTCCACCTTCCGCAGGTTAGTACTAATTATGCACAAAACTGTTTCATGTATAGGTTATGTAAAATTTGTAATACGCAGCTCGGCGATATTGACGTATTCAATACGTCATCATTCGCTCTTAAGAAATCAATTATTAATGACGGTATTGATTTATCATTGTAATCGCAATATATAATATATTATAAATAATATTTATTTAAGAATATCTTTAAATAATATGTATGACTATTATGGAACGTATATTTAAATAAAATTTTATTTACTTATTATGACTCCTTTCTTCCCAGTTCCCACCTCTCCCTATGTGTGTTAATTCTTAAAAAAATATATGATAATGTTGTGTTTTAATTATGAATGTTTAAGTGGAAACATGTAATTAGCTTTATTTTTTTTACTTAATAATTTTGTAACAAATTTATTGTAACAGCTGTATGTTTCCTTAATAATAATTAAAAAAAAAATTAAAAAATGCCTAGACATACCTTGACTTTAATGTGTTCAAGGAATAATCATGCAAAATTCCAAGAAAAGCTAACAACGCATTGAGTAGTAATTCCATCGGAAATAAACAAACAAATTGCCTAATGGTCGACTTGACACAGGAACTTCTGTCACACTATTAGGGAAATCTTTATTTTCTAAAAAAAAAAAAGAACTATTACTCGCCGGTTTGTGACCCCGTCGATTGGTCTTTTTCAGTACAACTCTTCAGTGAGCGCCGCCTGAAGCAGCGCGTGAAATAGAATCAGTTTGATTGGATACGTTCGGTTGGACAATGACACGCAGGATAAACGTTTCTTTGTGCCTTTGAAATGGTTACCTATTGTAAATTCAGAGGATAGAATGTGGGTTCACATAATATAATGAGACAAGGCTCAAGTGTTGTACTCCATTGCTAACTCCGCTGTTATTTCAGATTTCGGCGGTTGGTAGCGGTTTTGATTAATGATTTATCCAGGATTATAAGGGTGAAATCAAAAAGTCCCTTGTCATAGTTTTATAAGCAAATTTGATATAAAAAGTCTGGGTTTAATTCATCCTTAGCTGAAGTAATATAATGAAATACTTGCCTAGCCCGATTATATTACATATATTATAGAATTATATCATTAATTGTATATTAATTAGATTCCTCAATGTCTTACTACGTTTTAGCAGCAAGGATTTTACTATGAAACGCAAAGTGTAGATAGCACTCATAGTTCCAAACATTGATTAATCTTCTCTTATTCTAAGAAGCCTAATAGATGGCGTTCTAAACAAGCCGTTCAGGTATCCCGTCTCAAAATAAAACAATAATATGAAAACAAACCGCCCAATAGATGGCACCGCTTTTCTAGGAAATCAAAGCTTTAGAAACGCGCGAGCGCAAGCGTGGTTAACGGGTAGGTAGTTAGACGCACCAATTCGTAGAGTTTCAAGTTGCCATAGGCTGTTTACGGTAATGGAGGGCGCGTTATGATCAGCCTATTAAGAGAAAAATAAATGGGTAACTACTGCACGGCAAATGTGTCGAAATAAATACGATTTTGGGACATTCATATAGATAGCTCTAAGCGCAAATGGGTTAAGTCAGAATAAATAATAAAGGCCGCCCGATATCATCGAGGACGCCAGAGACTGTCGATCGAGTAGATGAATCGGAAAGGCAAAATTCACAACTTATTGACTTGTGAAACGAACCAGGTTTTAAGAATAGAATATAAAGAAATAGATTAATTTATTAATTTTACAAATAATACCTTAATTTTGTAAAAAATAATTCCAAAAAAATATAAATTAACGATAGGGAACGAAATGGGAATTCCGATATGGAATTAGGGATAAAAAAGCGGATATTTAATTTCGATAAATTGAAAGATACAAATAAATTCTAAATTACTTAATTACTAATTATCTAACATAGCACTATTTAATATTTAAACTTTCGTTTTTAATACTATATGTTGTAATGAATTGTAAGCATAATTATTCTTTATAAATAAGATAAAAAACGAATTTACCGAGTGAATTTTGTAGCACCCGACGTTTCAGCGACGTAGCAGCCGCCGTTGTCCAGGGTAGACTGAAAGAGCTTTCAATCCGTTGTTAAGCGGGTAGGCCGCATACCGCTTGCATGTAATACCATAGTGCATGCAATAGCGCATGCGTCAAAAGTAGTTTAACGACAGCGCATGCCTCAGCGCACGCCGATCCGTCACCCTGTGGATAGACGTGCGCGATTCCGTGCATCTTGTGACGGAGTCGCGCAAAACGGCGGACGATAAAGGAACGTTTAGACTGTTATAGAACATTATCAAAATTGTCCTATATTATGGGACCAGAATTATATTAGGTACATATAATAACAATAAAATTATTAAAATACATTATAACATAATTATTAGACACGAAATTAAAATAACAACGAACGACGATTTGAATTGACTGATCTGGGACAAAAATACAATTTTAATGTGAATATAGTAAAAACAAGATAAAAATCCTGTGATCATACTGCTTTAAGGAACGTCAATGATTACTACAAGCTCACACTAGTTCATCGTAATCTCTACCGGATGCTGTCAGTGATCGCAATTGAATAGGCGAAAGCGCACAAGTGTAGACGTATAGCTGCATGCGTCTTGAGGCTTTCTATAAAGCATGCGCTAGACGAAAGATGAATTTGAAAGTGACGACGCAAGATTGGGGACATACCTTAGCTCTATAATAATAATAATATTAAATAAAAATAATACATTTAAAAAAATAAATGGAAAGAAATAAATAAAAAGAAAACTTAGGTTAGTACCTAAGTAAGTAATAAATAATTGGGGATACTAATATGCTGCACTATGTATTTTATACAAATTAACATAAAGTAATTATTTATTCTTTATTTCTGCGATAAATAGAAAAACCACTGCACATCACTAGTACATCAAATCAGATAAATTACAATGATTGGCCCCTATGAGAATACAATATAGTAAAAAGTACAACGATTGGCAGTGCTAACATTTGTATACAGAGGGTTTATGACAGTTTTAAAAACATTTAACAAAACAACTCTTTAATTACAATTCTTATAAATTAAAAAAAAAGTTTTTTAATGATTGACCCACATGCCAATCAATAGAACATTCTTATTAAACTAAAGGTATAGTGATTGGCTCACTAAAACGTTGTTTTAGAGGGCCAATCACTGTAGTATAAAACTGGTAAAAAATAGTATAAAACTGCATAAAACACAACTTATCCCACTTAACTAATCCAATAAACAATTCATTACTTTCTAGAATCATTTATATATTATAAAATAGACCAAGAAACTTACCCACTCTTCAGGAATTACGCGAAGGAATCAACAGCAATTCTCACTCACTGAGACTGTCCGAATAGATATTTTTTAGCAGTGTTGCTGGTTATGAAATATAATAGCTACTGATTGAGTGTTACCAATAAAGAAATGGTAGACTTTTTAAAAATATTTACTAAGCTGGCAATCCTTAATAATTGCGAATTACATCCAAAGTGCCAATGATTGGGGGGGGGGGGGTGCCAACAATACTACTCTCTAGCCCCTAAATATTAAAATATTGAATGGTGAAAGCTTGCTCGTATATGTTTCCATTGCCGTTTAAAAATTCTTTTATACTATAGTATCATTTTTATTTCGCCATTTTTTTATGTAGGCTTTTTATAGCAGTTTTTTCATCATAAGCTCATGGCAGTGTCTTATCCATAATATCACGACATCAGTACCGTAGATTCTTTCGCCGGTGTGGTTTCAGTGTAATCGGCGTCAACATTAATCAAGTGCGATTCGAATCCGTTTCACAATAGCCGCACCAAAAGAGAAATAAATTCGCATCCATTTTGGATGAGGCACGGTGCTCCGCAGACCGTAATAATCAAATTAAAACGGACACTGGTTTCGCGAAACTGTGATCGTTGTTGGCGCGTCCAACAATCAGCGTCGATTCAGTTTACTCTCGCGATGTAACCAGCACGAAACCTTTGATGCGAGTGTATTCGACCTCTTCACTGTTTAACACTGGCGGGGCGAGAGCGGCCGAAATTCATGGGAAGGTATGTACATCTATATCAATATACAGGGTGAGTTTTAATTAACCGTCATCATTCAAGAGGGCGAATCAGTATGAGCAGGTAAACAACTTTGATAATCAATTTTGGTAAAGAAAAAACCTTTTTTTTATTTTTTTTTATTTGAAAAATTAAAGAACTTGACTATATTAAATAAAAGTTTGACAAGCGTTTGAACGCGATATTAGAAATATTTTACCTTCCGCTAGATTGCTCATCGTGCTCAGCGGTTTATACTATTTTTATACTTAATACTATTATTATTCCACGGGCCGGTGGCATAGTAGGTAGGTCGCCTGATCTTAGATCGTAAGGTCCCGGGTTCGATTCCCGACTGGGTCACCATTTTTCGTTGGTATCAAATTAACGAAATTGCATTTTCAATTCTGTCGATCGAATGCAATAACAAGACACACACTTACACATACATAATACCACATCATAGTAGGGTTGTAAGAGATTGTTATATTATTATGACAATAATATCGCCCATTGTGAAATTTCACAACAAAGAGTAGAAACAAACAAAACAAAGAAACTATTTTTCAAAATTATAATTATTTCAAATTTTATAAAATTAATATATATATATATATATATATATATATATATATATATATATATATATATATATATATATATATATATATATATATATATATATATATATATATATATATATATATATATATATATATATATATATATATATATATATATATATATATATATATATATATATATATATATATATATATATATATATATATATATATATATATATATATATATATATATATATATATATATATATATATATATATATATATATATATATATATATATATATATATATATATATATATATATATATATTTATATATATATATATATATATATATATACATTTTTATTTCTTTTTCAGATTTTTATCTAAACTTGCTCGTACTGATTCACCCCCTTCAAAGGAACTGGCTAATTAAAACTAACTGTATATAGAAATGGATGTTGATATATATATGTCTGTCTGTCTGTCTAAGTTTCATGGTTCCTATAAAAGGTTCCGTGCAGCTTGGGTGGTGTTAGCCAAACTCTTTCTGTCATTTGGCCTGCCTAACTCACGGTTCAACTTCTATCTGGTAGCCCCTTCGAAGATGGTCTTACGTTGACAGAGCCGTTGTCAGCTTCCACCACGGCTGTAATCCTGCAGTCGAAGGCGGTTGGGATCAGAAGACCGCGGATTCGGGGGAATACCCGGGTAGAACTGGGCGGTTGAAGCACTATCTGCACTATGCGGAAAAACGGAGAAAACCCTTGCCGGCGAATATCTAGGGAAGGTCTGGAGACGTATGTTTCCTATGACAGCGGAGGGTAGTTGTCGACCTGACGTCATCAACCCTTACATCGATATGTCGGACACCCGATCCCGAGTGACCTTGGTGGGCAAAGGGCGTCGCGGTCCGCAAAATATTCAAACTGAATAACCGCTCAAATCAGGTAGAGCCCGCGCAAGCGACCTCGAGCCTGTGACCAGAATAGGGGATGGAGAAATCCGGCCAAATGTGGTAGTAAGGGCGTGAGGTTGGCCCGCTGGTTTCACTTTCCAGAGCGTCGCGGTAAGGCGTCGGCTTTTACGGGCATGTTGCGGAGCTAGTTAGTGGACTGTGTTGTCACTAAGTAACTGTGTAATCATCTCATGGCTGAAAGAACGATCTATATCGATCTATCTATTCAGTCTGATGTGTCGGGTTCGCCCGTTGCAGACAGCTCACAAGTGTCTTAGCTTCATATACTTCGACACCGTTTGACCAATCACCATGAAAGTTGCCACATATTTGTATTACTTTAATGGAGGAGGTTTTTATGCTATTCACTTTGTTGCAACCGGCCACTAGATGCCGCTGCAGCTCATCAACTTCTATACCGTTCAATGGATCGCCATGAAAGTTGGTATACATAGGTATTACACTTCGTTGTAACTCGCCACTAGATAGAGCGGCAGCTCATCAACTTCTATACCGTTCAACAAATCGCCATGAAAATTAGTATATTAGGTATATAGGTATTTGGGCTAGGACAATGTTCTTGCGCTATCCTCTTTGTTATAACTCGCCACTAGATGGCGCTGCAGCACATTAACATCTATATCGTTTAACCGATCGCCACCCGGTCAACGCGAGTAATATTCCACTAGTATTTATACTACAAAAAATTTGACCTTTCCCCAGCGATTCTGTAGTAAACGGAGGCGATGCGTTGAAAGCGGGTGATCATTTTGGATGAGTGGTTTATGTTATGGGAAATATGATTTTCAGTAACTATCTGTCGTTTACAAGAGAATAGTGCGTGCCGTAATTGATTTTATTGGGAATTATATTGCTCAATACGGCACTGCGATTAGGCAGCTAGGACTTAACTATACAGTACCGAGCGTACATGCTTACAGTACATGCTTTATTAATATCTATACTAATATTATAAAGAGGTAAAGTTTGTGAGGTTGTAGGAAGTAATCTCTGGATCTACTGAACCGATTTTGAAAATTATTTTACCAATAGAAAGCCACGTTATTTGTGAGTGTCATAGGGCTATATATTAACCCGCAAAATTAAAAGACTTTTTCGTGGTACTTGGATTTGCAAAGTAAGTCGGAGGAAAAGCGGTCGAATGAAAACGTTTCTTACGAACGCTGCTTTAACGATGATAAATATATATTTGAGTTCTAGAGAAAATTTGTAGAGCTTGGTAATGCCTACAAAAAAGTCAGCGACAGCATATGTCTAAATTTTATATTTAAGTCACAAAAAGTAGTTTTTTATATTAAAAAAATAATTTAAATCGCTAGGTCATGTTTATTGGTCATATTATCAACAATTATGAATTTATATCAAAATAAGTAAATGTATAGTCTCAAGTGTTTAAAACAAAGGACTTTTCCCTTTTACTCATATAATTTCCCTTTTACTGCATAAATGGTTAAAGAGATAAGAAACTCACAAATAAAACACTCACAAAAAGACACTCACAAATAACGGTAATAGTCAAATTGGCATGCAAATACATACATACATATGCAGTAAAAATATAACCCTTCTTTTGGCAGTCAGGAAATAAATCATAGCACTTAGTCCGAACCACACCCATAATTTCATCACAAGTAAAAAGTTTTACGGCCCAACGAAGTGGGCACGGGTCAGCTAGTTTTATATAAAGCACCTGCTTCTATTACTAACATTGACAATTTTAAATGATGTTTTCTTGTCTGTACCGTATCTGAATTTTGTAGCGAATCGCGTACTTTTTCGTCCTTCAATCCATTTTAAAAAAATTTATTTCTAGATTTTCCATTAGTTTCCTATGAAGGTGAGAACAGGTGAATTCGAACCTCTGTTTTGCTTCTAATAAAACACTGTTTCCTTTTTTTAACGTATGGCAAGGAGCCAAATCTTGTTGAAAGACTCGTTCACCCGATACGTATTTTTTCCAGCTCTTACATCACTATATCATTCAAAATGTTTTCGTACTTAGAGGTATACTTACATCATTCCTCTCACGTGAATAAGGGGTCCGACAACAAAATATATATTTTTTAATGTTTAAAACATGAACTGGGCAATTGTTTTCTTCAGCACTTCGACAAACAAACCTAACACGTTCTACTCGGACTAAGAAATGGCTTTCAGCGGAAACCATAGCTTTTCGCCAGTCGTCTACGGTTCAATTCTAATATTTCTTTATTCGTAGATATTGTTTTTTCATCGTGGCCTGTGTAAAAAAAAGAGTTTGTTTTCGAGCCATTTTTTCTGCTTTGCGAAAGCAACAAAGAAATGTAGTCTCATGCAGACTAATGCTAGCCTCTTATTTTTCTCAAGAAATATCCACTGCTGACTTCTGATTGATGATCCTGCTATTGCAAATAATAAGAACATCGTCTTTTAGAGCACTTTTCTATTTTGGTCCACTTTTCGCCAGTCGATTCACTGAAAGGTTTAATTTTCCTCGATGTTGCACAATTATGCTTACAGTGGATTGATATACCCTTCGGACTTTAATATTAATGCTGTTCAATGTAATAACCATAACACGGTAACAAAACATCGAATCTATTTTTCACAATGCAAATCTGACCTGGTAAAACCGGACAGATATTTTTAAAATTCGGTTGGCAGTTCGGTAAATTTCAAAATACCATAAACAGTAATGTTCTAAAACCTATTACAAATGCCGAAATCGTTGCAAGTACTATCTCAATCAAAGCAATCTTACAGATTGGTTTAGCATTGCAACATTGCGAAAAAAATGTCGCCAAATACGAAAAATGCAAAAAAATCAGCTTGATTAATTTAATACGCTCAGTACTATATTAAAAGCAACGTGCAGGTAGATAACACACATAGTTTCAAACATTGATTAATCTTCTCTTACTTTCAGTAGATGGTCTTGCCCAAAAGATGGCGATCTAGACGCGCCTTTAGCCCTCTTGTCCACACATGCTTTTTCGCCGTAATAATCCACGGTCTATTCGCCGTGTCTAGGCGCATCGTTATTGGGCCCGTTTGCGTTTCTTCGTTAACTAAAATACGAACATAGTTCAACCGAACGAGACAGAGCAATACGTTAGAAAGTAATATGATATGAACTGTCGTCAATTTTCCCGCATCAAAACTCCATGTCGAACTTCTAGACGCCCGAATAAGTTTGAACACATTTCGTGCGGTGTTTGATTTAGCTGATATACCTTCGGTGGGTATTTTTAATGCGGAATAGTGACAACCGTTCATTTCACATTCCGCTCTGACGTACTGCTCTGTCTCGTTCACATGAACTAATTTCCGATTTTAGTTCAAAAGAAACGCAATCGAGCCCAGTGTTGTATGAATCACACATACATATAAACATTTCATAGCAGGGTTGGTTGGAAGAGATTATCGTATGACAACTAGGGTTGTCGACTACAGTGGGCGAGCCCGTCACCTCAGGAAGTTTTAACGATTAGTCGTTCTATCTCCCTGGAGTGAGCGCAGAAGACTTGAGGACAAAACAGTCCACCATCAAGCTACGCCACAAGCCCGTAAGAGGCCAACGCCTTAACCGCGAGATAGCCAGGAGTGTTACCCGGCGGGTCTACACTCACGCCATTACTTCCAATTGTGACCAGATTACTCCAGTCTCTCGATTGGTTACGAGTTCGAGGTCGCGAAGCGGTGTAACGGTGTTTACCGAATCTATCGCGGACCACAGTGTCCTTTGCCCGGCTGTTCACCCAGGATCGGGTAGCCGATGGTCGTTTCAAGAGCAGTCGCCGTAAGGTCCGCAACCACCCCCGCTCTATAGGAAACAGTACTGCTTCCAGACTCCCCAGACTGTAAGTCAGAGTGCACAGTCGATTGGCTTACGCCGCACGGTGCGCAGACCGTCCAGGAGCGCTAGTAGGTTGATTCCCAGGGGAAACTAACCAAAGGCCAGAGTCCTACCCAGGCTCGCACATCATGCGTATGACAATAAACCCGCCTATTATGAAATTTCACAATAAATTGTATAAACAAAACAAACTATGGAAGCTTGTCCACAGACACGGCGGCGGCGCCGTCCGTTTTTCCGATTTGTCCTTGGTCAAGATTCCATAGTGATTTATACCCTTGACGACACGGCGAATCGACCGTGGATTTTCACGGCAAAAAAAAACGTGTGTGGATAAAAGTATGTGGCGAAAAAAAGAGGGCGTATGGTACAATATCTCGAAATAAAAGAATAATACGTGGAAATATAAAAAAAATCTCAATCTAAAAATATAATAATTATTAATGAATATTCAAACTAGAGTTCTTATTATCCTAATAATATTGATATAAAAAACTGAAATAACAAGATAATAAAAATAATGAATAATATTCAAATATCAAAAGTATAAAAAACAGTGAAAGCAGATCAAAAAGAATAATTTAATTAAAAAGTACAATACATAAAAATACAGTACATAAAAATAATGAGAATGCATAAAGAATTATTTAATGAAATCTAAATGATAACACGCCTCGTTGACCAGGTATTCAGCTGGTTTTTAAATATTCGCTATTTCCCTTTCCTGGCTAGGGGCTATCCAGCTATTAATTGAGTGGGCGAACCGTTGAAAAGTTTAATGCCGACGTATTTCCGGCATCGCTTGAAAACCTAACTTCGAGGACGTGGTAATTATGCATTGTTGTTTCCTCTCATATCATGTTTGTTGTATCCAATGTGAAGCTTAAAATTTTCTAGTTTGGTTATATAGATAGGTACATTATGCATTTAAATGCATAGAGAGATTCCAGTGGATGAATAAATATTTAAATCGTCCTCTACAGCTTTCTGACGGAGACATGTTGTTCAAGATTTGTAATGCACATTTTCGTAGAAAGGTTTTGTTTCCATATTTGCTCATTATACATTGATCTCAGAGTATTATAGTAATAGCGTATTTTAGTAATATAACCCATTATATTAGAATAACAGACCGTGACTTCGGGAAACATGAAAATAATAACGTATCTGGTCGTGGTCGTAATTTTTGGTTCACGAATCCAGAGTCCTCATTTTATGTTGTCCTTTGTACCTACCTCGAGGATCTATACAGAGGAGAAAAACTCGATGTGAATATTTGAACCCTTTTAATAATATAGAAAGTAGACAGCGACTTACCAGTTGGGTATGTTGACAGATATAATTTAATTAATTAAATTGCGCTCTTTTTATATCCGTATAACCGTTAAAATATTTTAACGTCATAAAGATTTCGACGTCAATATGAATACTGAGAAATAAATACCGTGTGAAATAATTCATTTTACGTCAATAAAATACTGGGAACTATAATTGTCATTTCTCGCGTGAGAGTGCATTTGTTATTCGTACAAAGAATTACACTTTGTCATATAATATTATTTAAAGAGTTGCTAATTGATATTTCCTTAGAAAATAAAACAAGTTAAAGAGATTTTGGATATCTCTAATATATTAAATATTGCCACAATTAGCGACATGAATCATTCTCATCTTACAAGAAGCGAAACCATCATAACCCACAAATTGACTGACAGACTTCAAGACCCATATTCAAATGATACACCGAAGAGGAGCAACCTGGCTTAGCCGGCAAATCATTCAAAAATAGTATTATACGATGATCAATGTATTAAATATTGCTACAATTAGCGACATGAATCATTCTAATCTTACAAGAAGCGAAATCATCATAACCCACAAATTGACTGACAGACTTCAAGACCCATATTCAAATGATACACCGAAGAAGAGCAACCTGGCTTAGCCGGCAAATCTTTCAAAAATAGTATTATACGATGATCAATCCGCAATTGCTCTAATACTCGTATAGTATCTATCAAATTTACTGCATGGTGTTGGTTGTAAAGTACCAGGATTTCGAAAAGAAAATGCGTCACTGAAGGATGTCTTACGAAACATTAAACATTTACCAAACGATATTTTTTATATACACCGGTAGCAGCGACCAGAATCAACTATTATTTATATGCGAGCTAGCTCATACTTTTAGAGAAAATACTAATACTCATTTGTATTCGGTCAGAGTAGTTCACGGTTATTACATAAATACGACCATGTTAAATTTTGAAATCAAAAATATCACTTCTTTCCTCATGCTGGTTTTATATCGATGCAGACTTTATAAAATTCCAAATTTTATAGAGATTTAACTGAAGTGAATAAAGATAAAGTACAAATGCAATAATTACTTACCATACAATAAGAAAATAGAACAACATTTCATCCTTATAATGAAATTTGAGTTTAAAACAATTTATGTCAGGGATCAGACTTCTGGGTAATCGACGAATTATATCACTCCTAGCAGTTGTTATAAAAAAATTCAAGGAATGCCATTTTAAGGCATAGAAAAGTGTTGTTAAAGCAAAAAGTTATCAAGCACGACAGCAACATTATAATGATAGTTCCTTTTAGAAAACTATCGAATACTAATTAATAAAGAAGTATGTTTCGAATGATGCCCAAATGTTACAAATCCAGGAAATCCCACACAAAATGTCTATTTCAAAAGAAAAAATAAAACGCGCATCTTAATAGTAAACCCCAGTAATTACAGAAGACAGAATAAAACACGGCCAGATTAGGAATATTATGCAGAAAGGTCAATATTTAAGATTACTCTTCCTTAATATTTAATGCTTGAACACGGGCCAGGATGAACCAGAAGTATATTTAAATGAAGGAAAGGAGATTAGTATAGTTTGTCTTTGTGACTGGGTCTCCGCGGAGTGGGAACTCCGGAGCAGTCATAATGACTTTAATTTGGCTGCTAAGTACTGTCTAAGAACTTATATATATCCTTCTAGCCGCGTGTTCGGCCATAGCGACTGCATTGTAGATTCTAGTGACTTCTTTAGTCTTCTCAGAGTCCATTGTTCAGAAGCAGTCAAGTGCGCAGGCTATATTATAGTGCACAGGTGGGCGCGCGACCACGGGTGCACTCTCTCTTCCTCCCTCTTCTGAACCCGATGGAACGGAGACCGTTACGACCAGAGAAAAGTTTGGATGCAGATAAAATAAAATAAATTAATTAATAGCCAACACAGCAATGGCTGTCATTGTTAAATTTGAACTCAATATTGCGGAGCTATTTTTTTCGGATTTAGTTAGTTTTTCCACACTGTCATTTATGAAATTGGTAGTTATGGCTTGTGGCGATGTTTAAGGTTTTTCTGGAGCTATTGTAGAGATGACCGGTGACTTATTGGTAGTTGTTGTAGTAGGCGGTGATGTAGAAGATGCATTATTGGATTTATCCTGGTTTTCTGATGATCTCGTGTTGTTGCTCATGGGGCTGTGTTGAATACAGCATACAGTCTCTTGTTCCGACATTATACAAAATTGTGATAGTTTCCCTTTTGGCAAATCCCCGCCAGTTTTTGGACAATTTTCCGGCGGTAGACATACTCATAAAAGGCCATTTATTTCACATGACTCTTCACGGCAGTGTATATGCCAGGTCCCTTGGCACTTCCGCAAGGGCTCTTTCCAATACTGGTAACGGCGATTATGTTGAAGAGGCATTGGTTGTCAGCTATCGTCACTTGCAGTGGTCCACCACTATCGCCTCCACAAGAGTCTCGTCCTCCTTCTAAGCTGCCAGCGCACAATTGATCGTTCGTTATACCTTGCGGTAACCTCTTTCTGAGAGTCTTTGCATATAGTCTTCGACAGGTCGGATGGTCAATCAAATCCACCAGGATCCTTCGGGACGCGTCCCGTGTTAACCGCGAGTGAATCCAGACTGTAGAATTGTACTATATTCTTATAAATTTATTATTTAATTATAATTTAGAGGTGAGAACATTTTAAAATATGTTGACACTTAGAATTTAAATTTCAAAATAAATAAAAGAACTTAATAACTTAGTAAAGCTACCATATACATATAAAATATATGACAAATGAGGATTTCACTATGCTAACGATATTTTCAATATTACTTCAATCGAGCATCATTTTGACAAATGTGTAATCAAATTAAAGTAAAACGAATTCGTAATTTTGTGTATATATATGATATCAATCGGTGATTTAAATTAGGGAGATAATGCACTGAATATTCTGATCTATATTTGTTTTATATTCTGGTCTATTATGTAGGTAGGTAATATAGGTTATTTATATCTTAAAGACATCGCAAACAAACGTATTTTTAAGAAATCATGTGAAAATTCCTTAAAGAAAATATATCCGTTTACTACTACTACTACTACTATTAATAGATTAGTTCTTTAACACTTGAAATTTACCAATATACGTAATATTATGTATACGATAATACATAATAATAGGCTCTAGTATTTACCCAGCAATAGTATTAGGTAATATTATTAGGTTACAAATGTTACTGGGTAAGTTGTTGCAAACTTGTATGTTGCCACAATAAATAAATAAATATTTTAAGTAAAACGCAGAAAGTTCTTGAATATATCTTTTTATTAAAACGCCTGACGCAAATACCACATACAACAACCTTAAATTGATACAAATAACGATCCAGAACGATAACGACGTGTTTTTACATAGGGAAAATTCACCATGTATATTTTTATTATATATTCCCAAATTCTTCCCTCTTTGTATGTTTACTACATAGTAGAGAAAAATCTTATATATTCGCTAGTAACCTAATATGACTTCCCCGCCGGCGGCGTTAATACAGAATGGAAAAGTGATTCATAACTCATAATTCTTCGGACGCGCCGTTGGCGGGCGTGCGGCTGGCGTTGGGCTGAAAATTTAATATATTGGAATTATTCAGCTAAATCTAATTTTAAACGCCAGTTACTGTAACAACGCGGCGATGGAAAAATATCGCGTTTCAGGTGCTGAATAATCTTGAGCGCTACGGGTTTTGTATTCAGGGTGGTTTTCAGAGCCTGATGATGATTATGATAATATGTGTTAAACTGACTGTCCCCTGCATTTGCAAACCTTAACTATATAATTTTATAGATTTTTAAGGTGTTTGCTGAGTTAAAAGTGTCTTGTTACTAGTCCCACTTCTTAGATATAAGTATTTACTTAGTTATTCACAGCTTTCAACGTAATCGACAGTACTTAAGAGTATTATAATAGGTTTTAACCCTTCAGGCCTCGGCCCCTCAGCCGATTGACAAGTTGATGTCCCAAAAAAATTTCGTAAAAATTAGTAAAAAATTGAATTATGACACTGTCTCACCAAAACATTAATTAATGCCAAACCACTGTATCCATAATTAAAATAAAACATAATAACATACAATAAATTAAATTTAAATTAAACTAAAACGGGGTCGTCACGCTGCATCGTGTTTTGGCCGATATTGGCCAACCGGGGCTCTAGGGGTTAAAACGAATTTACCTTAAATTTTGTAGCACCCGACGTTTCGCCGATATTGCAACTGCCTTTGTAAGTCTTTTCTAAGCAACGGCCGTAGCAACATCGCCAAAACGTCGGGTGTGACAAAATTCACACAGTAATTTTGTTTTCAAACCTATTTATATTGTCAAATACCCGAGATATTTTTAGATTTCATACTTAATAGTGCTACAAGTGCTGAGTTCTAGTCACCGCCTGAGGTATGAAAGGGGTGAGATGGGAGTGATAGAGGGAGCGAAAGACAAGGTGAGAGGCACCTCAGGCGGTGACTAGCACTTGCGCGCAGACTATAACTTAACTGCGATTTCGATTTGCTCCCAGAAGAATGACAGGACTGCGGCATCTAAACTTCGGGATCACAGATATGAGACTAGAAAACGATTCACCCGGAAATAAAAATGTTAGCGGTTTCGGCATTTACTGAATCTATAGCGGACCACGGAACCAATGCCCGACTGTCCACTCGAGAGCGGATGGCCGGTTGGTCGTTTCAAAAGCGGCTGTCATGAGGTTAACAACCACCCCCGCTCTCTAGGAAACAAAGCCGTTTCCAGACTCCCCCGGTTGGCTGTCCGAATGCAGAGTCGATTGGCTGACGCCGCACGGTGAGTCCACGAGCGCCCGAAAAATCCGGCCCGCAGGCACAGAATGCTATCTGGGCTTAAACTTATACTAATAGGAGACTACCGGATGGATGCTAACCCGTGAGTTATGCAAGCCCTAACACATGGGTCATAATGGCCTAACAGCAATGGGCTCATTAGCTCCGTCACAATGATAACTAGAGCTATCAACTGCAACCGGAGAACCTGTCACCTCAGGAAGTTTTAATGAAAGTAGATCGTTCTGTCTCCCATGAAGTGAGCGGAGAAGACTTGGGATGAAAACAGTCCACTGTCTAGTTACGCCACTCGCCCGTATGAAGCTAACGCTTTACCGCGAGATAACCAGGTTAATCACCAGCGGGCCGAGACTCGCGCTCTTACTACCAGTTGCTACCAGATTACTCCAGTCACCCGTCTGGTTACAGGTTTGAGGTCGCTTGTGCAGTCCTCTCCCTTACGAAGCAGTGATCAGGTGTCAACCTAATCTATCGCGGACCACGGCGTCCTTTTTGCGGCTCTTTCCCCGGTATCGGGTAGCCGATTGGTCGTTTCCAGAGCAGTTGCCGTAAGGTGAACAACTACACCCCGATCTATAGATGAAAGTACTATTTCCAGACTCTCCCAAGTGTCGGTCTGAATGCACAATTGATTGACCAATGCCGCACGGTGCGCAAACTGTCCAGAAGCACCCGAAGGTTGACTCCAAGGGGAGACTGGCTAAAGTCCTACCCGGGCTCGCACTTCTGCGTGGAGGCCGCCGGATTGTGTTGACCCGTGTGTTTGACCGACCTTATACAAATTGCAACATAGCCCATTAGCTATGAAACTAAGATATCATCGACACCTCCAATAGGCGCCGACGCATCTACTGCGATAGCTTCTGGCTTGAGTGCCGCCGTCCCGCCGTCGCACCGCTGCTCGTTTACTTATAACAAAATTTAAAATCATTTTTAAATATACATAAGTTAATATTAAAAATGCATTTTAAAAAACAAGCTTTTATTTAAATGGACTGTCCCGAGCAACCTTGGGTGTCATACTGGAACTTAGAACGGGCTATCATAATTGAATGCGTATTTAAAAGTTCGTGTCTATGCTGTTGGCCGTTGAGAAATCCTCTTGTCGGGAGCCAACCCTAGGTGCAGCAAATAGAGTTGTCAACTACAACGGGCGAACCCGTCACCTCAGGAAGTTTTAACGATTAATCTCCCGTGAAGTGAACGTAGAAGACTTGGGCAAAACAGTCCATCGTCAAGCTCCGCCACATGCCCGTAAGAGGCCAACGCCCTATCCGCGAGATAACCAGGTATGTTACTCAGCGGGCTTACACTCACTCCCTTACTTCTAATTGCGACCAGCCGGTTTCTCGACTGGTTACGAGTTCCAGGTCGCTTGCGAGGTCCTTCCCTTACGAAGCGGTGAAACTGAATATATCGCGGACCACGGCGTCCTTTGCCCGGCTGTTCACCCAAGATCGGGTAGCCGATGGTTGTTTCAAGAGCAGTCGCCGTAAGGTCCGCAGCCACCTCCGGTTTTTATGAAACAGTACTGCTTCCAGACTCCCCCGAAAGCACAATCGATTGGCTTAGGCCGCACGGTGCAGGGCAGACCGTCTAGGAGCGCCAAAAGGTTGACTCCTAAGGGAAACTAGCCCTAAGGCCAGAGTCCTGCCCGGGCTCGCACTTCATGCGTGGAGGCCGCCGGATGGGTGTTGACCCGTTAGTGTGACCGACCCTGAATAAAATGGATCTTCGTGAAAAACTCAGAAAGGGCCCATTAGCTCCCTAGGTGCAGCAGCCTTGTCATGGTGAAACATAGAATGGGATATCATAACTGAATGTGCTGTTGATCGTTGAGGAGTCCCCTTGTCGGGTGCCAACCCCGGGTATAGAATCAGATCATGCATACCATAAAAAATGCATGCAACTGAACAAACATGTAAATTTTCAACTTCATATGATAATCTTTGAGAAGTTTCTTTAATTCCTAATGGATCCCACCATCAAACAGATTTTTTTATAAAAATGGGACCAATACGGAAGTATATGATTTCAAATAAAAAAAGAATTTTCCAAATCGGATGACTGAGTTCTGAGGTAACAAACATGAAATTAAAAAAATACACGCGAATTGACAACCTCCTAATTTTTTTGAAGTCGGTTAAAAATAAAAATAATTAGAAAAATACAATTGGTGACAAATTAGTATTAATAATAATAGCCCGAATAAAATTGAAAAGATAAATAATCAATAATAGAAAGAATAAAGATAGTCATGAAAGTCAAGAGAACTAACAAAATTCGATATTGTCAAAATCCTTGACTCCATAAACTGGAGTTCTTATTAAAATAAACTGTACCTTTTTCGTAAAGTGAACCTCCCTAAGGACCCTGATACAAAACGGTAATTTATCATCCGCTTTCAGATGTGTGCGTGACTGTGCACGGTGTGCATGTTCAGTTAAACCCAAACGAAATCTCCTCTGTAACCGGTCTACCTAGCAAATTGCCTAGGAATAATTGGGATAACAAACATGGTAGCTGTCACTTGCTTTGCGATCTTGCTTTTAATTTTGATTGAAGTAATTTCTACTAGATTAGTGAAGTCAAAGATTTAGTTGTTTGTTTCTAAAATGCAATCTTTGACATGTTTTATTAGTGCATTCCACAACACTTGCGGAAAACCATAGCGGTCAGACAGGTATTGATATTCTCGTTGGTTAACTGCTGGTGCCATGCGTGATATTCAAATTAATCTTAAAATCATTAATGCTGGAAGCGGGACCATTCCCTTTCTCATTTTTTTTTTGAATTACGGTCTATCGTCTATCATCAATTGTAGTATCAGTAAGGCTCATGATGTTCTGATACTAACGAGGTATACGAACATACTTAGGAAAAAATGTCTTATATTAAACTTTCTTTTGGAGATGTGGTAATTTAGCAATTATGTTTTTTATATAAACAAAACAAATGAGAACATAGATCTTACGACGTGATCTGCAGCTCTTCGTTTATTTCTGCATCGCCTGTTTTCCTTATATATATTTTTGTGCACTTTACCGTCTGCTATTTATATTCTGGCCGTGGTCGATAATTTAATACAATAAAATCCTTAATATAGAATTTAGGAATATTTTAGAATTCAAAATATTTTATTTAGAATTCAATTATACAGGACAGTTTTTTTTCGGTCGGACAGGTTTTTATGGCTAATTGCTCAAAATGTTCCATAAATAAGTCGCTAACTATCGGCGATACAGGGCATCCCATTGCTACTTCGTCGATTTGTTTGTAATAATCGCCACTCCATAGAAAGTAGCAGGATGTCAGGCAATGTTGAAGCATGTCGGCGTAGCGACATCCCCACAGCCGATCGACAGCCCCACATATCCTCTGTCAAAACACTTAGCTGGTGTCCTCCAACCGCTTACGGGCAAAACGACGTCTTACGCGAAAGACTCGCGACATTTCGTAAGCATTATTAGAAGCTTAAAACTGGCCGAAGACGAAATAATGGTGAGCTTTGACGTCGAATCTTTATTCACGAATTTGCCCATTTCGGAGTGTCTTACAGTGGTGAGAGATAAACTAAGGTCCGAGGACCTCCCTATTAGCTACGCCGACATGCTTCAACATTGCCTGACATCCTGCTACTTTCTATGGAGTGGCGATTATTACAAACAAATCGACGGAGTAGCAATGGGATGCCCTGTATCGCCGATAGTTAGCGACTTATATATGGAACATTTTGAGGAATTAGCCATAAAAACCTCCAAAATTAAGCCCAGTCTCTGGCTTCGCTACGTGGATGATAACTTCTGCATCCTAAAAGGCAACATTCAAACGGTGAATGAATTCCTGGGTCATCTAAACTCCATACACCCAAAAATCAGAGTCAACTATGAAGTAGAGAATGACGGCTCCCTACCATTTTTGGATGTCAAAGTGACGAGGATAAGTGACAATACTCTCGGACATACGGTATATCGGAAGCCCACACATACGGACAGATATTTACATGCAAGCTCACACCATCATCCCTACCATCTACGTTCAATGCAAACGTCGCTCGTGAATCGAGCAAGAGATCTATGCGACGCTGAGCATTTTCCGAAGAAGATGGAACATGTCAATGATGTCCTTAGGAAAAATGGATACGGAAAATATCACGAGACACGCACACGATCTAATACAGACGAAACTCAGAAACCGAACAGATCGAGAGCATTCTTACCATACGTCAAGGGCGTGACAGATCGAATAAGTAAGATGCTAAACAGATTCGATATAAAAACGGTCTTCAAACCGACCAAAATTATAGCTCGATTTTTGAGGCCTGTAAAGGATGTAATACCACTGCAAACCCCGGGTGTGTATAAAGTCGAATGCAGTTGCGGTCTAGCCTACTTTGGACAAACGAAACGGCCCATAGCCACGCGACTGTCAGAACACATCAAAGCTGTTAAAAACGTTCAGCGAGAAAAATCGGCGATCTGCGAACATATATTGGATAGCGGAAGTAACCACTGGATGCAGTTTTAAAATCCCATTGTGCTATCCAAAGAACAATTCTACTTTCCTCGCATGATCCGGGAAGCCATTGAAATAAGAAGAACCCCGAACGTTAATAGAGACTATGGTTACAAATTCTCTTCTACGTGGAACCCTCTTCTTAAAATGTTACCGCCGCCGAACGCCGAACGCAAAGACGTAAAACAGGATACAGTGAGTGTTGTGTGCAAGACGGATTTTCAAAATTCCCGCGCTCTAAGCCCGGCCCCCCACCACCGTTATAACCTACGCAGTGGCGGAAGCGGTATGCGGCCTACCCGCAAAACAACGGATTGACAGCTCTTCAGTCTACCCTGGACAACGGCGGCTGCAACGTCACCGAAACGTCGGGTGCTACAAATTTCACGTGGTAAATTCGTTTTCTATCCTATTTATAATGTCAAACAACCGCGATAGTCTTCGATTTTATACTTGTCTTCTGTTTTTATTTAAAACGCAGCGACCTTAGATGCCGCTCGCTTTGAATTCTATGTGAAGGCGTGCGATGTAAATGCTTTCTATGTGAGCGTCCGCCCAATATAGATATTTAATTAGGTCTTTTTTTAAAGATTGCAGTCTTTTCGTACTATCGGCCCCGATGGAGATCCACCGTACTTTGTCGTACACCGTACACCGTACCGTACGATAAAAGTCGGATAGTTGCCACAGTCGGATACATGTCCCGGTTTTGAATGCACTATGTTAGGGATGTTAGTGGCGTTAGCGCTTTACTATAATTAGAAGTGCCCCCTTCGCAGGCCTCAGTGCCATGTAAGCCGTCAGATTAGGCGCACGCGTTTTCTCAATGTGAGCAAAAATATTCCGCGGCGAAACTTTGACGGGCGTCGAAATTATATTAGTAAGTAATTTCTATTGAATATTTTAGAGCTACACATCTAAAAGTACGCGATGTTAAAACGCGACGCTAGTTACGCTTAACGCGGCGCTAGGTACGCGTTCTGTTTGGCGAAGCCTTTAACGTTAGGCAACTATCCGCTACAGTAGGCCAATCTCTCTTTTTTTAAAGGTCACATAAAACAGGATTTACTCAAAGCTAATATTACTTATGTTTACAAAAATATAAAAAAAACTATAAAAGATCAAAAAACTATATTTTGATATATATGTTGCATTATTATTAGTAAGTATATATTATTTTAGATAAAAGAGCTTTTTTGAAAAGTGGTGTAATTATCTGGCTCTTACTCTATTTTATTTTATTTTATTTTATTTGGTACCCAAACAGAATATTGACAACACATACAGTGACATATATATACTACAGTTACATGGCTATATCAATATCCTTTTTATATGAGTGCACAATTAGCACAATGCATGAACAATGGTTGAATTTTTTAAAAAATACGTTTAAAAAAAGGAAAAAAACAAAAAATACCAGAATTACAGTATTTTAAAGAGGGACGCTTTGAAGGAGCATAAACTATCATGAAATATATCGATGCGATTGTCAAGATGAAATTTGTTATACAGACGACATATACCCCCGACTATAAATTATATTGCCCCCGACTATAAATTATTTCAAAGAGCTCGAAACAAATATATGTTTTCAATGTCTTTAAAAAGACGGCAACTTCATAGGCGAGGACCTACTATTATTTACGTTTACCCATTCACTACCACCTCTAAGTTTATAAGAGGTATTTGACTTACTATCTCCTTGTTTGTTTAAAAATACTTCGCTATTTTAAATACAAGAGCGAAAAATCAGAATTCACGCTCGCAAAATCTGCCCGTTTTTTTCCAGGAGGCGCTGTACAAATCGAGCATCGGAATCGACGTGTAGCGCCATTGTTAGCGAAAGTATACTTGGACAATAAACAGCCCCAGCCATCGCACCCCGGTGACATCCGCCTTTATGCCGGAATCTCGCTTTTTATTTCGTTTATTTCCGGCGCGTCAACTTCCTGCGCCCCGCCCGTCCCGTCTCTCTACCACCCTCGCCACAGCTTTAGCGGATATATTCTATGTTCACAACCAGATATGACAACAAGCATCATGTCATGTTATCGACTACAACGGGCGAATTTGTCTGTTTGTTTGTTTGTTTATACTCTTTATTGTAAAAATGTCACAATTGGCGGGTTTATTGTCCTACTATGACGTGTTATATGTGTGTGTGCGTGTAACATCTCTGTAAGTGTGTGTCTTGTTATTGCATTCGATCGACAGAATTGAAAATGCAATTCTGTTAATTTAATCCCAACGGAAAATGGTGACCCAGCCTGGAATCGAACCCGGAACCTTACAATGTAAGATCAGTCGACCTAACTACTATGCCACCGGATCGTGTACAAAACATCCTGACGTGCCACATTTGTCACGTCAGGATGTTTTGATGTCCGCGATAGATTCGGTTGACACAGTTTCGCCGCTACGTAAGGGATAGGACCGCGCAAGCGACCCCGAACTCGTAACCAGTCGGGAGACCGGAGTAATCTGGTCGCAACTGGTAGTAACGGCGCGGGTGTCGGCCCTCTGGGTAACATATCTGGCTATATCGCGGTTAACGCGGTGGCATCTTACGGGGATTTGGCGGAGCTCGACGGTGGACTGTTTTGTCCTAAGTCTTCTGCGTTCACCTCACGGGAGACAGAACGATCAAATTTCGTTAAAACTTTCTGAGGTGACGGGTTCGCCCGTTGTAGTCGACAGCTCTAGTTGGGTCATTGTGGCCTTAATGCAACAGGGCCCATTAGCTCCCAAGACTTAAGACAATACAAGTCTACTGTTTTGCTAGGTCAACATGCCTAGGCAACAGAAACCAACAGAGCACCGGGAAAATTACCAGGCGGGCAGCCTCACCCTCTGTCTACCAGTTTTGGAGGCATATCTCCATCTGGAAATAACCATCAGGATATTTCCTTCCATCCGACTGGTTACAGGGCCGAAGTCGCTTCCGCGGCCTCTACCTGTTGTATTTCAGCGGTAATTTAATAAGAATTCATCGCGGACCAGGACGTCACTTCACCAGCCACTCCGGTTCCGTATACGAAGGCATTGCAATTTTGATCGGTACTCGGAAACATGGTCATACTTCCGCAGATTAAATATGTACCTTATGCAAACGTTCTGTAGGCGCTCAAGCTCATCCAGTCTGTTTTCTGATTTCGGTTTCAAGATTTTTTCGTTGTCGACGTGTAGATGTATTCATTAAAATCGTATAAAGGTTTAAGTGGTATAGTGTATTACTGAGTATAAAACAATTATTAACACTTCTCACCCCTATGTAGTATTAAATAAAAAATATTTTATCCGAAATTAGTTATATTTAGGTTATTTTATTAGGTATTTTTTTACCTAATTTTAACAAAAAACACTTCTCCCTGATATTGCTATTACATATTCTAACAATTTTTTTTATCTTATTCGTTATTATTAGTATTTATATCTGAGAAACATACGACTTACAGATGAGAAACATACGAGCACATATTAATGTCTATTTTATTGTTAAAACTATACTTCAGTAATGTCGAAATGGTTATGTTTTTATTTATTTTTTAATCTTTCTTCCATAGAAAATTGCCGTTTAATTTAAGTTACTTTTGATGACTATCTTATATAAGTATGCGCCAATTGGAAGATAAGATCACACAAAGAGAAGATCATTAAGATATTTGATTCATAAAAAAACATCTATAAAGTATGACTCTTACTAACTTTTATAAATATAAGAAACTTTGAAAATGTGAAACATCAAAATATCTTTATAACCCCGGCGTGAAAAGTATATGTTCTTCTTTCTCAAAGTCCAGACCATATTATGAAATACCTAAATGTATTATTAAAATAATTGTACTAGCTAACAGGGTATTTGAAATCCATCGACTTACGAAATGACCGTAGACTTGCGTTGTCAGAAGATAACAGGAAAACTCTTTCTGAAAGCCTGTTTGCCAACGAAACCTTTTCAGCTCGTGGTGCACTGATACTCTACGCAAGGGTGATCATCAACCCATCGCAGATCTCCGTTATCATCTCACTCCAGCCGAAAAGGAAACTATGAAAACCGACCGAAAGCAAATGTTAGCAGAAGGAAGCGTTACTAGGAATTCAACAAATCGGACTAAACGAGGTTACCTTAAAGAGGTTACCCAAGTCCTTTAAAGATATGATACCGGTTTAAAAAATGAAGTCACAACTCGTAGTAGACCAAAGTTTGGAGAAAGAAATTACTAGGGAGTTTCACGATTTTTCTACTGCCGAATATCTTGTCGAACAGGTTTATTTCAATCCCCTGTACCAGCCTACAGTTTTGAAGTACAACACGACACTTGAGTTATAACCCATGGTGAAAATTATTTATCCCACCTAACACCTTACTATATGCTCAACAAGACCAACAAAATCAACGGAAACAATATGCTGATTAACGTAAAAAAGCTTATGAGACTTACAGACTTGAAGATAGATATAATGAAAAGTCTTTCATTGAGCAATTCACAAATCCAGAATGACGTAGATTTAAACTTCACTATGTAAATAATTAGACATTTCGGGGAAAAGACATTTCGGGGAAGTTTAAAACCAGCGATTTAAAGAAGTACGAGGAAAAAGCGACTGTAATACCGGCACCTATCGCTCCAAAGAGGAAAGGCGGCCGACCACAGAAACCTCCAAAATGTGAAACAACAGGCGCCACATTCCGTACAAACTCGCCAAGCTCACTCGAATGGAATCAAGTGACTCATGATTATAAAAAAAATCGGTTTGGTCATCTCAAAACATTCCCGGTAAATAATTAAGGACTGATTTCAATCTGAATATAAATTTAATAAATAATGTAAACGACTCTCTCGGTTATGACGAACTCAGTTGGGCTCCCTTCCAAGTGTTGGCCCTTAGCCGAGAAAAGAATCGTCCCGCCCGAGGCGTTAATATTAGATTATAATTTATTCACATTATGATCTCAGCCTAACAAGGTATCTGTGTACCAAATTGCGGGTCTCTTCGTCCAATATTTCAAGATTAAAATATTCCTAGTGCGCCCCTTGATGAATAAATTTCAACTACAACCTTTTCAACTCTTGCCATGACCAAATGATCCCTGCATGCTAAATTTCAGACCAATCGGATTAAGCGATTTGGCGCTGTCGTGGAGGAATATACACACACAGCAGACACACAGAGAGATAGACAGATACAAAAACATACAGACACACAGACAGACGTCAATCTGAAAAAATCTCTCTCCCAATGGATATTTCCGTCTTCCTTTCAAAAAGAGAAATAAATGCGTGTTCACAATTCTTTCAGTTTTCCTCGATTTGTGGGCCTGGAAAATAAGATGCTTGCTGCATGAACCTTTTGGACAAACATAGCTATAAAATATACAACAATTTCAATAAGCAATCGTCCATAAAACCAAATAAATTGACACATCATATGTTAGTCTATCTTAATCTGTGCTACAACGTCGCTGGAATCCTTCCCAGTCCGTCGCCTCGCTCGCGCCGTTTCTGGTCGACAGTTTATTATATCGATGTGATTAGCCCTCTGGCCTTTTCGGCGCTTCTACTGTTTATTTGTTCAAATTGCTCGATTGCTGCGATTTGTTTTTTTTGCAATATCTTTTTATTCGCAAAGAAAACATGATTGGTAGATTTCACTTCCATTCTGCTTCCTTATTTCGCGCCCAGTCGCCAAGCGCGACTTGATGAAAGTTAGAGGTGAAGGTAGATGTTTTTTTTAGTATTGTCATACCAGGTCACTCTAATTTTTGCAAAAAAAGTTTTGTTTATGTGACACTGCCTGGTTGTTTATAATATTGACAAATTAGGAGTCAAAAGATGGATATAAAAAAATAAATTTCTGATCACATATCCTTACCAGCTAAACAGAAATAATGTCTTACTAAAAAAATATTTTGTGTCACTGCAAGACCTTTCCGGCAAGTAGAAAATCACCCTCGCCAACCCCCCCCCCCCCCTCCACCCTCCCACAATCCCCCGCGCGCCTATACGTAGCATATTTGTAGTTTTTTTCAGTGGCATTAAAATGGTATTTTTCAAAAACTAGATAGTTTTTCTTAAGGAAATTCTTAACCCATATATGCCCAGTGATTCGAAAACGAAACAAGAAGTAATACTTTTGTAAAAGCATCGGAAATCCTTTGTAAGTTCAGTAAAATCCAAAAAACTCATCTATCGCAAGTGTGCGGAACTATCCCCTATTAGCAACGCAGTTTTAGCAGCATTGACAGTTTTGATTGAAATAGTAAGCGGTGCAAGTAGTGTTCGCGTTGTGCAAAAATCATGTCATCTCCCTTAAAAAAGTAAGTTATTAAAGTTGAGTAAAGCTTTGTACAAGTATTATAGTATTTTAGTAAATTTTGGTAAATTATGGACTTACTCGTGTTTTTAGAATTAGTTAATAGTAATTTATAAATACCTATAATATCCTTATAATATCTGTGTTTCAAAAACGATACTTCAGTCAAATATACAGCGAAGACTTGTACCAAATCTCTTTTTTGTGTTTTAGGCGGATCAGGCACTTAACTAAAATACCTAGATAGCAAAAAATATACATACTAAAAGTAGACAATACTGTTATAGGGACCTATCAACATAAACATATATGAAAATAAATAAAATCGAAATCCCAAAATAGTTCTGGGCACATATGGGCTAAGGAAAGTGTATGGCCTTGCTTAGAAGGCCCAAAAAATATGTTTCGAATGTTTTTTTGAAAAATTAAAGTTGAAATATGATCATTAATCTTGTATGTCAGTTTGACTAAAATTAGAAAAATAGTAATACTTTTTGCAATAGTAAAAAAAAACCATTTTTGAGGTATTGAATTGCGAATGTTTCTACCGCCGCAAAAATTATGGTATCTGATTGCTCCGGTAAAACCGTGCGTAATTTTGGCTGAAACAAAAAATGTATACTAAGATAATAATTATTGTGAGATGTGTGTTTCCTAGACGAACTAAAAAAATACCTAACACAAATTATTCTTATAATTTTTCAAGGATTTAAAGAAATAAAATCGGTTTTCGCCCTAAAATTTTGTGTTTAAATAGTAAAAAAAAATATATAAAAACAGCTTTTTTTTTAGTTCATACCCTATAGTAGAGAATTTAATAATCTTAAATTTTTTTTTTCAAACAACTCGACTCATTATGTAATTTTTTTTAATCACCGGCGCAGTACAGAAAAATACGGTTTTGAGAAAAACGCATTTAAAGTTTTCTTTAAAGAACAGTAGTACGTTATTTACACTTATAGCAATCCGCAACTATCAGCGATTCTAGAGGTGAAAGATTTATAAATAGATTTCAACTTTAAATTAAAAAAAACACGAAAAACATGTCTAAACCAGGCTCCTCCCTTAAATATGTTACATTTTCAATATTATTTGCGTTACTTGTACCCGAAATATTCCAACCAAAATTTCACAACATGATTTCGGTCCGACAAGGTATCTGTGTAGCGAATTTTATTGGTTGAAGTATGACTAGCGCGCCCTCTGGTGGACCGATTTTATCTACTGGACGGCGGTGAAAATAAAAGAATTTATTTTAGTTTGGTATAAGACAGCTTGAATATATGTTCTAACCAGTATTTCACAATGTGATTTCGGCTCAACAAAGCATATGTGTACCAAATTCACATAATTCAAGTCTATGAGTCCAATATTTCAAGATCGACATATGACAAGTGCGCCCCTGGTGAACCCATTTCAACCACAATTTTTTCAACTCTTGCCATGACCGAATGATTTTATTTTATTTATTTTTTATTTTTATTTTATTAACTAAATGTATACAGCATATTCCTTATATAAAAAAAAACATTTTATAAAGTAACATTAATATAGCCATTAATACATTTTAAACTAGCAAATAATATAAAGTACCCATTTAAAAGATAATAATTTTATAACCTTTTTTTTAAGAAGAAAGGAAAAAGAAGCATTTCTTAATATAAATGTATAAGTACAATAGGGGAATGGAAATGGAAGGGAGGGATTGTTATAACACTATGTGTAATATACGTTCATAAATGGCCTATATACGTATACTATTGACACATATATATATATATATATATATATATATATATATATATATATATATATATATATATATATATATATATATATATATATATATATATATATATATATATATATATATATATATATATATATATATATATATATATATATATATATATATATATATATATATATATATATATATATATATATATATATATATATATATATATATATATATATATATATATATATATATATATATATATATATATATATATATATATATATATATATATATATATATATATATATATATATATATATATATATATATATATATATATATATATATATATATATATATATATATATATATATATATATATATATATATATATATATATATATATATATATATATATATATATATATATATATATATATA
Organism: Micropterix aruncella; assembly: GCA_944548615.1. Classification (NCBI taxonomy): domain Eukaryota; kingdom Metazoa; phylum Arthropoda; class Insecta; order Lepidoptera; family Micropterigidae; genus Micropterix; species Micropterix aruncella. Next base: position 13,113,867 of record OX155959.1, on the reverse strand, counting down.
CATATAGATATACATACACACATAAATACATTGTATATAATAAAGTAATGTAAATTTAAATTAATTATCGTTCCTGAGCTTTTCTTCGACTGCGTGAAGAAAAGGCTTCCTGTCCAGAGAAAAAATGTTAAGGTCATTAAACCTGTTATTAAAAGAGGTGAGTAACCGTATCATAGTAGAGTTGCTGAAATGGCTTGAATTGCACCTGGGCACGTGAAACAAACGAGAAACTCGGGTACTTCTGGGGGGCACTCTCAAGGAAATTCGCTCAGTTAAAGCTGGACAGTTTATTAAACCATGAAGGATGTCATATAGGAAAGACATGTCGGTTATGGTCCGTCTATTATAGAGCAGTGTAACCTTAAAGTAATCCGCTCTTTCCTCATATATCTCGAAGTTCGTGTGCTCGCGCCAATTTAGGTATCGCAAGAAACGCTTTTGGACGCCCTCAACCTTGTTGACAGATGCAGCATACATCGGTAACCATATAGTGGATCCGAAATCAAGATCCTTCCGAAGACACTTCTGACATATGCGTAATACAGTGTTTTTAAGGCGAGGGTGTCACTGAACGGTCTGCATACTCTAAACAAAAATCCTAACATTTTCCTGGCCTTAAGAACTATATAATCTATGTGGTCGTTGTATGTAAGCTTCGTATCTAAATAAAGTCCGAGGTCGCGTATTAAATGCTTGCATGTCAAATTTCAGCTCAATCGGATGAAGCGCTTAGGCGCTATCGTAGAGGATACACACACACATACACACACATACACACAGACACACACACACAGACTCACAAACAGACTTTATTCTGGAAATTTTCCTAATTGTCTCATGGGGGGTCAAAATCGATACTTGGGTTTTTATCTCGTTTTTTTAGCGCGTTCGCAATACTCTCCCTTGGGCCGCGAAAGTAAAAAGAACTCGGATTTTCGCGCGTTGTTTTTTTTTACCTGAACTTCAGATGACATCTGAGGACAAAACCCTTCCAACGCAACCGGTACCGTTGGTACAACGAATTTAAGCGAGATCGACTAACTGGCGGACGAAAAAAAGTGGCCGCCTTTTGATGGTGTTTCAGAAGAAAACGTTCTGGCAGTGCAAAACATTATTAAAACAACGAAACAATGGTCATGTGTAGCTTTATCTGATTTTATGGTCGATTGCTTTTACAATGGGTATTTGTGTATGAAACTAGGAATTAAAAGCAATTCATTGTGCTTGTGTGGAGATAGTCAGGCATACACGTAGATAGGCATTTATAGACTTTTATTTTGATGTCATTAAATTCAACATGTCAAAAATAAAGCCCGACAGAGACAGAAGGAATGAAGTTAAATTTTATAATATGTAGACATATGATTATTTAAAATGCAGACAAAACGATTAAGAGGCCTTGTACAAAATCGATGTGGGCCGTGATACCTTTATAATCAATGGTATAATATAACTATAGGTAGGTAGGATTTTCGGAGCCAAAGAGATACGTCCACCCTTTGGAAGCGCTCGGCGGGGACTAGCTGACTTGAGGCGTGAATCGTATCATAGGCGAGTATCATAACGCGAGAATTAGATTGCTCTAAAAGACTTTATTGCCAATTTTAATTATTGTTTTGCATTTTTTTTTGAGGAAATGGATTGATATTGAATTAAAGTTTATTTCTGTTGTTTTTATTTTATGAACGACAGTTCTAAAAGGCCAAAATCAAAAGCATTTCTTCACCCATTTTCTAAAAAAATTGACAAAGTTAAATATTTTTTTTATCAAAAATTTTATATGAAAGTAGTAAAAAGAGATTCACTTATTATATAGAGGACTTTCACAACAATACATTGTAATTTTTTTATACCGTTTAGATGTCAAAACGATTCGTAAATATGTTATATTCTAAACCTCTTACAGCAAAAATTCATAAACAGTCGCCGGTTTAAGGTCAATTAATCAAAATTCTATAATAATTTTCAAAAAAGTAGCTCACTCATTAGACAATAATATAAATGATCTTTTATGTTGTGCAATAAAACTTATAGAAATACAGTATTTTAACCTTAAATTCACGTCTGCAAAATTAAGTAAATTCACGAAATGCGCAAAATTTCGTGTACGGCCTCTTAATAAAGAACGCTTATTATATGCATTAGTGGTTTTAAGTGGAAATTATATTTGCTGCTATTCCATTGCAAGGCAAAACAGAAACCGTGCATGAAGCCTGTCTTTGGAATGCTTTGCCCAAAAATGTCCTAAACGCGCCAAGCATAACAAGTTTTAAAATCAGACTAAGAGACATTTGAAATCTTCCACATAAATTCCCATTCCCTTCCCATTTTCCGCCTTTTTAAACCTTAGCGTCCTTATAAGTGTTAAATTATTTTGGTGTGGCTCATTCTGTTCCCACAAATAGTTAAATATATACTTCTTTCTATCCTCTTTTTTGTATTGGTCTCTTTATATAGGTTATGTAGCATGTATTTGCAAATAATGTTATTACAATAGTATAGGTTAACTGTAAAATATTGCCTGCAGGCAATAAGCTCGCCTTTTCGTAGCGTTTTATTATCGTTATAATATCATTATAATTATAATTTTAATATCATTATAGTTATATTTAAATATCATTATAGTTATAATATCATTATAATTATATCATATTATCATTATAATTTTCTTTCTTTTTCTTCTCGATGCTTTCAAGCTAGGACACAAATAACAAATGTGAATGTTTTTAACGATACTAAAATGAATAAGCATTTTTTTCATAGTATCAAGACTCGAAAAAAACAAATCGGCAGTGTTTTCTTACAGAACAGCAGCAATAATTGGCGGATTATAAAACAGCGCCAGCTTTAAATGAGTATAAGAACTCGGCATGCCCCAATTAAGGCGACTCCGGATGTATTTATATCAGAGGAGAATTTAGCCAATAAGCGATAAGGAACGAGATACCAAATTGCAATTAGAATTATTGTAACGGTATACACGGTAACACATCGAACGAGCGCTTCCGACATACGACAATCATCTATACTCTATAGGATTATCGTACTTTTTAGGTCCCCAATTATACGGAATTTTGCGCCCTTCGCTTAACACTATCACGGAAATGGAGCCGTCCGGATAGCTGGCATTCGAAAATTGATTAACTAACTGGTAGGCCTTCTATATACTGTGTTTTCAATTATTGTGACTTTGTTTTCAACTATTTCGTGATGTAAGAATCCAACTCCTTACAATTACAATTATTCAGTCGTGGTGTTCAGATCGTGTAGGTTCCAGCATTACACTTCTTTGTCAAGTGAGGTAAGATAGGACGAGTTCCTAATTGATGTACAACATTGCATTATTATCGCAATTTACCATAATTATTCTGTCAACTTTCCTCTTTGAAACAGATTTAAAGACGCACGAGCATGAAAGAAAGAAGTTCCGAAGTGTTCGTGATTACTACTTCGAGTAATTCGATCATATATATAAAAAATCTATTAAATTGAAACCAGGTGCGGAAGTATAATACGATTTTTTACTAATAAAGTCTACTTGACTAATAAAATACGGCTGCTATTTTCTCAATCAGGTGACAAAAACTTTGTGGGATGCTAACCCCAAAGTCATAAATACGATTTCTAAACATTTTTTATATGATTTAACTATCTACCCTTGTATAAAAGCAGATGTATTTATTTATAACTGTAAAATATCTCAACATAAAACGGTTTGGAATTTATAAGGGCCAAACTTTATATCCCTCTGTTCCTAAATATAAAAATTAAACATAAATTTATCTTCTCCCTGTCTCGACTTTTAATTAATTCGTCCATAATTTTATATATAAATAGATATGATATTAAATATAATAAGGCCTTATCAAAATATAAGTAAAAGATACCTATCGCCTTTTCTTTTACTTCAATAAAATGGATAAATAAAGCCCAATCAAATGTGTTCTTACTGGGTCTGATTAGAAAAAGTTAAAACTTCTGTCAATTTCGATGTTAATAGAACTTCGATGATTTCTTCTATTTAATAAATATAAAACGTAAGCGCGTAAAATTCTAGCGATTGGAAAAAGTTGGTTGAGGTTAGGTTCTATAGGTTGTTGAACTGCGATTACCTCGAAATTAAACATATTAAGTAGTCGCGTTTAGAATTTCAACCAAATTAATCAACTATTTCATATAGAAATATTGAAACTCAAATTATTTCGACTTGGAATAGATGTTTATATTAGTGAATGTTGTTTATAAAATGGCATTTAAAATACAATTAGGAAGATAATCCTAACGCAACGAAAAATAAATAGTTTTGTCATACATACGTCATACATGAGAGGGAGATGGACGGCCGCCTATCGTTGCTTTTTCATCTTAGTTCATTTTTATTTTTAAATGTGGCAAGTATCTGCTTTGGTCGTGAAATAACTGGTTGGATACGATAAACAGTGTATCGATAAATACCTATGTCAATAAATATTGATATCTCCTGGATAATATTTGACTTCAATGTGAATTAACGAATATATAATATTATTCTGATATTTGGACTTTTTAATCCATGTTTTAAAGACAAAACTCTATATTTAAAAAGAATAAAATTTAGGATCCTTGAAGTTGAATTAAAAATGCTTTTTCATTCGTAACCACAGCCTAATCAAAAAAGTTAATGATGGTTTTCAACTCAGTATTTCATATTAGGTATATAAAATCTACGTCGAACAATAAAACATGTGCTAATGTGAAATTAGGACCTTGCGAAGACATTTATTCAGCCGGGGAATCTGTCTCTTGTCTGAAAGATGGGAGAACGTCATAGAAATATTGAAACTCAACTCAACTCATAGAAATATTGAAACTCAACTCAACGGAGAACGATGGACAATACAATTTCGTTAAACTTGCTGAGATGACGGCTCAGTTGTAGTTGACAGCTCTAGTTGTGAAATTCGGTTAGAATATCTTGTATACAAGCGATGCAAACAATATTTTAAAATCCGCCATATTTATAAAAATAATACATAATTTTTAGAAAAATACAATTGTAATACTACGAAAAGTACTACAAATATACTAAGAATTGGCGCACGGGGGAGATTAGGTTTGTGCAGAAAGAGGGGAAGGGGGGGGGGGGGGGGGGGGGCGGAGGGATTGATTATCCGGGAAAGTCTTGGGATGAAACAACCGGTTTCTTTTTCATATTAGTGAGTATTGTAAAATATTAACTTTGACACAAATTCTCGTGGGCGTCGAAAATTAACGGTTTCTAGTAATATATTTAAAAAAAATACTGTATAAAGGAGTCTAATTCGCTGTGGGTAGAATTCTTATAATACTATTATAAATATTGTATTCCCATGGGGTGCCGCTGTCGCATGCATAAAATTGTTTAATTTTATTCATCAGGTTAAATTTATTCATGTAATAAACATCATTTGGACAAAGACATTACTCTTTCATTGCGCCGAGATTTTACAATCTGATCAATTTGGAAATAAAAATGAATTTGACATTTAGGGAATTCAAAAATAAATTAAATTAATGCTTATCGAATCATGACAGACTAACCATACATCAAATATTAGAAATAATAGTTTAATAAAACTTAGGTGCACAAATTATTAACATATTTTTAAACATGTATGTTTAGCATATTTTAACATTGAACTAACTACCAAAAATTACTTGACTTTGTTGTTATGTATTATTTTGACAATGAATTGTACTTTTTTTGACTAGATATTTTTATACTAAATCCCATATTATTTAACATATATTAAATATTAATGACTGTTTCTTTCTTTTCTCACATATAACTTTATTTATAATATTTAATCGAATTTTATATTATTGCCGATTATATAATGGAATTGCATTTTATTTATTATATCATCTTTAATATTTTTATTATCATTATTATTTTTTTGAAGACCATGCTTTAGGGCAACTTAGTGTTATTAGCTTTTTACTAAAACTTGTACATTTGTAAGCAATCAAGCAATCAAGCAAACTTGATTGTAATATTAGAGTCCTGTCCACCCTAGAACGGACTAGTCCCAGTTGGGTGACAGAATCAAATAAGCAAAATGTTAAGGTTTTTCCATTCCGTTCCTGTTATTTTTGTAAGCAAATCAATGATTTATAGTAATTTATTCTTAAATAAATAAATAAATAAATGAGTTATTTTCAAGTAAAACAATTAAAACTTGCAAACAACGGTATCTGTCGGTATATAATATGGATATTTTCGGGTAGAAACACTTGAATTTTCAATATGGGATAAACTTGGCTGGTTAACCAAGCATCAAAAACCCTATTATGCCAACGAAACTTTATTATTAAGACCTTTGCTACTTCCGCTTGTTATATGTTACTATATTATGGTCTACCCTCGATCATCCACGCGGCATGTAACCAACGCACGGTCGGTGGTAAACTAATAAGGTGGGGTGTTTATTGGACGGGCGCAGCTAACAAGTGCGGAGCGAATGCAAGCACACAATGGCCATTTTGGTTAGGGGCTTTATGGCGATACGAGTAGGCCCCTGGGTCGGATTACACTCGACGTGAGGGAGTGCTGAATAATATAATACCGGCACCGATAATAAGCATTTGGAAATTCTGCAAGGAACAAGTAAAAACAATCATTAGAATAAACAGGGACAAAAAATGTCCAAAATGTTATTTATTGACAACTAGAGCTGTCGAATACAACAACTAGGGCTAACGCGTTACGGCGAGGCACCGGGAAAGTTACCCAGCGGGCAGGCTCGCTACCTGACTACCAGTTTGGAAGGATATCTCCGTCTGGAATTAACCTTCAAGATACTTCTACCTCCTGACTGGTTACAGGATCGAGGTCGCTTTCGCAGACCTCGCCCTGATGAAGCGGTGATACGGTGTCAACCGAATCTTCGCGGACCACGGCATCCTTTTCCCGGCTCATTCACCTGGGATCGTATGGCCGAATGGTCGTTTCAAGAGCAGTTGCCATAAGGTTATTAACATTAGGAAGACTGGAAACATTACTGTTCCCAGACTCCCGGCTGTTAGTCGGCGTGCACAATCTTCACGGTTAACGCACCGTGCGGCTGATGCCGCACGGTGCGTTAACCGTCCAGGAGCGCCAGAAAGTTGACTCCTATGGAAGACTAGCCTGCAGGCCAGCGTCCTACCTTGACTCCCTTCTGCGTGGAGGCCGCCGGACAGGTGTTGACCCGTGAGTTTCACCGACCCTGAACGAATGGGTCCTTTAGCTCTCAAAAGTTATTTATTGACATAGCCAGTTAATACGCCGTCGAAATACTACCTACGACTTTATGTTGCCAAATCAATATGTATCAAGTGTATTTTACTTTCCAGCCAACCAAAAGTTATGGAAAGTATTGTGAAAGAGCTAAATTTTAGACAGAAATATCCATTTTGAACCCCAAAAATTAACAATTTGACCCTTTTCAAAATTTGATATTTCGGCGTCTATAGAGAATATGACTTAGCCTCATGTAGTGACACAAGCTGATGAACAGTGCATCACTCTAAACTCAGTAGACATTTTTTATTCCAAGATTCAATTGACGTCATATCGCCTGCAAGATTGTCTATTTGCTAGATGACTAATAACATTCAAAGAAATAATAAATTCACTTTCAAAAATATGTTATTCCTTCGATGCAAATAATTAATGTATGAAAATAGCGTCTTTCAAGTTTGTTTTTCACAGTTGCAAAATTAATTCGCACGAACAATCCCCTTCTCTAGCACAACTAATTCCAGATTTACGGATGTAAACACGCGTTGGTACTTTTAGCATAATAATGACTCTCGTCAACATTGTCAATGTTAAGCCATCTCTCTTCTACTAGCTTCTTTTAAATAATTAAATAGTCTAAGTATTAACACTTAGATCATTTAATTATGTAAATACCCCTTCTCTACCATATGTACCTACGCCGAGGAAACAAAATTTCTACAACCGTTGGACTCTGGTCGTATCGACAACGCACGACGCCAGATATCCCAAACATCTATAATCCAAAATAGTTTTTTTCCTCTATCGAATGGAATACTTTAGTCAATTTAAAAAAAAATCCACTGAGCCCCACTTAGCCGTTGAAGACAGATATTACATACTACGTTGAGTAGGTTAAAAATGTGTAGTAAAATTGATATACCATTATGTGCTTGTGTGAAAAATAAATTAATGAAGTTAAAAAACTCTCAGAAAGCTAGTTCCTCTTCAAATGTTTAAAACTATTTAATTTGGGCTAGTTCACAGCAAAATATCATATGGTATTCTGGGCTGGAAAGGATGTATGCGCACTGCTTTAGATTCAATTGTTAAGGCTCATAAAGCATTATTTAGGGTTATGGCAAAGAAACCTAGGAGATAATCTTCAAATGATCTGTTTAGTGAGTTGGAGTTGCTGGATATTAGGCAAATATATGCGAAAGTAGTCCTCATAAACTATATACAAAATCCCCATTCACACCAAATCACTAAACATGCAACACAAATGAGGAGCACCACTACTCATAAACACTCGCATCCCAAAACAATGACACCGTTTGGGCAAAGATACTTTTCATACATAGCGCCCAAGATTTTTAATGAATTACAATTATATTTAAAGACGACCACTAATGGAAACAAAGCAACAAACAAAATTTTCGGCTACTGTTGGAATTTTAAAGACATGAGATTGAGGTGCTTATCGCCGTCATTCTCCATTAAACGCCTCCTCATATTTAACCTGACAACTAATCATCTCTTCCTATTTTTTGCTGCTAGGATTATTATTATGTTTTTTTCTCTATCTGACTAAGCAACCTGACTATTTTAATTACTACTTCTTATTACTGGTTTTTTTATTACTATTACCTTTATGCTATGTTTCTGTATTTACTGATTATCACTGCAATTTTAATTTTATTGTATTTTATTATTATTTTTTTTAATAATATTTTTACTGATTATATTTTGATTTATTTATTACTTTTGTTATTTTTCAACATGATTATGAAGTAGGTAATAGAAATCATTAAAATAACTCTTGAAACTCATACCACCTATTTATTAAGGTTATTAGATTAATTTATTAAAATTTTTAACTTTTATTTTTCTCAGTAATTATATTTTGATATGTGTGCGCACAATACAAAACTTACAAGTAACCTAGTCGAGTCTACCTTGGTAACATTGATTTTAAAATCAATGCTTGGTAAGGGCCTGGGCCTAGTTAGGCAGACTTTTGTAAATTACCTTTTTGAACATTACTTTCGAAAATATATTTATTCTTATTCTTATTCTTCTTAATTCTACACAGGTAAATTAGAAAATAGGGAGCAAAATAATTAAACTTGAAGTTCATGCAGGTACTCTTGTATGTACACATATTTCAGACTTGTGTTTACTCACGAAATGATGTAAATAATAAATTCAGCCGCGGCGAATGCCTCGCCTCGAGGCGAACAAAGGAAAAAGTGGCTTTTGGGTGGTATTTAGCCCCGCGCAAGAGGTACACCAGTCTCTCCACACATATATCTGTCTCGCTCTACCCTTTTGTCAGAGTTTATGTGTTCCGGAGCAGCGTATTGCCGCGAACAGACGAGAAAAAAAAAGTATAAAAAGGTGGCCCCTTGGAATCTTGCCATGGAGCGTTTTTTGTTAGTTTATTCTTTCTCCGGACACTGAGGGTAAGTAGCCATTCGTTTTGATACATTTCTTATCTTTTCGTATTTTGTCTAATAATATCTAACTTTGAATATATTATAATCTTTAATGAGAAATAATTCGTTCAACCTTAGCTTATTCAGAAATACTCACAAATATTTTAGCAAGCACTACTTATGGGTAGGTAGATATATCTGAAAGTAAGATCAAAGTAAATGGCATAAACATCAATAATATAATATATGCAGATAATATTGCATTATTCACAGGCAGCATAGGAAACTCCAACTTCTACAATACAATATAACACAAAAACAATCATTTAAAAAATACAAAGACAATCATTAAAAAAATAAAAAACACGACTTATAAAAAGTGAAATGTTGTATTTAGAATTAATAGAAAAAAATGTTTAAGCAGGACCCGAATTTCGGAAGCGGATATGATAGCAAAAGAAGGAGATACAAATTCTAGGAATACTCGATCGTAAATGCAATTTTCTGGATGCACTGCACTGAATAACGTTTAACTCGGTGTAACATTTATAAAACGGACAACAATAATTACATAACAATAGATGCACATTAATAGCATCATTTAACATCCAAATATCGTATCTTATGATACTAAAAAGTTAGTGCTATGAATTTTGGCTTCGAACCTGCTGAACACAGAACCAGACTAGTGCCATAGCATGGTACACTTGTAAATGATATGAGGCCACCAGAAAGTCGCCCAAATGCAAAAATCATTTTTGTTTATACGGGTCAAAATATATAAAGGGAATTCTTAATTGATCCTCGCAAAAAAAGTAGTATGGCACATAGTTTTTATTTTGATGATTTCTTGAAGATATCAATTTTGCCCGACTCGAATAGTGATTTTTTATATGGAATGTTGCATTAAAATCAAAATCACCAAAACGTTACTTTGGCCACTCTGGTTCTGGTGGCCTCATATAATACTTAAACAAGTTTTTCGGGTGTTTGGCAAGTCGGGTAGCACCAGTGCTTGCATAATCTTAATTTATGTAAGTTTATCAAAGGCGAAGTTTGAGATAACACCGAGTCTCTATACATTACATTACATTACATTTTCGTATTGCCTATTTGACGGCTATGAACCGCTCTTGGACGTGTCAAAATAATTGAGTAATGTAGTAAATCTATATAATTATAGGTTATTGCAGAAATAGGTCTATTAGTTGTATAGTCAATAGTCAATAGTCGTTTATTCTTCCAAAATCGCAAATACAGTTGAATGTGTCCTAATAATAAATGTTTGAAACACAAATAATCAATGATATATGAATGATAATAATCAAAATACGAACAAATATGAAAGAAAAACAAACAAATGTATAGCTTAAAACTAATAATCAATACTAATAATAACTCAATAGATAAATGCTCAATAATCAAATGTGTAAAATAACAATAATTACAGTAAAAAATCTAATACTATTAAATTATTCCAATCAGGTTTACCTCGTATGCTTTAATTTAAGAGTAATAGAGGTATCATAGACATGTTCTTATTTATCATAAGAATTGTATGTTAAAGATTTTGTAATATATTTTCGAGGTCGTCTACCTTATGGGAATGTGCGATAAGCCAATGTTTAACTACATATTCGAAAATTATCATTTTAAATCTCGTATTGACTTTGCAAGGTAATTAAAAAGTTTGAAGGCCAAATACACATATGATTTTTGGATTATAGTCAAACAGAGTTTGGGGAGGGCTATGTTGGCTTTGCTTTTTGGCACTCGTGTATGTTGTATATGTATGTTCGACCATACTATTGTTTACAATCGACGTAAGTAAAGTAGTAAACAAGCTTCTGATAGGTTTCTATTATTATCACGGCAGCAGACAGCTTCACCGCCCAAATTGCCCAAATATTCTAGCTGCCACGTGTTCACTGTATCTTCTTCTTCTTCGTTTTATTTTGTGACGCTGACAGTATTCCCATACATTGCACCGACATTATATATCAAATGTGTCTACTCAATAACGACGGATCCATAATGGCAACCTATTTTTTTAAGCTTGTTTTTAACATAATAAGTTGTGGGTAATCATGGAGTCCTGAGGGCGTAAAAAATAAAATGAATAAATATAGAGTGTCCTTTTTACGAGTTGTCCGCCACACTATATTGTCCAGTAACGCCCAGACGTGGAATATATTAGGCGACGAAGTGGCAAGAAATATAGGAGTTAAGGGAGCGGCACGGCATCACAGTATAAAACGTTCGTCGAAACAGTCTAAGAAATTGTTCGAAACGCATAGGGTTTTCATATTACTTGCCTCAGCTAATATAGAGCGGTCAAACTCAAGCTGCGGTCAGAGCTCGAATTGTTTCTACAAGCCCTAGCTTCTAGGACCTCGTACTTTCTCGACCTTAATTTCTTCCCTGATGTATTAATTTTTTCTCTCTTTAACGCAAGTCGACCTTACTGCGGTTACGTGTCGTCACAGTAGTATGTCGTAGATTATAGTTTGTATACCACAGAGACCTCAAATCCATATCCTTAAAGGGGGACGCGATACCAAACTCAATACTGCGTCGGTCCTCAAATATATCACTATTCGTCTACCCTCTCATTATGAACTTGCACCTAGATTTGGATCTAATTATCACACCGGCAATCGCTAGTCTAAGGGCTCGTTCGACACTCGGGAACCGCGCGATTGCAAACCGTGCGGTTTGAACATCAAAAATTTCTTATCTGTTCTGACAGCGGGCGGTTAGTTGGCGTGCATACCTATATCTGCGTCGTTAGTTTAAAGATGGAAGTCTGAGATACTATTTTTGATTTTGATTAAAAAAAGAAAAGTGGATGCATTCAACATTAAGTGATCGACTCGTAAATTACCAATTCGTAACCTCATATCCCAAATTAAATATATTTGAAAAAAAATCTTCCACTATTTAAGAACGCCAATAAAATCTTTTGACGAACTAATTGAATTGGTCAGGAAAGATATCTCAAGTTCTGAAACCCATATGACGCCAAGCGTGTGATCCCATATTGCAAATCTTTTATCAATGAACAATTTAATGTCGAAGCGATTCATTGCGAACTCGTGGTCTCGTGAGGTCCGAACCGCACGTTTCAGGTAGCGCTACTGAATGCTCTCCCGGGGCTCCATAGTAGCAGAATAGTGTGGGCGCCGCGCCACGCGATTCTAGTTTCTGGCGATTGAGTGGCGGTTATCTCGCGGTTTGACGAACCGCGCGATTACGTCTGAACTATTATTTGAAAGTCCATGTAAATAACACCCGCACGGAGAGAAATATGTTTTAGTATTAAAAGTTGTAAGCTCGTTTCTGTAGCCGTTCTACTTGTCCTACCAAAATTGTCCTTACTTTCAAAATTCACTTCAATGTGCGACAATTTTCATTTATCACGTTTAAGCTTATTCTGTCTTAAAATATTTGGGTGCATACTTTTAAAATTATTTTTTTATATTTATTCATAAACCCAGTTGGTTCTGCACTTAGTCCAGTTATTACAATTATATTACAAATATACATTCAGATAATATTTACCTATTATTACATTATTTACATAGTTTTATATACGAGCATATTTATTTATATTTTTTTTACGTAAAGTTAGGTTAACTATAAATCCTAAAATATTTCTTAACAGGCTTTCTTAAATATTGCTTAACTGGTGATAACAGGCAAGACTAGTAGTATATAAGAATTTTTCACTGATTTTTATTATCCATTTTTTGTAGTATATAGGGGTTTAAGAAAAACTGTCTTGAATCAGAATCTACTTTAGGTATTTGTCTATCTATTTGCGTCTGTCTTGATATCTGTTAACCTATTTTATTATTTTTTTAATTTTTGTATCCATTTATCTTAATATAACACTTACATAGATACATAGTTACATATACACTTACATATATATTTTAACTATGTAATATTCTTAATGTTTAAAGTAAAGCGTAGGAAAAAGAAAAGGTTCATAGATTATACTATCCCACTGGGCCTTAGGCCTGTGTCAATTATATGACAAGTATATACCTATGGCCCTTTAATACAGTATATTTAAAATTATGTAATTCGTAAAATTTCAGCAATTGTGAATAATTTTCAGGGTTATTTGTTGCGACCCTTAGGGTAAAAGTGAGATAATTGCCCCAGGAGGATAGACGCTCCGTACTTCAACATTAAGACTTGCAAACATGATACGGTCACAGCTAATAATAATAATAATATTAATAGCGTTTTTTAACAATCTTATAAAAACATGATTTTTTAAGGGCAATAAATATTACATTAAAATCAAGCAACATTAAAATAACTATTTAGATAACTATATTACTTGACACCGGTATTAAAGATTATCTTGCTGATCCGCAAAGGCCTCCTCTAAAGCTTGCCATACTTTCCGATTATGGGTCATCCACATCCAAGTAACTCCTGCAGGTTTTAGAAAATCGTCTTCGCATCTAAGACGCTGCCTCCTTTTTTTCCTCTTATGTTGTCTCGGACACCATTTGATTACCTTCTTAGATCATTTTTCTTTGTTGCTTCTAACCATATGACCTGCACACCTCCATTTCAGTTTTCTTATGGAGTATGTCACATCATTGAGCTTAGTTTGCTTCCGTATTTTTTTAGTTTTATTTTGTTCTTTATCTTGACTTTCAGCATGCTTCGCTCCATACTGTGTTGACAGGTCTTAAGTTTGCTTGTATTTTGTTTCGATAGGCTCCATTTTTGACACCCATATGTCAATCAAATATTTTTTCCATGGGTAAAATATATGAATCAAATATTTTTTCTTGGCTTTGTGTGGTATCTGAGGGTTTTTGAAAATTTCCTTAAGAGTCCAATATCTTTTCTATGCTAGTTGTATTCTATTATTTATTTCCTTTGTTGTGAGGTCCTTTGGTGATTTTATCTGTCCAAGGTATGTTTAATCGTTATCATATTCTATTTCAGTATTGTTGGCTGTGATAAGGACTTTGTCACGGTTTGTCATTACTTTGGTTTTTGTAGCAATCATTGAGAGACCAACTTTATCACAAAAGCTGTTCAAGCATCTCTTGCAGGCTTTTGGTATCTTCGAAAATCGAAATGAGATCGTATGCAAATCTTAGATGGTTTAATTGCATCCCGTTGATTTTTATACCATATTTGCTCCGTTCGAGACATTTAAATACGTATTCAAGAACTGCTGAAAAAACTTCTCAGGTCGCAGCTAATACTTATAGCGAAGTACAACCCCCTGCCCCTCTAAGTCTTTGAGCGGCAACCGCAAAGATTGCACTTATCGCCTGTGTAAAAATAAAGTTCGACGACGGCTCCTGGTGCAACTATCCCACTTTTACCCTAAATAAGCTATCTAAGAATATAAGGGTATCTAATCTAATCTTCTTTAGGAAACCAGAATTCTGAGCGAAAACGTAGCCACGTCAAGTGCTTCGATTTTGTTGCTCGCCAGTGTATTGCGTGTATCAGACTGGTGTATTAGTAGACTGTGACGCAGTGCTGCGGGTGTACGGGCGGGTGGAAGTGGGTGAGAGCTCTAAGGTGGCTGGCTGCAGTGCGATTTGCACGTATGCTGATTCCGAAGCGCAGATAAAGCTTCCAAGTGTCGGAAACGCCTTTATGTACGGCCAGAAAGTCCATTTAGTCTATAAGTCCGGCCAAAAGTGTGTAGGTACTTACTTCACTAGCTCTCTCAACCGTTCGTAATAAATCTAAGACCAAGTGTTGAAACATAATGTTATTTCAAAATATTTTTATATAGGTAATGTATTCAAATCGATAATCAAACAAAATAATAATAATAAAAGGTGGGCAAGAAATGTTTTTCCGAATGAAAAAAAAGACATATTAATTTGTGAAGTTTTTTTTGTTACATTCATTAAATTTAGGAGATTACAATAGGCCCGATTGCTTCCTATGCTCATCATTATATTTTTATGCATGATTTTTAAAATTTTTTAATAAATATATTCATGGATTTATATATTTATAAAATATATCCTGCTGACAGCTAAATAACGCCCAAAGAGTTAGTTACATTTTTTTTATGTTCCTTTATATAAATTCATGGCAAACATTCGCGTACTCAAGATCATTAAACCGTATTTGGCGGCTTTTAATGTGTTGCCACATTACGAACGGAATTACTCCAACGTATGGCAACAAAAGTTAAAGTAATTTGAGTGCCGAGGCCTCTGACAATAACAAAATTTTCACTTTGGGTCGTGTTAGCATCTGGCTCGCTTTCTCTTACAGGGCCGCATTAGGCTCCGATCAATATAAAAATCAGACACTAAAGTTAGAAACATTCATTTGATTGTAAATAATTATATGTAAAACAATGAAGGTAATGAGAGGACCATGAATGCGTGCGCAGAAATCTGTGCCAGCATTACAACGAGGCGCCGAGCAGGATAGACACGACATGTCTGCGTTTCAAGTGCCTACAAAATCTGCATTACAAAATCTGCTCTACCCTGCCTTGCATAAAACTGCGTCATCTGCGTCTTGGCATACACTTAGCCTTAGAGGTATACATACATACTTATGTAGTGATGAGCTTACTGTCTGTAGATGTTGAAGTAGTTGAGTAGAACACATTTGCTCTTTTGCCTCTTCAACTCTTCTGAACGTATATCCTGAACTCCCGTTGCCTCTTTCACCCTTCTGAACGTATCCCCCCTTTTGTGGGACATCTAAGACCGGTGAGGATCACCAACAAGTCTACGTCCTCTCCTGCAATAGCCACGAGCTAAAAAACATAGGCCATTCTGATACCTTGAGTGATAATTAGCGTGTCAGCATTTTCTTCAGTCTGAAAAACCTCAATGTTTTTGTCTTCATATTTCGCCTTCAGTAGTTGGATGAATCCTAAAGTGTTTTTATAATTGGATATTTTTTTAGTCGTTTCCTCAAATATCACCTCAGGAGAAGAATGTGCCTGAGCTCGGTGATTAAGTTCAGAACTCTTCGCGCTCTTTTTGTCGGGCTCTGTAGGGTAACCATCGAACACTACAGCTAGGTTCTGACTGTGCCGTGTCTCAATATATTTTACATATCGGGCAGCTGTAAGGTCAAACGAGGAGTGCTTGCGCTACACCACCTTGTGAAGGAGATGACCACCATCTACAACCACAAATTTACTTTTTTCTTGTGACTCATCAATATTGACAGGTTTAATGGTGCATAGAAAGAGCATCTATTTCCCTTTCCATTCCAATTTTAGCCATTTGGATGTGAAGGGTGACTCTTCTTCACCTATCCCACCTATTCACCTCCTCCTCCACCTCCTTCAAAATGGTAAATTGAATAAATGTTTACTTTACTGACTCATATTAGATAGATAATTGAATATATAAAGACAATTGTATAGGATGAAACATGAAAATTAGCATAGAATTTTCAAATTTGGAGAATTTGCTGAATTTTGGAAAGCTTTATCTTGGAAATTATTAAGAATACCGAGCTCATTTTAATATTAAATGATAACAAATTTAATCTAGTTTAAAAACTGGTAATGATCTTAGTCGAAAACGTGTTCATTCAAGGTCTAAATGAAAAAAAAAATCGGTTGTGCCACCCCACGACCCATGTTGTGTTAACCCTCCCCTCCTCCCCAACCACACCTCTTAACCCCCTTTTTTCCAACCTTCCCATATTCTCAACCCCCAAACACCCAATCCCCTAGTCCCCCAAATCCCCCTAACCCACAACAACCCCAACCCCTTCCCTCCAGATCCAGCCCAACCGCCCCCCCCCCCCTACACCACCGCCCCCCCCCCCCGCCAAGTGATTATAATAACAAATGTAATATTTGTAGTATTTTTAAAGTATTTCTGTGGTATTAAAATGCGTATTTTTCAATATGATGTAGTATTTTCTTAAATACAGCGGATTTTAAAACAAAAGTTGTATTGCTTATATAAGAGATATTCCGAACGACATTCATTTATTTTAATTAATAATTTGTTGTTCGCTTAGTGACGCATCTGCGCACAGAGATTCAAGTCTTTAAGTCCAATATTTTGAGATTGAATTATGACTAGCGCGCTCCCTGATGGGCCAGATTTTAACCAAATTCTTTTAAATTCTAACTAGGATTAAATGATCCGTGTATGCTCAACCTTAGCTTAACTGGATGAACGGCTAGAACGCTATTGCGGAGGGATTCACAGAGACACGCGGGTAGAGAAGTGCGTTCACAATAATTTCCCTCTGCCAGGAAACTAAATATAAAAATAATAATAAAGTATGAGGTATATTTAGTTTGATTCGACCCTGTTCTCTCTCGCCTGACAGTTGCGTCCTCATATACGTGCCTTTCGCTCCCACCTATCACTCACTCCCTCATGTATATCTACAGAAAATTCGTTCACATGTCGGAATTACTGTTTGCGTTTAAAGAAACTGGGGATGGAAGTAAGAACACCAACAGCCGCCGAGTCGATCGTTTGTTTTCGCGCCTGAGGCGAGACCATCATTATACATTTGCTCGTTTCCAAACAAGAGTTTAGATGAGTACCTTACTCAGGTGATATTAAAGATTGAAACATTTGTAACCAATTAATCAATATCAGTCGACGAGCCCTGATAGGGGCCCGTGACGTCTTCCAGTATTCGCTCTGTTAGGTGGAGCTTCTCGTGAGCCGGGCCCATCGACCCGGCTTTCATTTGGTCTTCACAGGGCTTGCTGGCCCTGTGGCAGGTATCGTAATTGGACGCCTGACGGATCAGTCGTCTTTTGGTGATAGGATGATACGGGAGTGTGTACATGGTATCTTCTTAGGCGATGACTGCTGTGCTGCAGTACCCGCGCTGGCGGTCCGCTAATCTAGCAGACTGCGCGGGTACGGCTTCCGGACATCTGGCGATCTGGTGTGCAGCGGAGCGAGCTGACGAATGTGCTCGTGCCGCGAGATGTCGGCACTCTGATACATGGCAAGCGCGAGGCGCTTCACGTAATCCTCCACGGACTCTTTCTCGCTAAAGTCGCGTTCCAAAGTCGCGTTTCTGACGTACCATGAGGCTCCCAAAACTTTTCTCAACCCCACATTCATCACCCGCTGGATATTTGTCCGCTTTGACGTCGATATGAGGTGGTACCAGGTCGGAGCCGCGTACGTGAGTTTTGTTCTCACGTACATCTTCAGTATCAGCAGTCGTGTCTTCGCCGGTATCGCGGCCGAACGAAGCATGGGCAGCCGCGATCATTCGTAACCGCGTTGGTAGGTATGCTGGTTATATACAAGCATACAAACCAGGGGCGGTTTATTCATCGATCGGTGAACGTTTGCGGTCAACCACACGATGTTACAGTATTGACGTCGGGGAGTCGATGAAAATCTGAGAAAAATAGGACTGTTTTGCATACCGTAACTATGGTCCCGTACAACTATGGCCCTGGTGTACAAGTATGGTCCAAGGAGACCTTCAACATTAAAAAAGTAGTTTTTTGTGATTAGCGCAATCTTATGGGTTTCACGTATATTAATTGCTGTATTATAAATGGGCAAATTGTATTATGGTGATTTCTGTTAAATTGCGGCACCCGTTTTGGAGTTCCATGTCAAAACAATTGAGCAGGATTTTACGTGTCCATCGGAGCTCTCAAACTTTTATTATTTGAAAAAGTAGAAAAAAAATATCGAATCCCCTCGGAGTTTTTACTGTTTGAAAGTAAGTTTGATATGATCTTATTGCAGTATTGTTTTGGGCTTAAATTCTTGTATTTTTTTGTGGACATTATCTCATTTTTCGTACTTTGTTTCAAACAATAGTCATAATGAATTTTTGGACCATATTTGATATCCTTTTTTTGATCCAGAGACAAAAAAACTTGTAAAATGTCACGAGGTAAGGTAGATAAGATAGGTCGTATAATCATTTAGTGACCGCCATATGGATCATTTAGTGCCTGGCTGAAATACAAAAAGGTGCTTCAAATAAATCTTGTATTTATTTGAAGAACTATAAAGCTCAATAATATTGTAAGTTAAAGCAATGACGTGCAATTTAGTAATAGAAACTAGTCATTTAGTGCATTTAGAAACTAGTCATTCTAGTGCATTTCTTCGAATGATCAAGAGGATGTATTCATACAACATGCAATGGAAATGTGGCGATACGGTTTCCCTATAACGATGACATAATTTTCTACACGATCCAAGACATACTATTTAAAACAAAAGAGCCAAAAAAGCTAAGCTCCAAAACAGCTCTATACCATGTGCCAGCGGTGGAGAAAACCAAAGAAATAAGGCCTTTTTAGATTTCTTATTCGAATTTGCGTATTTTTTGTTGACTTTTGTTTAATTAAATACATTTTAGTGATTTTACTAATTTTCTTGTTTTTTCTAACCTTATTACATTTGTATAACCCTTGGTGGATTATTCTTACGCTAGCAGTACTTAAGTCTATTCCAAATTGATATTTTCATACGATTTTGTGCAGTTTTATGAGTTGAACCATAGTTATACAACAATGGTCCAAAATTTACATTTTAATTTTATTGAAAATTATCATTGCCTGACCAACATTAATAGTGTAATGCAATTAGTTATCTACTTGGGTAACTTTTCTGTACTCGGTTTTTCTAACACAGACAGTTGTTCTTATATTTAGTCGTGAATAAAAAAAACGGAAAACCTGGACCATAGTTGTATGGTTTTACGGTATTACGTTTTTCTATCGCTCTAATAATATAAAAGTAGTTAGGCTCGAAAGACAAAATAACCGATCTAATGAACGTGCCAATCAAAACATACCAAAACACAATATGTTTATGACATAATAAATACCAATAGAAGCAATCAAACTGGCTGATATTCTCAACGTCAGGCAGTGGACTCTAAGTTATAGAAAGGTGATGGAAAAGTGCTGAACAGCCGTGTGGATAAAGCCTGAAATAACGAGAGGAGTACATTGAAATTCTTCCTTGCTGAATAGTAGCTACCCCAAACGCTGTTGTGCGATCCGATGACGTTTTCCTGAAATAAGCGGCTCTCCCGAAAGGTTTTATTTAACTTTAACTGTCACGCATAGTGCGAGCAATCACTTTTTGTATCAAACACTTCGACAAATACTTCGATCGCAAATATATCCTTGCGGTAATACATAATGTTGTTACTCAGGTACGTACGTATATTTATAATACACACTCGATTATTTATAATATACACTGAAGTTTACCAAATGTAATAATAGTCGATATCAACACAAATCTGTTTGCGAATAATATATAACCTATGGATATTGTGAATTTCAAAAAGTAAATATAGAGTAAAATATTTTTTTTTTTTACAATTACATTTTTTGCAACGTTTGTCATTAAAGTCACTGAGTACACGAATGTAGAAATTTACTAAACACCAATATAGGCCATATTCCGGTGAACTTACATTCAAAACGCCTCGAGTAATTGAAAATTTTGAAGAAACGGTTAGTAATTACATCTAATATTGAGACAGGTCCTATATAACAAAGAAATCTCTCTATTTCAATTACATTGCTATTTAAAATAGTACATACCTTCAGGTTCCTTCTGCATTTTTATTGATATTTTAAAATTAGTGTAAGTACCTACCGCAAATATGGACCGGTCTTGCAATATGGACCGCCGGCATTTCTCAAATAACGTTAGTTGTACCTAAGCGTCGGTTGGTGCAAAAAGTGTCGCTGCCCGCCCGCAGCCTATCAGTCTGTCATTGTGAGCCAGCTCGCTAATACGTGTTTGGCAAAAGCCATTTTTTATTTTTTCCAACTTACTATGTAATTTTTTTGCTTCTTTCGTATGCCTACCAATATAACAAAAATCACTATATGTGAAAGTGTGTACTATAGATAGAAAGGTAGTTTATTTGACAGTTATTCTCATTAGGTTATATAATCCTATCACTATTCTTGTATTGTTAGTAAAAGCTTTACCCTCGAGCCATATAGGTACTGTAATATGGACCACCGTCATTTTTCAAATATGGAGTAGAGGTCCATATTATAAACACTATTTTTTTTCTTCAGAATGGCATCTACATTAAAAGATAGGACCAGGCAAATATGGGACAAAGCCGCAATGGCAAAAACATTCCTGTCTGTAGGTGAAAAGTCAATAGGCTTTTTGAAAGCATCAAAAATTGACTGTGTATTAAAAATCACGATCATACGTCTATCAAAGCAGTACACCAGCCATATGAAGATACTTTTAACCAACCTTAAAATTGGAAGAAACAGAAAGAAATATAAACGCTTGAAAATGAGACTTCAGGTAATTTTTAAATAAAAATTGCCCAAAAGTAAAAAAGGTCTCAAAAGACAATGTAAAATCTTCTGTTGATAGCTCTGGAGAAAATGATTATTCAATCAATGATAGCATAGACGAATGCTGTGATCGTTCCCAGAATGAAAATACAAAATTCTTGTATTGTAATGGCCTTTTCTTCAAAGTCGTCCATGGAGATCAATGGATCCAGTGTGCAGTTTGTAGGTAATAGGCTCATGAAGAATGTGCTGACGTAAAAGACGAAAAAAATATGTGCGATATTTGTACCAGCGTCTACAAAACTAAGACGCAAATTAAGTGAATTAAATTTAATTAATTTAAAAACTGCAATTTACGTGAACGAACATCTTACTAAGGAGCAGCTGTCCACAGTAAGAAACTGCTGTACCAGGAGAAAATAATTGCAAACCAAAAAGGCTACAAGTTCTGTTGGGTCAACAACTGCTGTTTTGCAACAAAAACTGAAAGTGCGTTTTTTTCTACTCACGATTCGAACGATGGATATACGTATTATATTTTTTTAAGGAAACGACATATTAGCTTAATTCTTTTTTTAATTGCTATTCTCTCGGGATGAAAAGATTTCAATCAAATGTATGCAATTGAAAAAAAAAAACTTAAAGATTTCGAGAAAAATCCTGAAAACGCAATTCCAGCCTAAATTAAAATAACGTTACGTATTTCTACGTTTCCTTTGCAAATTTCGCGATCTGTCCAACAAATGCTGTTATTTTATTTATATTCCAATTTATTTATTTCGATATTTACAAGATAATTTTAATATTTCGGTATTTACAAAATAATGACAAAAAAATGCAAGCCATTACAAAATAAATGCTAATTACAAGCAATAATCCAAGCAGGCAACCAATGTGACACATCGGCCACAATTTTAGCAGGAAGGTATTGAAATGTATTCGTTACTGCAGCTACTGTGATGATTGCTGGTCTGTTTTTAGTTTGACATGTATAAGCGGCATGACCCACCAGTAGGTTAAGCAATCTGGTGTTTTTTTTTTATTTGACCTGTCGGTGATGCATGCCACCTTACTTGAATACGCGTCATGACCCACCGATGTGTCACGATGCATCAAATAGAACATGTATCATTTACCTGTATGCATACTTAAATAATAATCATTTAATTAACTTCAATTACTTTTGTTACTCAACTTAAAATTTATTACTCGTTGTCCGCTATTGCATTTAGAATTTGATACCACAATAAAAGCAATTTTTGCCTCTGCAAATTCCTCTTGTCCTGCTTTCCTTACCATATGACTCTATTTTACTGCACATACATATTTATATTTCTTTCTATCTTCTTCTTCCTATTATCGTAGTTTTTTGTAATATTTTTTACTGAATTTCTGAATTTATTTTTTCCCTAATTGGATTTTTAAATATATTTTTTTTATAATTTTATGCGAAATTTTGAAATCTAACTTTATTTGTAATAATATTAATTGGAAATATTATATCTATACCCAGATAGTGTTATAGAAAATAAATACTTACGTACTTACTTACTATACTTCTACGCCTTTAGGGGTGATCATCTTAAACCTTTCACCTGCACCCCTCTTCTTTTCTATGCCTCTACGCGGCTACGCCTCTACGCCTTTAAGCCTCTACGCCTTATATAACCGTGTAGTTTGTAGTAATATTATATTTTGCGATTTAGTGCGGGCACACGTAGACTCAAAGGAGTCGGTCAAAGGCAAGAAACAAGAGTCTATCTCGGTGACTTAACAACGCAGTAACTCAAAAGAGTAGATAATAAAGACAGGCTAAGCCCCGCCCGCCCCTCTGAGGCCCGGGGCTGGATTGGACCGGGCGGCCGCGACGGCTGACGGAAGATATCCGAGGCTTTAATGCGGAGTAATTCACTACCGCTCTTCAAATTAGATCGCCGCCACAATCTCGAGATTTATTTCTTAATTTTGTTGCCTTTCAGTGAGTTGTGTGTGTGTGTGTTGCTAGGCATTTGTATGAATATTTTTAGTGTTGCTACTTGGTTATCGGCCTATTTTATTTCGGAAAAGGAAAGTCAATGTGCTATTTTTGTTTTTGAGATAAAATCATTTTCAGATGGAAGTCTGTATGTATGTCCGTCTGTCTATCTGTATGTCTGTATGCTGTGTATGTATTCCTCCACGATAGCGCCTAAACGCTTAAGCTTACTGAGCTTACTGGCATTCAGGCATCATTTAATTATGCCAAAAGTCGAAAAGACTGGTTTTGAAATCAGTTCACCAGGGGGGGGGGGGGCACTAGTTATTTCAATTTCGAAATATTGGACTTCGGGCTTGAAATTCAGTACACAGATTGTGAAATTTTGGTTAGAATATCTATTATTCAATCGACACACTTTTTTTTTTAAATCGCCATATTTAAGAAAACACTACATCATATTGAAAAGTAGCCGTTTTAATACTAATACTAAGGAAATACTACATTTGCGATCATAACCACATGACATAGTCACCATCAAGGGGAGGTGGGGAGTGTTGGCCGGATGGGAGGGTGGGGGGGAGTAGGGGGCTGGAGGTTGGCGTGTATGCTTGTCGGGAAATAGGGATGGGTCGGGGATGGGTGCCCTGTATGCTTGTCGGGAAAGTCTTAAGGTGAGACAACCGATTATTTACCATTCAGCCGATTAGTTGAATTTCTGTAGAATATTCGGCTGCCCGAATACGAAAGAGGGATGATGCGGTTTTTAACCGAAATAAAAAATGTCATTGAAATATTTTAAGAATAATGGTTTTTATTATATTGTACCTCATTCAAAAATAGCAAAAGAGTTTTTTCCGATTTCTACTCATTAACTTTGACACATCGTGCGCCTGCTTGCCCTTACGCCAATCAAATATTTACTACATATATTTCCATGTTGGCATTACTCAGATCGAACATGATCAAAATGCATTTTTTTTTGGACTTTAGTGGTGTTTTTGTAGTATAAAAAGACGAATTTTCGTAGCCAAATTCTGGCCGAATATTCTGTATTGAACCAGCACTACTAATTATTTTCGATAGAATAATGACTGAGAAGGATATACGCTAATTTTACAACTTATTAATTATTGAATTAAAATATGTAACTATAATGAAATACCGTTAAACTGCGTTTCAGTTGCGCAGTTTACAGCATAATAACGAATAAAAGTTGTCTTGAAGGGAGCTTCTGGAGAAAAAAGCAACGTAGTAATTAAAACAGGTGATATTTGAAACTTTTCAGATACTTTATTTAACCATTAAGGAGTTTCTTGACAAAATTTTTAAAAAAATAGCTTCCAACGATAGTGACTTATATAATATCGAATGCAATTTCTCAATCTGGTGATGTAACTCCAATATTGGGTAAATATTGTTTAGCCATGTATACTTTTATGGTATCTTATTCAGTAATATGTCAGTAGTATATAGTGAATCACTAAAATATTTAAAAAAATACACGACATAAAAAAACGATTTAAGAAAAAAACACGATACTGAAATTTCGTTTATAATTTCGTAACTGTTGTTCGGAATATTTACTAGATTCCATGATTACTGTATTATTACATTATTACGTATAAATAAACGCTACAAAAGTTACAATTAATTGTTTTAATAATTAAATAACTTACTATGATTTAATTTAAATATATTATGGCCAGGGAGACAAGCGAATTTTTGAAGGCTATAAACGTAAAACTCACGCACAATATGGTCCCGACTTAGCACCTTGTGACTTTTTTTGTTTCCAAAAATTAAAGACC
This sequence comes from Micropterix aruncella, assembly GCA_944548615.1. NCBI lineage: Eukaryota > Metazoa > Arthropoda > Insecta > Lepidoptera > Micropterigidae > Micropterix > Micropterix aruncella. The sequence goes on along the minus strand of OX155959.1, from coordinate 13,088,147 downwards.
ATTTACGCGGTATACGATTGTAAGAGCTCAAATAAAAATAAGATAATATTGCAACAAAATATGTATAATCGCATTAAAAGGTTTTTGGAAGAAATGAAACAGTGAAGTGTAAAAAATGAGGCAATATACTTACGTAAGTAGGTTCACATGAGTACCTTTAGACGGTTTCACATTATAATCTACCACTGTCATGAATGCAATAAACGACCGTTTTCTTCAGCGATTATATTATAATTATTTTTCACCGATTAAACATACATGTTCGCTTTCCTGAAACCTGATAAGAGATGGACATTTTTACATTCAAAGCATATTTTTTTAACTTTTCGAATAAGGTGTCTATGAAATCGTAGACTGTCGCGCTTGTTTAACATTATAAATAAGATAAAAACGAATTTACCGATTGAATTTTGTAGCACCCTTTAAAATAAGAAGAACAACCCCGAATGTTAATAGAAACGACGGATACAAACTCTCCTCTATGTGGAACCCTTATCTTAAAATGTTCCCACCGCCGGAAGCCGAATGCAAGGACGTAAGACAAGATACAGTAGACTTTAGAAATTCGCGCGCGCCGAGCCCGCTTTCCTCCACCACAGTTATAATTTAAGCAGTGGCGGCAGCGGTATGCGGCCTACCCGCGGAACAACGGATTGACAGCTCTTTCAGTCTACCCTAGGCAACGGCGGCTGCAGAGTCGCCGAAAAGTCGGATGCCACAAAATTCACGCGGTTAATTCGTTTTTATCATTTATAAAGCTTTATATTTTTGCAAATGCAATAAAAATACTGGTCCAATATTCTAGTAACCTGCTTATAAGACTGCAAGGCAGGGAGCAAAAAAATGAACCCGGAAAATCTGTCCGTTTCAATGTTTTTGCAGCGAATGATACATTCTCCGATCCGGATAAGATCTAGTCGACCCCAACATGGCGCGGGGTTTCCTCTTGATTAATGGCCACGGAAAATAATCATCAACAACACGGTAGACATTCCAGGCAGCGGCCGTCCGACCGTCCGCATCTCCTTGCCACGGATGTATTAAATTTATATATGTATATACGATATAGCGGAGAGTGAAACGGGCAAGAGTTATTTTGTTCTGGTTCACTTATGTATGTACAGTACATACATATGCATACTGCATGTTAAATATATAGAATCGATGATATCAAGCACCTGCTTCTTTATGAAACTACCAAGGAAAAAATATTGCTGTTGGGGTTATAAAATTAAAATATCATGCCTATTTCGAAAGTATTTTACGATATATAATTTAATTTCATTTAATTTTAAAGCAATTCGCAAATATTATTACAATTTAAAATAACACTAAATATTATAGGGAGCTGGTGTAGGGAGGCATGCGATAGCTATTTTCAAGCTTCTTCTGAAAATGCATTACTTTTCACACTAAACTTAAATCCTCCCTCTCCCTCACCCATCCCTTTTCCTTAGTCTATGATTTATCGTGAGTTTATGTTGTTTAGTTTTTTTTGTTTCATTTTTAATTATCATCAACATTAGTAATTTAATGTAGTGTAATCATAAGTAATTAATTAATAGTCGTAATCATTCATATTCATAAGAAAAGCATAAAGTAATATTTTTTTATTTATTTAACTAATTTAACAACGCATTTACTATAAATATGCATCGCCAATATTCATGTCAATATTTAAGAAGTATTAAAAATTATTAACATAAAAATAACAATTTAACACGGCTGACATGAGCATTAGCATGTAAAGTGCTGCTGCTGCCCAACTAAGTGCCAGGACCTGTTCCAGGGCAGCGAGCTATCTAGATTTGTATTGACATATATTCGGCAATTTAAAAAAAAGAAGAGAAAAAAATATAAATATATATTACCGTCACCATTATAAATTAAAGCTAATAAACAAAGAAAGCAATATTAAAAATAGAATACAGAAAATAAATAATCGTGTTAAATAAAATAAAATAAAAAAATACAAATAATAATAAACAATAATAACCAAAATTAATGACTAAGAAATAGTAATAAAAAAGTCAACGAAAATAATCAAAATAATAATAATAATAAGAATTGTTAAAGATAAAATTTAATGATTGAAACTGTCTGGGAATATTAATTTATGGATATTTTGCCGGGCATCATGTTTCAACCAGGAGTCAATTTTGGCTTTAAAATAAGACTAAGGCATTTATACATTTTTAAAACTTCGTCAAGCATATTAAATATCCTGGGGACTATGTATACAAAATGCCTCTACCCAAAAGTGGTCTGCATTCGAGGGACGTCCAAATGTATAACTCAAGATTGCCGAGTGCAGATTTTTTGTTGCGTTCTTGTTGCTGTCTCTAAATTAGTTTGATACTCACAGAGCGCCGCTTTCACGTAGAGTTGTGGTACGTCTAGCACATTATGTTCTATGTAGAGATCATCTGACGAGTATCTCCAGGGCATTCTGTTTATAATTTTCAATACTAGTTTCTGAGCTCTGATCAAGGGCTCTTTGTGAATTTTCGCTGCATCTCCCCACCCTATGATTCCATAGGTTAGGATGGATTGGCACAGCGCATGGTATACTATCTTAAGTGTCCTTTGGTCCAGGATGCCTCTATGGTCTTTAAAAACATACGTGAGTTTCCTAACTTTTGCCGACAGCTTATGTATATTATGTACCGTAGATTGGGGCTACTTTGATTCACGGGGCTAGATTGATAATCACTTCCTCTTTGTTATTTTTTCGTAATTGTGGTATCCCAGAGCATCGTGGCAAAATATAAAAATCGAATCTGGCAACACCAGAGCTGTCATCGCGACATACAACGAGTCCACGGCGATTTGACTTCTGGAAGTTTATTTAAAAAAAATAGTTATTTTGAAGCAATTTTTCGACGAAAAAACTGTTCTGCAAAATTTTGGATGTGCCAAGGTATGTGTAACTGTTATGGATTTGTTTTGAAGCTATGTTCTACACATGGTTCCTTATTTACGATTCTAACCTCTTTATTTCGATTTGTCGGCCATATTGGCGACTACAACTTGCATTATTTGGCGTGGGGTAACTTTGATTGGGGGTGTGGGGTAAAATTGATAGGTATCAAAGAAGCCCCTTTGAATGTTGTGTTTCATTGAATATTTTGTCTATCTTTGCTGTATCGTTAATATATGTGTCTATGAAATGTAACAATGGTAATTGTGTATGTTGTTATAGGTTGCAGCCATCATGGTGCGAACATACAAGAAAAAACCAGGATCAAGGAGCTACAAGAACTACGACGAAAATATTCTGAATGCAGCAATCACAGAAATTTGCGATGGGGCATCTATTAAGTCGGTGTCCGAAAAATACAAAATCCCTTACGGGACGCTTTTCAATAAGTATAAGGGGTTGCATGGGAAACCACTAGGAAAACCCACAATATTCACCACAGATGAAGAACTCGCAATACTTAAGGGCGCAGCCATATGCGGAGACTGGGGGTTTCCTCTCAGTCTGATGGACATAAGAATACTTGCTAAAGCGTATCTAGACCAAGTCGGAAAAGAAGTAGTACAGTTCCAAAATAATACCCCAGGTGTCGATTGGGCCTACAGTCTACTGAAACGGCACAAAAACTCATACGGACAACGACTGTCAACAAACATCAAAAGGGCTCGTGCCATAGTCGATCGGCCTACCGTTGAAAATTATTTTCAAAATTTGGAGGATACTCTAAAAGATATACCACCGAGTAACATCTTTAACTACGACGAATCAAATGTAAGTGATGAACCCGGAAAAAAGAAAGGGATTTATCGTCGTGGAGTTAAGTACCCCGAAAAGATCGCGAATCATTCAAAAAGTTCTACCACTGTTATGATGTGTGGATCGGCAGATGGTGTATTGCTTCCACCTTACGTAATATACAAAAGTCTTCATTTGTATGATACATGGAAAGAGGGAGGCATCAAGGGCGCTCCATGTTGCACCAGAAGTTGCTGTTCTACGGGAACCCGGTACAACAGAACAATGCATGGATGGATTGACAGCAATACATTCTTCGACTGGTTCAACTCGTCATTCTTACCGCATGCTAGACGTTTAGAGGGCAAAAAAGTACTTATAGGTGATAATTTATCCTCACATTTCAATGACGGTGTTCTCCGACTGTGTGAAGAATATAATATATCTTTCGTGTGTCTTATCCCGAATTCCACACACTTATGCCAGCCTCTTGATGTTGGGTTTTTCAGAGCGTTCAAAGAAGCATGGCGACAGACGCTGAGCCAATGGAAAAACCAAAATCCTAAAGCTGCGACGATATCCAAGGACGCATTTCCCTCAGTTCTAAAGAAAGCTTTGATATGTATGGATGCCAAGCCACCAAAGCCTACTAAGAACAACGACGCAAGACCTGGTGATAGGGAAGCCTCTGCAATAAAAAGAGACTTGTTAAATTCCTTTTATGCCACAGGAATTTTTCCATTGAATAAAAATAAAGTCCTCGACCGTCTTCCACAGAAACCTACCAACACTCCGACAAAGGTTGTCAATAATGTTTTGGTGACCTTCTTACAGAGCCAGCGTTATCCAGATAATAACGAACCACGACGAAAGAGAACTCGTTTGATGGTGGAGCCTGGAACAAGCGTGGGGACAGTCAGTGCCAACGGCGAGCCTGCAACTGAAACTAATGATATCGAAGAAGTTGCAGGTTCTTCCCAGAACGCTGAATGCGTGCAGCCACAAAACGAACTTCTCAACGAAGGCACATTTGTTCTGGTTAAATTTTATTCCCAGAAGAAGAAGAGCTTCGCCTACAAATATGTTTGTAAAATAATACAGCGATTATCAGATAATGAGTTTGTAGTGGCAGGCTATAAAACTAAGAACAGAGAGAAAACTACTTTCAAGGCTATCCCGAATGACGAATCGTCGATTGATTTCTCTGACGTTCTGCTTATCCTGCCTGCACCGTCTGTTACAATCATTAATGAACACTACACCGAGTACACATTTCCCCTGAAGATCGATACAAACGAACCTTGATATTATTTTAATGATGTTGTTTAGAAGTTACCGTTTGTTTTCTGTTTTAAAATATGCCCAAATAACGCTAATAAAAAATATTGATAAGATTTTTATTCGTGTTTTCATTTACCAAAGTAGCCCCCGTCTTCATTCATGCCCTATCTAGTACATTGCCTGTACTTATCAAAGTTACCCCCACTTAAATTGATAGCCACATATTTTATTTTGCCTGTAATTCTTTAACACTCCAGTAGATTTTATTTTTAGGGACTTGTTTGACTTCGTGGAATAAAACTGAGCATTTTCCATGAAAAAAATCATTGGGTATCAAAGTTACCCCGACCATGGTTTAATGTTGATAGCACCTTATTCTATTTTTTTTCTCAAAAACTGGTGGATGGCAATTTTTTTTACACTTACTGTAAAGTCTAAGCCGCGACTGGGATTCAAGTATTTTTTTGGATAACCTACGAAGCCTGGTTACAAAAATATGACACTTTGAATTTCTAAAACTATCAAAGTAGCCCCAATCTACGGTATATTGCAGCTTATGTATATTGGACATATTATGTATATTGCTGCAAAACTATAAAGTAATGGTTTTAGGTACCTATATTGTTGCTTTAGTAAAACATTGTTATTTAATTACCCGGAAACTTTCAGAACGACACTATGGTTGACTGTAACAGACTTCCTTAACATGGTAAGTCCGCCATTGTTCAAATTTGCAATTTTTGATGATTAAGAGGGCTCCGAGCCTATGCCGTTACACAAATGTAGGTAATTTACGCTTGCCGGCGGCGGCCACGCACTTGTGAGTAAATCGCATACATTGATAACGCTGAACAGACGGTCACCCGCCAAAGCGAAGTAACCCGCATTTTATAATTTTATTGCTCTATAAATCCCCCCCCCCCTCCTCATATCTTAGCTTGTCTTCATATCAAATTCCTCCATTTGATAGTGAGTTGACATGAGCTATTAATTTATGTTATATTATATTAATTATGTAATTGTACTGATTTATTTTGACCACTACTTTACAAAAATCACACTTGTTATATATTAATTTGCCAACATAAACAATTAGTCACAATAACCCTGGGGGTTTGGGCGTAAGATATTGCCACTTGGAAATAGGCCCACAGTGCTGTACTGTATTGTGTGTGCAATAAAGTTTTTCAAACAGCAAACAAACAAAAGATCGCAGGACAGACCAAAGTACCTTTACGACATGTATCAGGCGAATCCTAGGAAAATTGTTCACAGATGGGTCCAAACGGCCAATCGTATGCTTTATATTGCATGTTTTAACTCAATGTGCATCTGATAACAAGAAAATGTATTAAGAGGGTCCTGAGCCTATGCAGTTACACAAATGTAGGTAATTTACGCTTGCCGGCAGCGGCCACGCACGTATGTATGAGTAAATCGCATACATTGATAACGCTGAACAGACGGTCGCCCGCCAAAGCAAAGTAACCCGCGTTTAATCATTTTATTGCTCATAGGAAATTGCAAATAACAAAAACTGCAAATTGTGATAAAAGCAAATCCTTTTGCACACATATTTATTAGACGAAAATGGTCGATTTGACCCGCCGTTCCGACATATTTGGCCCAGCGGACTCAAAATAGCGGCCGTTTTTCAAGATGGTCGCTAATAAACCAAAATGATTTTTCTCATGCTGATTTTAATGACCCATGGGCCTTTTCGGCTATTTTGGGGTCGTATATTTCAAATATGGCAATAAAAATTCCTTTAGTTAATTTTGAACAGGATTATAAACATTTTTAACGAGTATTTACTTTCACGTTACCGTTATGTTAGAAGCGTCTTTTTCGAGTATTTGCACACTGGAAAAGACGAATCTAAAGTCAAAACTGTCAAAAAAGTCAAACGAGAGAATAATTTTGTTTATGCTGTAAGTAATTTCTAAAATTTGCTACCCAGAAAACATGGAAAATTTGAACTATATATAGAATATGTGAATGGGTCTTTGACTTTGAATTTGTAGTCGCTGGCTCAAATATGACGACTACATGTGTTTTGAACAACCTTTGAAAGTATTTTAAACCGATTTGAACATATTTGTATATATACCTTTGGCCAGAAAACTTAAACTTTTGTACTTGGTATTATCATCAGAACTGGTCAAAATAAATGTGCCGTGGCCGTTTTATACTACACTATACTACACTATATATAAATGATTGTATACATTCTACCTTGTTTGTAAGGAATTATTTATTTATATTTATTTATGTTTATATTTTCAGCATCATATTTGAAATGTACGACGCCAAAATAACCGAAAACGACCCATGGGTCTTTAAAATCAGCACGAGAATAATCATTTTGGTTTATTAGCGGCCATCTTAGAAAATTACCGCCATTTCGAGTCCGCTGGGCCAAATATGTCGGAGCGGCAGGTCAAATCGACTATTTTGGTCTAATGAACACACGCGTGCAAAAGGATTTGCATTTATCACAATTTACAGTATTCTTTCAAAATATGAGACGAACCGCTTCCACTATCAGGATAGCAGATACTTTATGATTCTGAGTAAAGAAATAAAAATGGATAATGCTTAAAACAATTATAACATTGTTATTCTCATCAGTACGAGGATAAAATGTATGTCGAGAAGGATAAAAAAACAGTAATTATTATAGGTATAAATAGCTACACCAAAACTTTAATTATTTCAAAAAGCAGTTACCTTTATAAATAAACTATTTCCAACGGAAAGAAGGTACAGATAGATTTCGCGGCTTAATGTCATTATATATTTTTCAATAATTTCAAATATGTAATTAAAATTAATAAGGAAATAAATTAATGAATGCCACTTTTAAACAGTCTCGAAGAGGAGTTTTGTGGATTTCACTCTGTGCTCCCCGGGATTCGCCCGTTGGATGAACAATTGGAAAGTTCACGAGCACCTTTCTTCTTCGGACCGCAGACTGGTGACATTTGGCATCGGCCGTCGCGTTCCCCCCACGCCACAATCCGAGTGGCGATACCGAACCGACGACATTAACTGGGACCGGTTTGGTGAAGTCCTCTGCGAAAATCTTGAGGCCTTTCCATCGCCTTCTAGTAGTACCGCAGAGGACTTGTGTGTCGCACTTAATGCGGACATCGAGTCTTCCTGTGATGCCTCAGTAGGGCGGAAGAAACCCCGCGGTGGTTTCGCGGCCCAGTGGTGGTCTTCCGAACTCTGCGATAATTTTAATTTAATATTTTAAATAATGTAACGTAGCGATTGAAAATTAAGGTGATTGAAAATTGTTATTTTTGTGATGTGACGCAATGATGAGATGTAAATTTTCTACTGATCGATCAAGGAGAACAATGTATGAGATGAAGTTAAAGTAAAAGAAAAATAAAAAATCTCAAATTTCATTTTCTTTTTAAACTCTCTCTATACTATTGAATATCTATGATATTGAACATTTTCAAAGCCTGTTTGATTTTAAAGCGATTTTCAAATGATTTTATTTTTCTATGGTTTTAAAATATTATGTAGTATTATGTAGTTTTGAATATTTTCAAAGACTATTTGATTTTAAAATGATTTTCAAATTATTTGTTTTTTTTATGGTTTCAAAATATTTCAAATTATTCTATAGTTTTGAATATTTTCAAAGACTATTTGATTTTAAAATGATTTTCAAATTATTTTATTTTTCTATGGTTTCAAAATATTTCTAAGTATTCTATAGTTTTGCAAATTTTCAAAGACTATTTGATTTTAAAATGATTTTCAAATTATTTGTTTTTTCTATGGTTTCAAAATATTTCAAATTATTCTATAGTTTTGAACATTTTCAAACACTATTTGATTTTAAAATGATTTTCAAATTATTTTATTTTCTATGGTTTCAAAATATTTATAAGTATTCTATAGTTTTGAATATTTTCAAAGACTGTTTGATTTTAAAATTCCCGTGCTTTTTCTGGTTTAAATGACGTGTCGCAACCATAAATCAGTGCATATCCTATCAATGCTCTTTGTAAGCTAAATATCTTACAGCCAACCACTTATCACTTATCTCAGCGAGAGAGCGCTCAAATTACAATGGACGCCGTAACATTTACGCCCAAAATGCGTACATGTGTTTCCATACATTTCATATTTTATATTTCATGTTTTTATTTTATTATAAAAAAAAAACAGCAACAATCACAAATAATATTTACACTAAAACCTATACTATAAAGATTTGCGAAAATTACAAATAGTGTAAGTACTCAAAATTGACAGTACCTATATATTAAATACTAAATATGAAACTGTTTTGTACACACTAAATGGGAATAATATGTACTGAATGTACTGAATCTACCAAAACCAAAATTGTTTAGATAATGAAATTAACCTTTTAGTCAATAGTTTCTTTATCTTTGCTTTTCCTTTTCGTGTTTTTACGAAATATGTTTTCTTGCGCTTCTCCATAACTAAAATACATGTAGAGTATTATAATAAGTTATAACAAAGATGCCATAAACATCATTAAAAAAAAACAAATATTAAAAAAAATACTTACTGCTGTTTGCTTTTTAGTGACGACGCGTGAGCACGAACTAATAAGAGCTAACCGAAAGATACGTGCTCTCACTTCCAATAGCAGCAGGGAAGTGAATCTATTTCATAGCGTGCCTGTGTATTTATTAAACGCGGCTAGCCCATACAAAAAATGTATGGAGATCCTGATACCTGATTTTCTGGGTTTTATTGTATAACATCCTATTAAAATAATTAAAATTTAAATATTTTATAGTGAAGATATGTCATTTAACTTTCTGTTATAATAATTTGTAATTCAAATTATTTATTATTTTCCCAGTGAGGACTAAACCCCTGCGCCCATTATTGTATATTTTCTCGGGTGTTTTTATAAAAAACTACGCAAACTATTGCCAAATTTATTATCTCACCTTATAAATGACTTATTGATAAAAACGAGTGTTTTTGAACTGCTTTTATTAGCGTAGTTTTAGCGGAATAACTAAAACGCTAGACCCTAATTTGAAAAATTTCGTGCAGCACCCTCTTAAAGTTTTTATTATTATTCGTCGGTTCTAGAGAGACAGCATATCAAAAATGTAGAAATAGTAGCTAACGCTCCCTACGTGTTCAGTAAATCACATCCGTATCCCCACATAATACCCCTCTTTAGAGCTACTTGCATTTCGGCGTCTGCGAATGACGTCATGTAATGCCATAAGGATTTACAGCTGATGAGTTTATGATCTTCGCAAAAACGAGTGAGGCGTGGTGTTGCTAATTAATTCCCATTAGGTGGTAATCGCTGACGTCACTCGTCGTGACGTCATCCCCTGCGAAATATTCGAGCGGCTAAGAGCGCGAGATTGACAGCATCTTGACTGGAAGTGTCAGCCTGTATTATTTTGACTAGCGGGGTTGTGCTCCGACATTTTGATGTCCATTTAATGGGGATAAATCCACGTTGGTTTTCACTTAGTTGTTTTAGAAGTTGGGTGTTTGAGAGACATCATAGTAATAATTAATTATTAATAATGTATTTAAGAAAATAAAACGGCACATATTAAAAATGTTACATACACGGTGATCCAAAAAATACATGGAAAGTTATAAACGATATTTCAAACAGAACAAAAGCTAAACAATCCATATATCAGTTAAACACCGGAAAGGAAATCATAAATACAGATACTAAGCGCGGATACTCGCCGATTATGTTAACAAACATTTTGCCGGTGTAGGGCAGAATTTGGCCAAACACATACAAAGTAGAAGTGATTCAACAGGGTTTGTTTCTTCTCAGACTACCCCTACGGTGTCGTTTTATTTAACTCCCACAACATCGGAAGAAATTTCCCAAATGATAGACTCGTTAAAAATGTCTTCTCTCCAGGTATTGACAATCTCAATTCAAAAGTTTTCAAAAACTCAAAAAATGAACTAAGTGGTCCCATAGTAAACATAGTCAATTATAGTTTCAAGCAGGGCATATTTCCTGAAGCACTTAAATGAGCTAAAGTAGTTCCTATATTTAAAAGTGGTGACAGAATGGATAATTATAGGCCAATTTCTCTTTTAAGGACGTTATCCAAAATTATAGAGAAAGTCGCAAAAAAACGTGTTCTGAAATATTTAAAAGAAAACAATCTTTTATCTAATAACCAGTTTGGGTTGAGAGAAGGAATTGCCACAACTGATGCAATCGCAGAAGTGACACGTATTATTAATTGCAAAATGGATGAGGATAAAAAGTGCATAGCTGTTTTCTTGGATCTCGCAAAGGCATTCGATACGGTCTCGCACGATAAGCTTGTTCGGAGGTTGGGGGAAGTTGGAATCCAGCATGTCACACTCAACTGGTTTAAGACCTATTTGCAAAATAGAAAACAAATTATCACCATTAATAATGTAACCAGCAAACCGGAAGACCTGCCATTTGGCGTTCCTCAGGGTAGTGTTCTCGGGCCTATTTTATTTCTCATTTACATAAATAAATTATGCGATCTGGTGGGGAAGACCATTTCTTTTGCTGATGACACAGTCATTATCTTTGACGGGTATACCTGGAGGGACACTTTCTGTGCAGCCAATGCTGGTATTAATCAAGTACGTGAATGGTTAGATGAATCCCTTCTTAGCCTAAATATAAAAAAAACGAAATATATAACTTTTAGTAATAATAATAAAGGACAACCATCATCATATCATACCGTAACTATTCACTCATGTAAAAATATACAGCAATGTAACTGCCCTTTCCTGAAAAGGACAGAACACGTAAAATATCTCGGAATAATAATTGATAATATGCTGCGTTGGCAAAAGCTCATTGAGATGTTGACAAGCAAGGTTCGAAAACTTTCCTACGTATTCCGCGAAGTGAGAAATATTTTAGACCCGGGAACACTAAAAAATACGTATTATGCATTATGCCAATGCATTCTTTGCTATGGCATAATCGGGTGGGGTGGTTGTGCATCAACTATCCTCCAGCCTCTTGAAGTAGCGCAAAAGTGTATACCAAAAATTATCGAGCGTAAACCGTATCGATATCCTACGAACCAGTTATAAAGAAAGTAATATTTTGGACCCAAGACTGTTGTACATTAAGATAGCCTTGATACACGCAAAATTCAAAATGCCACTTATTAACGCACGAGTGAGACTCACCAGAGATGCAAAGAATGACGATATGATAGTGCCAAGAACTCGTACGACTTTCGGACAGAGACATTTCAACTTCATAGCACCGAGAATGTACAACTACTTGCCTGATGTCGTTAACCGCATTGAAACCAAAAACAAATTTAAAAAATCGGTTTCTAGGTTGCTTGTTACAGAAGGCAGGGAAAACATCAATGGAATGTTGAATATTGTATATTAATTTTTCGCATTATTCTTCAATTTTAGACATATAGTTTTACTTTCAAACATATATGTTTACTTTTACTCTACACGTTAATAATTATTATCAAAGTAATAGAATTTCTACAAATTTTAATTGTTTTAATTTTAATTTTATTATTTTTTTATATAATAATTATTTAGTAATTTTATTAGATACATCTAAACAATATTTAGAAAGTCTGCCTTAGAACAGGCCCTGGCCTAGTTAGGCGACTTTTATTCATTACTCTATCTCCTCAAGAATCAGTTTTTTGCTAATGTCTCTAATATATATATATATATATATATACAACATGATATAGTAATTTGTACAAACGAGCTTGTGTAATACTATAAATAAATAAATAAATAAATAAATAAATAGCATTATGAGATGGTATCGAAAAAGAAACAGAGTTTTATTTTTATTGTATTTTGATTTTTTAATACTTTTTTTTAATTTTCTACATTATTATAAATTAGGTATTAGATATTATTAACCCAGATTCCCCGAATAACTCTTAAAATTTATACTGCGTATTTATTAGAGTTATTAGATTTACTTTCTTTATTTTTTTTTCTTTTTCTCAGTAATAGTACGTTAATAAGTGTGCGCACAATATAAAACTTACAAGTGGCCTAGTCCAGTCTAACTTGGTACGGGCTTCGGCCTAGTTATAGGCAGACTTTGTGAATTACGTTTTAGAACATTACTTACGAAAATCAATTTATTATTATTCTTATTATTATTCTTATATTGCGATTGTCCATCTTTTATCTACTCTAAGCGCAACTCAACTGTCATTTCATTATTACTATTATTAGTAGTCGCTTCGCATCAAATATGGAAATGCTATTTCCCATTCCTAGATTTTAAAATTGATTTAAAAATATACCTAATATTTATGACTCCTTAAATCAATACAGTATCAATTAGGGAATAATTCTCGTTAACCTTTTTTTAATTAGGCATAAGTTATCAAAAACCATACGGTTTGTTAGCTAGTAGTAGCAGTAGTAGTATCTAACACTACTACTAACAACAAACCATACGGTTTGTTGTTAGTAGTAGTGTTAGATCGTAAATTATTTCGACTTGTATTAATAAAATCAAAAAAATCGGTTGTGTAACCCTATGACCTTTCCGGCCAGTAGCCATGGTCTCATTTCATCGGAATATTTATTTCACAAATAAAGTCGATGAGCAGTTGCCGAAAATATCGTTAAAATGCGACGCAAAGCAATGAAAGTTTGAATTTCGAACGCGAATCATCTCATTCAATTTACAAAATCAAATTGCAAACGCGGGTCTCCGTGAGCCTTCGGATTTGAATTTCGAACGGTCCACGCATCGCAAGCGTCGCCGATTTTAGGGGCCTTAATAAATAATTTATGTATGGCAGACTTTAAATATAGCGAAATAAAAAAAAATCGACTATAAATATGTCGACTATGTATATCTAATATATTTACTATTACATACTAGTAGAAAAAAGTAGGAGTTTAATATCCACCAACATTTCATAATGTAGTTTCGACCTTACGACGCATCTGTGTACCGAATTTCAAGTCTCTAATCCGATATTTCGAGGTTGAAATATGACAAGCGCGCCCCCCTAGTGGACCAACTTGAACCACAATCTTTTCAACTCTTGCGATGACCAAATGATGCCTGCATACCGAATTTCAGCTCAATCGCACGAAGCCTTTGGGCGCTATCGTGGAGGAATACAGACTGACAGATAGACACACAGTCACACATAAATGCGTCCACAATACTTTCCTTGCCACGAAAGTAAAACCCTTCCCATTTACATAATTTTTCTCCTCCATTGTTTGTGTTTCTTCTAAAGGCCATTAGTCGATGGTTTATTTCATCGTATTTTCCGGAGATTACATTGGTTGCTTAAAAAATTGATAAAATTTCTGTTATGACCAGCATTTTCATACGGCATGCCTGCTGCTATAACATTGTATAACATTCGTATACAATTTGTATTTAAAACATGTGTATTTTGTATTTTGATTAAGCAATGTGTTGTTTAGGGTAATACTTTATTTCTTTTTTTATTTCTTAAGAAAACATACAGCATTGCTAACTATTTTACATATGTGAACGTAACAATCAATGTGAGGCCGTTTACTTGTTTTCAAGGTTATACAATAAGTGTTCATCAATTTAAAATAACTTTCATTAATTTAAGTTGTTCAATCCGGAGGAGTAGGGATAAAAAGGGAATGGTTTGCGTTTTACACATATATACATATACACGTACACATGCTTAAATACACATGGCTACACATACACATTCCTAAATACAGATACATACTTATATAAATATAAATATTATTGAAATACATACATAAATAAATAAATACATGAAAAGGGAAAATAAATATATACATAAATAAATCGTCAAATAATAATAATAATAAATTAATTAACTATTCTATTCATTTTCTAAGTTTTCTATTCCTATAGTTGTTATTCCGGAAAGATACGGAATCTAGAAAACATATTTTTTACTTTTAATTTCTCATACTAAACTTGAGTACGATTTATTATTTATCTATTATTTATTTAAATAAAGCGCAATATTATTTGCTGAATTAAAGTATTGCATTAGCACTAGTAACATAGAGAGCACCGCAGCCGAGTATTTCTTCAAATAAACTCCGCCAAACTAGGCCTAGGCCCGTACAACGGCAAGCGCACCAAGTAAACTATGGCGTGTGCATTACTAAAATTACATAATTTACATTTAAATTAGGTCTGCTTATGTAAATTTTGTTAAAGTAAACTTTTACAACATTTTTATTCAAATCTAATAATATTAAAGTGTAACTAAAAATATTAAACAAGGCGGAGACAAATTAATAATCAATCTGAAACCTAAGTCAATGATATGTCAATGAGTTTTTCAATATAATTCAATCTACAAAAATATTGAAAAACATCCATCATTAGAAATATAATAAAATATATAATTAAAGGAGTTACGATAAGAAGTAATAGAGAAGAAGTAATATTTATGGAGTGCTTTGTTACTTTTATTTAAAATTCTAAATTTACTACGTTATAGTATTATGACAGCATTGTTTATTCTTTTTTCTTGATGATTTAAGCTTTTGCCCATATATAATATGAGAAGTTAGTTCGTATCGTGCCGGAGCGTCTATTATTTATCACCACCTCGCGGCAGAAACTCACCGCGAAATTTCTCCACAGGCGGTATTACTTCTTGTCATCGAAAATTAGGCGCAATTAAGGCGGTGGATTCAATTAGGAGGCGCTTCTACATTTTCTTACTTCCTTCCGGGTTCGGGTCGGGTCCGAGACGGTTCCGGACCGACAGCACCGCCAGACCGGGCTCACTTCGTAAATTTAAGAGCGCCGTGTCGTTTAAAATAGTATATCGGATAGAACGTCTCGGTCGGGACGAAATGGTCGAGATGGTTGAACTTACATGGTGTTATCTGAACGATGGTATAAAATTTATTTTATACTATTAGCGATATTAACCATATTATGTATATCTAATAAATTCATTCGTAACTGTAAAGTGGACGAACAGCTTTATGTCAGCGCGACGCGACTAATCCAAGGGGCAGCGACAAAAAAATGCCAAAGTTTTGTAAAAGCTGATACTTTCAGATCAGACAGTATTTTGGCCATATAATGCTAGGATAGAGTCAGCAGGTCAGACTCCAGGACACCTGGCACTGGCGTACTAGGAAAGTTTATTTTTAATTAGTACCCCAAAGTGTTTCGTAAAAGCTGAAAATTCATCAGTGGCAGTGAATGCAATACAGAACTCGAAACAAATGGCCAGACTGACTTAACGATATAATGCGTGGCGTCAGCATGACTCCGTACATGTCACAAAAATGAAGTCCATTATATTGCACGGCACATTAGATCGATGCGCAATAGTAACCGACAAACACGTACCGACGTATTTTTAGACGCATTCTATGCAGTCTGATTTGTACACGCATTGTTAAGCAGTCTGACCATTTGTTTCGATTTCTGTATTGCATCCACTGTCTACTTTTACTCCACTTTGAAGAATTTTCGAACGCTTACTGTCTACATCCACTTTGACGAATTTTCAGCTTTTCCAAAACACTTTGGAGGTACTGGTTCAAACTAAAATATTCCTAGTACGCCAGCGCTAGGTGTCCCGGAGTCTGGCCTGCTGACTCTACCCCAGAATTATATGGCCAAAATACTGTCTGATCTGAATGTATCAGATTTAGACGGGCATCTGAGCAGAATTGTACACACTGAAACAGAACGATTCGAAGAGTCGATCAATAAACCACACAAAATGCAAACATCGTTTCAATAATTTATGGAGCCGTGGTTGTCTTGACTCAGCATGGATCCTGATAGAAACGGTCTACATGTTTTAAATGAATAGTCAACAAATTATGCCGTAAACGCCTTAGGCCAAGGTCTTTAATTCGATATTGCTTATATCGACAAGGTCAAAATCATTCGATTTGGTCAATCGTGATATTTCACTTACAAAGATTTTTACCTTAGGCTTTTCTTTACCATTAAATTCCTTTTCTGCAAGCTAGAGACCGACGATAATTAGTAAGCTATGGGTCATCCGATTATTCATTTTCTTTTATTATTATTTGCTTAAATTTATATTTACTTCAATTTATTAAGTAGGTAGCGCATTGGCATTTAGCAACTAAGGGATCGTTCATTAATCACGTGACGCTCGAAAGGGGAGGAGGGGTTTTGAAAAAATTCACGAAATATCACAAGGTGGGAGTAAGGGTGTAGTAAGATATCGCGTGTATTTATTTTTTTTGTTGAACATGCGATTTCTAAACCGAAAAACGGTGCGTGACCTTGAATCGCCGTTGCCAGTACAATTATATGTTTTCAGATGATTACACCTTTCCTTTATTTATATTAGTATGCAAGTCAGAAACATCCTGCAACCTTAATGTCTGTCTGGACATTTCTATCACGGTGCCTAATTTTCTAGAATTAAATTATATTGTACCTATGTACCTATATTTAGAGATACTATTCAGACTTTTATAAAGACACTTTGTACCAAAAAAAATCACGTGATTTTGGGTAGAGGGGGGGGGGGTGGATTAGTCTAAAACCTTACCACGTTTTAAAGTGGGGAGTGAGTGGTTAAAAAGTTGCTTAAAACATCACGTTATTAATGGACGACCCCTCAGCTTTAATGCTTTGTATTTTTTATTTTTATGAATAAATAAATCGATGAAACCAGAGGCCGTGTCCCTTAGAGGGGGAATTTGCTAGGGCCCCCAGAGTAATCTTTGATAATTACCACACATTCAATAAGTCGACATCGAAAACTCTAGGATTTGTAATAGGAAATATCCACAATTTCTTAACAACAATCCGTTCGAATGCTTTATCATGATAGGAGTAAGCTCAAATTGATTTGTAGTATATGGAACCCTACAAGAAGCTTTATATGTGAGGGCCCCACCAAAAGTTTCCTGATTGAATATGAAAAAAATGCAATACATGGCCTAAAATTAATTTATTTTTTCTCAAATTATTCTTCGTGAGAGTTATTACACCTTTTATAAAATTTATTCCACTCTTTCGTGGTGAACCCGGAAACGTGTTTTTCATATTCTTCGACATCTGGCGATAAACATCGTTGACCACCTAATTGATTCTTAAATTTTGAGAATAAGACCAAGTCATAAGGTGTCAAGTCGAGACCGTATGCAGGATAGCTCATGTTTCTACATTTTCACCTTTAAAAATGCGTATTTATCTGCCTGGCCGTGTTGGAATTATAATTGTCCTGGCACAAGATGATGCAGCGTTTACGGTTGCTTTTACGGAGTTCATGAATAATTTTCGTCAAGCAAATGATCGTGTATCAATCAGTTATCAAGGTTCAATGGTTCACCAAATCAACAGTATCCACATGTCCAATTGTTCTAACATGTAACTATTATTATAATGAATAAAAAACACGACTGACGGTACAAAAAATAAACTACTGTATTTATAAATATTTTTATTGCGCTTTTTTAGGGAATATTTTTGGTTTATTTATTTATCCAAGTAGGTTACTTTTATAATTTCGAAATATACTCAATTAGACATTTCATTTGAAACTAAACACGATATATCGATGTTAATTTAATAACATTTGTAGTTTTAGACATTTAGACATGTATAGACTTAATATATGGACAGTAAAGGTACCCTATGATACTCGGGATGACATAACGATTATAACAACATTACATACTTCTAAGTAGGTTCGAGCGTTTATAAGTTATGGTGAAATAAAGAAACGGAAAACATACATAGATGAACTCTAAACACATTACACTCCTTTCTTGTTGGGCAGTCGTGTAAAAATAGAAGTGATGATCCATTCGGCTCATCTTGGAAGTGAAGCGTGTGCCCACTTTCTGGGCCCTAGTCAATGTGTGTGGGATTCACCGCTAGGACAGCTTTCTGAAAGTCAAATATATGTGTAGATTTCTTACCAGCTCTCTAGACGATCAATCATGCTTGTCAAGCTTCGCGTCGCGGGCTGGGAGGGGATCGTAAACCTCAGGAAATGTGCGATTATATTTTTTAAAATATTTATAAAAATGCCTAATTTTGTAGTTTTATACCGGAGTCACATTAATTAGACGTAATTGATTGATGAATGACGTGATTTTGCTAATAAAACTACAAAATTAGGCATTTTTGATAAATATGAAAAAAATGCTTAGGTATTTCGTGCAGTTTACAATTCCCTCCCAGCCCACGACGTGAAGCTTGACCAGCATATTTAATCGTCTAGAGAGCCCTTTATGAATAACTCGTGCCGATGCCTATGGATGCTAGAATGTCTAGGTAGGTTACATGTCTCTGTTTCGAAGACGTTTATTACGGAAAAAAGATGACTTAGTGTAGCCGATTTTTATTCCGAAAATAGATAACAATCTTCTATTCAAGATATCATGTTTAGGTAGGACGTCCTTACAAGAAATGTGACAATGGAGTAATTACCTATGAAATGGTTGTTTAATGGTTAGACGGAACTAAATGATTGTGTCTAAGTGTTGGTAGGCACAACAACAATTAGATGTTTTGGTTGCAGCTACCGAGTAGTTTTTGCACCAGGACAGGAATCCTTTTACAATATTAATAATAATTTCTTTATTATGAACTGTAAGCAGGTTATACAAAATGGATAGGTACTATTTTATGTGCTATACAGTTTACCAATCTGCGTACAATATTAATTTTTCTATAATTAAATATATATATATTTCACTTCGCAAGTTGAAGGAAAACAAATCCGAAAATTAATACGTTTTAGACATATTAACAAGAATAATTATTAAAACTATTATCTACAAATTTAGTAAATTCCCATTACTGCATATAAAGTAAATGTCAGTTTGTTTTTAAATTAAAATGTAAAGCTTGAATTATTAGGCTATCAACCATTTGTCAGATTTAGAGCTAAAATGAAATATAAATGTTTAAAATTTAAAAAGTTTGAGAATTACAATAAGAATATGTCATATTATTTATTTGTCATTATCGCTTAAAAAGTCATTCACGCTATAATAGCATTTATTTTTGAGCCAGTGCTTTAATGTCTGTTTAAATCCTGGTTGTTGCATTGATTTTATATTCAGTGGAATATTTAATTAACACAAAAGAACTCAGGTCCCTTTTTACACATTTCTGTCCTGGCTAAGGGACAGTTTATGAGGTTTCTATTCCTCGTAGCCCTTGAATGTTTATCTCTTCGTAAGGAGTAGATATCGGGATTAATTTTAATAAATTCACAATTGATTCGACCAATTTACAGAGTGATCCCTATGGGCACAGTGGTACCCGCCCGGTCGTGGATTTACAGCCGAAATTTTTCCCCGTAAATTCGGCGCGCGGCGCTTAAGCTTGATTTATCGCGCGTGTTTAATTATTTTCAAATTAGCAGTGGCGGCTCGCAGGCCATCCCGACAAAACATTATTTTCGCGTTTCACAATGCCCTTCCTCCGCTTCCTATTTCACGGAATGGAATTTCTGCGGCGTTTCAATTAGTAAGTAATCGATATTTAATTTGTGCCAAAATTAAGCTGCTTTTGAAATTAGATATTGGTTAATAATATTAAACAAGAGATTCATTGTTTGAAACAGAAAATGTGATGGATATTAAATTCGAACGTTAAAAAAAAGCGTTACGTTTAATGTGAGTAAAGTTCGAAAAACTAGACTGCGCGACGTAGATCGAAAATTTTGCTGCGGTGGACTGCGCGCGTCTCTTTCGCACACACGCAGGAAAGAGATAGAGAGCTGTCTTTTTTATCTCACCTATCTTATCACTCAGTCTTAGATTGTAAATGGAATTGAACACGCAAGAAAGAAATAGAGAACTGTGTTTTTAAAACTCGCTGATACCGGAGCTAGACTCCGGTACGACTAATGTAGAAATGACGTTCAAATAGAAATGACAAATGTGATGTGAGGCAGGTGGCTGTTTTACCGACGTATTTTGAGGGCCGCTCGATAGATGGCATCAGTATGTTCGATTCGAATCGAATAATAAAGGTTGATATTGGGCTCGATTGCATTTCTTCGTTAACTAAAATCAGAAATTAGTCCATGTGAACGAGACAGGGCAATACGCTACAGCGAAGTGTGAGATGACCGGTTGTCACTTTTTCGCATTAAAGCTGCGCGCCAAGGTCAAATCTTACACCGCACGAAATATGCTCGAATTTATTCCAGCGAGTATAAGTTCGGCAGGTAGTATTTATCGACGATCGTTCGTTACATATTCCGCTCTAACGTATTGCTTTGTCTCGTTCGCTTGGACTACTTTTAGTTTTAGTTCACAAAGAAACGCAATCGGGCCCATTGGGCCCGATTGCGTTTCTTTGTAATGATATATAATTGTTTCTTTTCCGATTGCGTTTCTTTGTAATGATATGTAAACTGTAATGATATATAATTAATCTGTCTCGTTCGCTTGGACTACTTTTAGTTTTAGTTCACAAAGAAACGCAATCGGGCCCATTGGGCCCGATTGCGTTTCTTTGTGAACTAAAACTAAAATTAGTCCAAGCGAACGAGACACAGCAATACGTTAGAGCGGAATATGTAACGAACGATCGTCGATAAATACTACCTGCCGAACTTATACTCGCTGGAATAAATTCGAGCATATTTCGTGCGGTGTACGATTTGACCTTGGCGGGCAGTTTTAATGCGAAATAGTGACAACCGGTCATCTCACACTCCGCTCTAGCGTATTGCCCTTTCTCGTTCACACAGACTAATTTCCGATTTTATTTCACGAAGAAACGCAATCGAGCCTATTATAATGTTATAATAGGTATGTTGTATCCATAAACAAATAACGTAAAATTTCTTTTTTGGATTTTATTGGAAAAATTTTTTTTTTGGTTTATTCCAAAAAAAAATATTAAAAGTTGCTTACTACGTTGTACTGATTCTCCAACAGAAAAAAAAGCCCGTGCTGTAATAACACCCCGTATAGCCTCGCGCCAAGGTTTTTTTTATAAAGAAATGTAGTTTATTATACTATATTTTTTATTAGTGACGTCCTTGTAATGGAAGAGAAATTTTTGATAAAATAAAAAAAGAGTAAAATATTTTTGTTTCTACTTTTGTTTTATTTGTAAATTTAAACAACTTGACCGTTAAATAAAAGTTTAACAAGCGCTTAACCCGCTCCGTCGTCTAGCAGTCGATAAACTACAGCGAATATTGTTTGTTTGCCATTTTTATTTAGCGCTAGAAGGCACAGTGCGCTCAACTATTTTAAAAGTTTTTTTGAAATTACTTATCAAAAAAAAAAATTTTTTTTTTAATCAAAAGTTGTTTATATGCTTTTACCGATTCACCCAATACAGGTATATCACTACAAGGATATCACCAACTACAAGGATTTCCTAGAAATATATAAAAATATAATAAGCAAGTAAATTTATTTAATATTTGGACACTTTATAGTAGTACCTACCCTTTGACGCCCGGGATAATGTAACGGTTCTAACTATGCCACACTTTAGTTTAAGCGCTTAGAAGTTATGGTGGAATAAAAAAACGGAAAATATTCTTAGATTAATCCTAAACACATAACACTACTATTGTTTTGGCATTCGTGTAAAAATTAACATCTTTATGTTAATAATATCAAAATAATATAAAACCTTGCTTTTGGATTGCTTCTTCTATCATTGCACTGGTTAACTCGTGCCAGTTACTGGGATATTGAATATAGTGACATCATATCAAACCATAAGATACGGGTGCTCTACAAGGTCTATCCTTCAAACGACGAAATTTTTGAACAGGATCTCGCCCCATGATATTCTTCGAAAAAATACTGGACTGATAAACAGACCACTGCTCAAAACGCGCCCTGTAAGTTTGACATTTCAAATGAAATGGTCGGCAGTTGTGAACTTTGCCGGTTTGCAATGAATCTTCCATAGATGTGCGATTTAAGTATTTTAGAGCACTATATTTTGAGTAGTATTTAAATAATTGCTACCTACGTGCTTTTTCGCAAACACGAATTATTACGTCATCTTAGAGAAAAAGTCAAAACATTAATTTTGCTCAAATTTGATTTTTTTTATTTTATTTGTTGTGTGGGGCTTTTCTAAGGTCTTTATGAGCCTTGTAAAACTGCGACCATTGTTGATCTATTGTGTTCGCCACCTACTATAGCTCTGCGCTAAGCCTCGTGTCATTTAAGAACCGCAACAGGCGTTTGGCGACAGATTGTTTTACCTCCTCAGGTTGGAGGTAATGACCACCTAAGTGGATGTATCTTTTACGCATTAGCGAGCAACACTCGTTCATGAGGTGCAGAGGAGTTCCCTCTGCCCCTTGGCAGAACCTGCACAAAGTTGACTTAGGAGGATGCCGAATTATGCCACGGTTATGAGAAATAACGATATAAAAAAGGAGTACTGAGAAGAACTAGCGAACTAGAAAAAGAAACTATATACTATTGCCACTAAATCCAAGAAATGAAAGAAGAAGGTGACCCTGCCAAAAAAGGGATTAAAACGAGGAAAGGAAAACATATTTTTCCTTTACTTTGTCTTAATTCCTTTTAATTGTTCATAATTTCTAAGTCATCTAAATCCAACATTGTCTTTGGGTTGTTTAATATAGGTTAATAATTTGTTATTTTGCTACATTTCCGAATACAGGTGTTCTTATTCCATAGTGTCCCGATAAATAGGGTAGCACTTTTAATAACACCAAATCCCCTGAAGTCTGGCAAATATCTAAGCGCGCGGCGGTTCTCTGCGCTTAGTGTTACCAACTGTACAGATTAATATTCCATTAATATTTAATTTTATATTGTAAAACTAGAAAAGTTCATTTTCTAAAGTGCGACAGTGGCGCTCTGCACAACATCTAAATTCCGTTCAGAGCAGCCAGGTGAAACGATCAACTGAAGCACGCGAGCGAGACGGCAACAGCGTCGCTTCTTTCGTCCGCGTTCGCTTTCGCATAGATTTAACTGACGCGTGACGATAGCTATCTCTGTCGGAACGTGCGCAACGCAATCTAGTTTAATTTGCTGAAAGCGCCATTCTTTTCTTACACCCTGCTCGTTTTTGGGGAGGGAAGCCGTGAAGCGGCGCGCAACTAGAAAGCGAACTGAACGGGGAAATGAAAGTTTTAAATCCATTTTGATCTGCCTCGCTCGAAAGCGAAGCTTGAAATACTTCGCAGTGGTAGTTTTGGTGCGTTAAGGCGACATGAGACCTCAGTAAAATATCCGAAATGGGCGGACATGCGAAGAAATAGGCTGGGTCAATTTTGTATGGTATGACCAATAAAAAATCAGCGTCGACGAAGCTTCAGTCAGATTCCACGCCCGCTCGCGTCGGCTACCATTGGCAAACTAAACTTTCGATCGCAGCGTTAGCAGAGAATAACTGCCTTTGCGCAGTGGTGATATAAAGGTGTTAATGGTAAAGCATATTTAGTTTAACTCTCAGTGCGCTCGTTTGCGTCACGTTTTAATTAATTGTAATTTAATAAGGGCCTAAATTAAAAATGTGGCTAAGCGCGACGCTATAGAATTAACCAGTCAAAATAATGAAATTTAAATAAAACACACTCACCGCTTACATTGTAAGAGTAATCGCGCCTGAAAGTTTTCGAAATCAGTTTTTAATGCCTTAATGTCCAAAGCAATGAGCAACTTTTTTGAGTCCAAATTGTAAATTGGTTCCTTATCGAGGGATTCGCGTATAAACTTTTTTAAATTAATGCTTATATTTAAAAAAAAAACATAAAATTAAATTTTTTCAAATATGCTCGTTCTAAGGTATCATGTCCCCTTAAAGAACGTCTAGCCTTAAATAACGTATCATGTCGCCGTAAGAAGTCTTATGAAGCAGCAGCAGCAACCGCCGTCATCCAGGGTAGACTATCCCGGACAACGACGGTTGTAACATCGCCGAAACGTGCAGTGTGACAAACTGCACGCGGCAAATTCATTTCATCATATTTATAATGTCAAACAACCGAGATAGTCTCCGATTAAAACAAGTACTTGAATCTTGGTACCTTGAATACTTGTTTGTTTTTTGGGTTTTTTAATGTGTGCACATGTAATTCACTGTATCTAGTTTAACTTAAGTACTCTGTCAAACTAACTACCCGCGTTTATTGAGTTCTATTCTATGTCGAGCAACGGTTTATCTCTGCTGAAATATTGAATTCCTTTTTATTTCTACAGCTTTCCTGGTTAAAAGCTTCTCATTTCGTAAATACTAACACCTAAGATGTTTAAATTGCAACTCTTAGTCTTTTTTTTACCTAGAATAAATTTGTATGCCTCATTTTTTTTTTAATTGTGTATACTGTCTAATGAAGTAATGGATACCGCCGTGGTTTTACATAATATTTGAAGTCTTCCACCAACTGATCCAAAGAGATTTTTAAGTTTTATACTTTCTGCAGCCATTAGTATCAGGGATGTGAGTTTCCGTCTATTGTTCCTTTCCTTAAATATTCCTTTACCCTTTAAAGGACATAAAAATATCACTCGTTTCTTCACACCTACTGCGCATGTGCGCCGAGTGACATGACTACGGTCATTGCCTTTCAGGGCCGCGATTTCGCCGTTGAAATTCCATGAATACTAAAATTTGCAGCCTTCCATTTTTTGCTTAAAAGGCCATTGAGTTGAAAAACAATATATTTAACACCATGTCTTTCCTCCTACATGTATAAAAATATTTTGTCATTTGAATCCGAAGCACAGAGGATGGAGGGCTTATGCCCGCTGCCCCCAAATTACGACCCTGTTTTAACTCTTTGTGGGTAACATTATTTTTACCAATGTCATGGGTAACATCGGTCTGCCAGACCGGTATTAAAGAAAATTAATAAAACTTATATGGAGCAGATTTATATTTTGATATATAGTCAAAATTTAAAACTTTGGCCAGGTATTAATTAATATCCAGACAAACTATCTATATAACCTAACATTGAACTAGATAAATAGCATTATAAATGAAAAAACCGGATAGTTGTTGCACTTGGGAGATTATTTGACAGCTATGCATTGTCGTATGTGCCGATAAGCAGTGATATTTTAGGAGAACATATGTCGAAATTGTTACAGCCCGCATAGCATGGTTATGATAGTAGTAGTACTAAACGGAGTGGGAGGCTTGTTTCCAGCCCGTGATATCACCTAGATCTATAAGATCTTTTGTTACTACCCACTTTGTGTTTGGGTCAGTGGTTTTGGTCAGCTAGTAGCCAGTAGCCCAGTCCAAGCAGATCACTGGCCTTCAAGTTGGGCAGATCGCTGTGTTCGAGAAAGGCTCGTGTCCCAGTAAACTGTATCTTTTGGCGGCGAGGCCTGGGCAGCGAACAATGATGTGTTTGCTGTCTTCAGGTTTTTCGCCACATATTCGGCAGTCCTTGCTCTCGGTCAAGCCAAGGTTGAATAGATATGCTCTAAGGGTTGTGTGTCCGGTGAGGAGACCGATAGTGGTTCTGAGATTCTTCTTGCTCGTGTCAATTAGGACCTTGGTTTTTATTTTGAAGTGGTTGCTCCAACATGGCTTTTGCCTGGCGACATCCTTGCCTCTGTTTCCAGGATGCCCAATGTTCCTGCTCTATGTTATGATAAGAAGAATGGTGAAGATAAGTAAAGGACAGGAAACAGAAGAGAGAGAATGTGGTTATGTCTCCTTTGGCGTATTTGCAACCACAATAGTTGTGTTGTCCCAAAAATGAACCGAACGCTACAAACATATATAGTTTTCTCAGCAATAGCGGTATTGTCAACAACAACTTGATTTTACTCTACCTTTCTGACTACTACATATTCGAGGGTATTCAACTAACAATTGAAGATCCTGGAAAAAACCAGAACAAGGTTCATACACCGCCTGGAAAATCCATGATCATAGTTATAATTTTGTAAAATGGATTGTTCATTTCCTGGTATGGTTTTTTATAATAATCTTTTGGAGGTACGTAAATTAACATTTCTTTAGGTAGGATTCCCGGAGGTACTTAAATAAAAATAATACAACTTTTCAAAATAAAACTAAATTCGTACCACATTGAACGAGAACGGTCAGATATAAACAATTTTTAAAAAGACGTTATTATCCCGTGTCTGACTTTACAATTCTTTATTAATTATTATCCCCATTGCATTGTTGATTGTTGTCGTAGTTACAATTTAAAATGTTAGTATTAGGTTGATTTATTATAAAACATATAATTATATACATCACTATATTTTTTATTTTACAACACTGATAGCTATATATAATTTATATTACTGTAGTCTTACTGAAGACTGGCTTCAGTGTATAATTTGCCAACTCACATGGGTGCACAAACATTGCATCGAATTTGACGACATGTATTCAAAATGTAGGTAAAGATAGAAAAAGGAATTGAATCTCGAAAAATGTAAGGTGAAAAAGGAGAAACGGTGGAAATACGCACTGGCCCACTCTCCCCTACTACTAAGGCCATCTCTCCCGAAACGCTCCGGGAGAGATGGCCAGTTGCGATTTAAAAATTTTATTACTTTTAATGCTAATAGGATTAGAAAGGATTAGATTTTTGTTGATTAAATTATACTGTAACATTGAGAGTTTATATTTAAAATTAAAATAACAATCTACATACATGCGGTTTTTTATAACTGCACATAGAAAAAAACTATTTCCAACCTGTTTTTTACTTTCATCTTCTATGTGTGCGTTTACTTCATCCGCCATACAAGTTATGCTGAGGTACATGGCTAAAAGGATTGTTTACAAGAGGAATGAAATCAGTTTATCTGATGAGAATGTAGAACATAGAGCACGAAAGCTAAACATTCCTCTCGGATATTCCGCGTTTCATTTCGAGAATATGAAAGGCTCGGTATTTTCATTATATCGTCGAACTATTCTACCACCGGAAGTAATGAAATACGTTTGTTTGATCGAATTTAACTACCGCCGGGGTTTTGGTTGCGAGTATAGATTTAGTCGGTTTATTTGAATAGCCTAGACGGAATAAAGATCAAGGTGAAAAAATACCAATTATCTTTTGCAATAACGAGAGAAATAATTTTGGCAACCAACCTCGAATTTATGTAGATGGATCGAGACAAGAAATTGCCAAGAGTTGACGAATAATTAGGCTCTATTGGACTACAGTCGGCTAAAGTTTTGTCGATGGGATAACTGTGTATTTTTCTACAATTTGTTTATCAATTGAAAAATAAGCATAATGAGTTAAATAATAATATTAGAAGATAATAAAATTTGCGTTTCTACAAAATTTATTAGATTTACATCTTACTATGATTTACATGATTACACTTTACTATAACTGATAAATTAACTAATTACCAGCGACGTTAGTGATCAAAGGACTGCTTATAGAGGAATTATCTTGCTCAATAGCAGTCCGAGTATCATAGGACACAGCACTCCGTCTACAACTGCAGGTCATGTGTAAGTAAACCATTTTCCTTTCTTTGATTTTGAGACTGTTTAAGTTTGAAGCGCTAAAAAATATTTTTGATTTCGAGAAATAGCTGTGCAGTGATTTTGAATTCATTTTTTTCCAAACAATTTAAGGTCGATTTTCTTAAGTTTAGGTGCTATCGTGAAGGAATACACACACACAGACTGACTTCAGTCTGGAAATCGTCCAAATCGTTTTGGGGGGAGTCAAAACTTATATTTCCGTCTTTATCTCGATTTTTTTAGCGCATGCACAGGATTTTCCCTTAATCCGGGAAAGTAAACTTAAGGCATTTCAAGCGTTCAAATATACAATGGGGTAAAATATATCCCATGTGAATAATTATGGGTTAAGTATTTTTGACATATAATGATGCTATTTCATATAGCTGGCTCTTAGGCATTATCCTTTCGACGACAAACTCTAAGTACTAGATTGGCGGATGGTGACTGCCTCCTCTAGAACGACGGATGTCCCAAATTTGGGATAGACATATTTATCCATTTCCGCCCGTTTGTATTTTTTTATTTTATTTTTTTCACTTTTTTTTAAGTTTTAGCACGAATGTTATTAATTTAGTCAATGCTTATAAAAATATTTGTGTAAATTTAACTCGTTCATTTTGAAATCTAGATGATGCTGCTACAGGTTTTTTATTCTGTCTTTTGTAAAAATAATCGAAAGATGTTGAATGTAATCAAGTACAATGTATAAGCGTTATTAGATGACCATTATTGCAAGCATGTTCCACATTTTTGAAATCTCTTTTTGCAACTTGCGCAAACCAGAGTACAATTTTGTCTTATCTGACAAAGGCATCGACCATCTTCTGATTTAGATGGCACTTGAATTTCCGATAATCCTGTCGTAACCTCTTGTGTATTGCAAGGACGTGTGATTTTTGGCTTGTTCTTTGGCAAGGGTAGAAAGGTAGTTCCTTCGTGTAATCATCCTCTGTGTGGAAACGTCAATTGTGATTGTGTGGAAACGTAAATGACTTAAATTAGAGAGGATATTAGTAGGTCACATATTTCGTTTTATTTTAATAATGATATATTATTATTGAAAATCGAGATTTCAGCTCAGCGTTATGAGTCCCAAATTTGGGACATCTGTCGTTCTAGGGTAACATGAATATATATTCCAAACCGCTTGAGCCACAAATGTTTGTTTTCGCAATAAAGTTAGTTTACTTACTTAAATGTTTAAAAGTTGCTAAAATTTTAACGAAACGTTAAATTAATTTATTTTTCAAAATTACGATAAAAAATTTCAAATGACCCACTTTTGGGACATACGTCATTCTAGTGCTAGTTCGATATAAAAAAACAGTGCAATTAAGGTGACGGGAACGATATACCTGGGAACGAACATATCTAAAGAATTTTAGTTTTATGAATTTTTTGAAAAATATTAGCAATAATTAAAAAAAGTTTCTAAGCGAATCCCTTGATAAGGAACCAATTTATAATTTGGAATCAAAAAAGTTGCTCATTGCCTTGGACATTAGGGCTTTAAACTGATTTCGAAAACTGTCAGGCGCGATTACTCCTATATACAATGTACATAAGCGGTGAGTGTATTTTATTTTAATTTTATTATATTGACTGGTTAATTCTCCAGCTTTGCGCTTAGCCACATTTTTTATATATGCCCTAATTTAAATACAATTAATTAAAACGTGAGGGCGCTCTTAGTTACGCTAAATATGCTTTGCCATTAACACCCTTATACCACCACTGCGCAAAGATAGTTATGCTGTGCTAACGCTGCGATAGGAAGTTTAGTATGCGCCCGGCGGATGTGGAATCTGTGCCTGACGCTTCGTCAACGCTGGATTTTTACTGGCCAAACCCTACAAAATTAACCCCGAATAAGTTTTTCGCTTGTCTGCCCATTTCGGATATTTCTCCGAGGTCTCATGTCGCCTTATTTCGATATAAAAATCACTGTAAAATACATGTATTGCTGCACAACAAGTTGACCAAGTCATTCATCTTCACGGCGTTTCTGGTCCGACTCCGCATCTCGTCGCGCGTTGGGGGCATTCCTCGCGACGCTGTAGACGACGACGCGACGCCCGACGCCAGGGGTTTTAATTAAATTTCCGACCGCCCGTTTCTTTGCGACACCGTTCCTCTCACTCGCACCTACCGTCGACCTGATGGCGCCATTCCTTTCGCACCCTCGCCTCCGAGCATAAAATCACAGAAAGCAGGAAGAATAATTACTTTTGTTTGTTGTGCGACGGAGCATTCGTTCGCTCCGCACGTGAAACGCTTGATATGAAATCTACCTCTATATTCACCTCTAAATTTTTAGAATTTAATTCTAGGTAGATGTAGAGGTGGGACAAATCAGTTAACAGAAATGTCTATGGCACATATCCGATATATTATTTAGGATAACGATCACAAAATTAATTTCGGATATTATTACCAGTCCTGTGAATCTCCCCCCACAATACAGTGTGAGTTTTAATTAACCGACACCCTTGAAAGTGGTGAATCAGTATGGGCAAGTATGCAAATTTTGATAGAAATGTATGGGGAAAAGAAAATGTTGTTTTAATCTAGTGCTCAACATGGAGCATGTCATATTATATGATTCAACTCAAACCGATGTTATTTCAATTCAAAGTTGCTAATGTGGAAAAGCCAACTACACCGATTATACAGTTGCTTTTGGTCCATTAAGACTTGCTCGTTGTTTCTGGTCAGCTCAACTGACCGTTGTTTCTGGTCAGCTCGTTCAGCTTCTATCCAGTAGCCACATCGAAGAGGTCTACCCCCGGTTAGGACCAGTTTTCTCTAGGCGATGGCCTTCGGGCGCTAGTGGGTGGTTTACCCGCAGTCCGGCTTCAGCCAATCGACTATACACTCCGGCGAATAACTGGGGGAGTCTGACATCGATATACTGTTTCCTAGGCAGCGTGGATGGATACTGACCTATTGTCATACCACCTTTGAAAAGACTAGTTTTCCACTCGATCCCGAGTGAAGAGACGGGCAATGGACACTACGGTCCGCGATAAATTCAAACCGAATTACTTCGAGCTAACAACAGGTAGAGGCCGCGCAAGCGATCTTGAATCTGTGAACAGATTGGAGGACGAAGAAATCTGGCCAAATCTGGTAGTAAGGACGCGAGGCTTGCCGCTGGGTTTACTTCCCATTGCCACGCGGTAAGTCCGTTACTGTGTTGTCCCACTCTGCGTTCACTAATGAAAGAAAGAATGATATCTTTATACCTCCCTGGTGTGGCTTATTCCCCAATAATAGTTGAAAAGTGATTATTTGTCTTGACATCCAAGGTCTTATCTACGACTTTATGGTAAGTTCTTCTCTGCTCAACTCTCACTGAAAATCCCCGATTCCGCTGCTTCTCATAGCAATGCCTGATTTTGGCCGAATAAAGTTTTCGTCGGCGTAGTAAACCGACACGACAATTAAACCGGCCACACTGTCGTGTTAATTTAGAGCAGTAGAAATCAACGCGCTTAATTAATTAATGCCTAGTATGTAAATAACTGCGGACGGTAGCTGGCGACGAGAGCGGTTCCACTACCCACTGACCGCCGTCCACTCGACGACTCGACAATTGCATTAGTAGCCAGTACTGTCAGGTTCTCCTACCCTAATGAAATCCCCAGCGCAAATATTTAGACCGACCCTCCGTTTGTTCTGCCTCGCACCCTTAAAAATATGTTTAATAATATTTGTATCCAAGAATTTATGAATTCTAGAAGAAGGCGGTTTGCGGACGGCAAATAACTGGAGGAGTCTGAAAACAACATACTGTTTCCCAAGCAGCAGGGGTGGATTTTGACCTGTTATCATGCCACCATTGAAACAACCAGTTGTCCACCCGACCCGAGTAAAGAGAAAGGCAAAAACGCAACTGATTCGTGATAAATTCAATAGGAAATACCGCTAACGTCTGGTAAAAGCCACGCTAGTGACCTCGAATCTGTGACCAGATTGGAGGGTGGAGAATTCCGTCCAAATCTGGTAGTAAGGGCGTGTGGTCATCCCGCTGGATTAACATCTTATTGCCTAGCGTTAATGCGTTTGACTCTCACGGGCTTGTTAGCGTAGTTATACTGTAGACTGTATGAGCCTCTAAGTCTCTGCTATGGGAGTGAAAACGACACAATATTGTTATAGCTTCCTGGGATGGCGGGTTCGCCCGTAAAAATTGACAATTCATAATAAACCTTTGTTTACAAGATCGTATCTAGAACCTTGTGGTAAGTTCTTCCCTGGTCAGACTCTTACTGAAAAGCGCCTATTCCACTGCTTTCATAGAAAAGGCTGATTTTGGCCGGATAAAGTTCTCGTCGGCGTAGTAAACCGACACGACAATTAAACCGGCCACACCGTCGTGTTAATTTAGAGCAGTAGAAATCAACGCGCCTAATTAATTAATGCCTAGTATGTAAATAACTGCGGACGGTAGCTGGCGACGAGAGCGATTCCACTGCCCACTGTCCGCCGTCCACTCGGCGACTCGACAATTGCATTAGTAGCCGGTACTGTCGGGTTCTCCTACACTAATGAAATCCCCAGTGCAAATATTTACACCGACCCTCCGTTTGTTCTGCCTCGCACCCTTAAAAATATGTTTAATAATATTTGTATCCAAGATTTTATATGTAGAAGAATAGCTATAGGAGTAGGATTCGCCTCTCTATGACAAGGAAAAACTGTGAGAAATTATTGCAAAAACAATGTTCAATACTGTCAGTTTTACATTGGTTTGTGCATATTGGGCTCAACTGCGTTTCTTCGTTAACATTATATTGGAAAATAGCTCATGCGAAATAACAGAGCAGTGTTTTAACAGGAAAAAATCTACCTCCCAAATCTGGACGAAAACCATCTATGTAATAATTTGAAATATCTATACCTATATTCATTTGAAACGTGTTTTTCTTGTAACGGCCATATTGAGAGAACAGCTAGGTGTAAAATTTGGTTGAGGTGGCTAAAAAAACCTCTCGGTCTGTATATGTGTTATCAAAAGATAACATACAAAAAAGTCATTAAAATAAAAAAAAATACAAAATTATAGCGCCATCTACTTGATTTCCGTGCGAACTTTTTGTGTGACCGCTCGGAGATCCAGTAGATATGGCGCTAAAAATTTTAATTTTATTGTTTTTTTATTTTTTTCATTTGATGACACGTCTACAGACCGAAAGTTGTTTTAGACACCTCAGCCAAATTTTTACACCCCGCTATCTGGATTACAGCGTGACCTTTTTGTACTATAAACAGGTGGCCTTCTAACGGACGATTGCTGAACTGCATTAACATTGTGCAAAAAGTTGTACATTTTAGGGCAATATTTAAAACTACCGGTGATATGGAACTGCTGGACCTTTACAATCGATTTTAATTGCTCATAATGAGAAAGAGCTGAATTCCTCAGAAAAGGCCCTACTGGAAGGCAAGAAAGAGCCAGCCAACTACAAAATACAACTGTAACAAGGCTCGATGGAGAATACTCGCGGAGAATACTCGGAAAGGCAAAACAACTAATTTAGGACCAAACAAAGAGGCGCAGAACATCCAGCCCTCAAACTTTAACTTCAAGGCAGCCAACTGAGATGGAATTCATTTTTTCCAACTTGGAAATAACTGAATACGCTGAATTGGCTCGAACTATTTTGTTTACTTTCTGTCACATGTCATGTCACGTCCGCGTCTCTCTTCGATTGTTTCTGTCCGTTTTCTCCAAGATTTGGAGGTGACATATCTGATCGTAGATCAAATGGGCAAGGCAGCGGAAAGTAATCGAATTTATCCAAACAAATGTTATTTGTACATAAATAATAAATAATAAAGTTGCCGTCGAATTCGATGGGTTTCAGCTAGTTGAAATATAAATGATTTGAAAACATTTCGCCCGGTCCTAGATTTTGCCCATTTATGTTCGATTGATAGTTTTATGCTGGAAAAGTGACCATTATTCATTTCATATTTCCTCCAACGTTTTGCCTGTCTCGATCGCATGGCCTAATTCCGATTTCAATTCACGAATGAACGCAATCGAGCCCATTGTGGTAAGTACTTTAATATTGTAAATTCTATACTTAATTAATAGAACAGTAAATTTTAATTTGTACTTTAAAAGCTATTGTCATATACATAATTATATTAGATTAATTACATATTGTACGAATTATAAGGAAAATTAACCTTGGCAATTAAATAGGTAATAACGGCTTATTGGTCCTAAATGAATGTAAGTATCGGTTGACTAATTTACTCAGAATATTTGTAATTTTTATCGATATGTAAATTTGATCGACAAATTGCGGAAATAAAAGATGCAATTAAGCACTAAATAAGGATTAAATACTAATACGAATATATTTTTTTGGCACATCAGTTCTTGGTGGCCATTTATTTTGCTTAAAAAGGTTGGAACATTTTAAAGATCACGTGAAATCTCCTTATTCTTTCTAAACCTATGTGGAGATGAGGTAAACACTTGTATATCGCAAATACAGGTGGTGTGAATTGAATTAAGCATCATAGTGGTTGTGCTCTAGTTTTGTGGATGCCAGACTGCAAACACATTGGTCTCGTCCACTACGCCACTATCAACATCAATTCCGTTTCGCCGTTCGCCTCCATGTCGGCCTCGAGGACTGCATTTAATTAGCGAAATCAATTTGAATATCGCCTAGCTGCGGTTCAGTGGACAGACGCCTTGCGGTGGTAGAAATTTGACTGTGAAACGAGGATAGATTGCTGCATGTAGTTATATAGTTTATATACATATGCGATGCAGCTATAATAAATAATTCGGCCAGAGAACTAAAGTATAGCTATAATGTTATGTATTTATGTAAATCTACACGTTATATTATTTATTTATTTTATATTATATCCTACTAATATTATAAACGCGAAAGTTTGTATGTATGTATGGATGTTTGTTACTCTTTCACGCAAAAACTACTGAATGGATTTTGATGAAACTTTACAATAATATAGCTTACACATCAGAATAACACATAGGCTATAATTTATAAAGATATATGGTTTTCTATCATCATTATCACAATTTTCCATCACCACGCGGGTGAAACCGCTGGGCGCAGCTAGTTATATATAAAATACAGGTATTATGGTATAAATACAGGTAATAATAAAAATAAAAATATACTCAATAACAATATATGCTATTGCATTTACTATAAATAATATATAAAATTAATTTTAACAATTAAATATAAAATACATTTTACAAAAAAAAACTGACTCCATTTTTTTTATAAGTGCAGCAGCCATGTCGTGGTGAAACTTAGAGCGGGCTATCATAATA
Organism: Micropterix aruncella; assembly: GCA_944548615.1. NCBI lineage: Eukaryota > Metazoa > Arthropoda > Insecta > Lepidoptera > Micropterigidae > Micropterix > Micropterix aruncella. Next base: position 13,052,369 of record OX155959.1, on the reverse strand, counting down.
GAAAGCGTACCTATGCATACAATTTCGTGTCTGTGCTGTTGACCGTTGAAGAGTCCCCTCGTCGACAACCAACCTTGGGTGCAGCAGCCATGTCATGATGACACTTAGAACGGGCTATCATAACTGAATGCGTATACAAAATCTCGTGTCTGTGCTGTTGACCGTTGAGAAGTCCCCTCGTCGGGAACCAACCCTAAGTGTAGAATCAGGCCATGTTTACCATATAAAATGCATTTTCATCGGAACTGAACCAACATGTAAATGTTGAACTTCATATGATATTCAAATTAAAATAATTCAAATATTTTATTCATTCAAAAATTTTCATTTACATTCTATTCATTGCAAAATCTTCCTAACTAGTCTATAGCCCGTACTAAGAAATACTCTATGTATGGCATTGATTTATTCATATACACATAGTATTAAAATGAAACATACAAAATGTGGTAAAATATAAAACAGATAAGTGAATTCAAATTAAATTTATAATTACATTTAAAAATATCAATATAGCATGGTCATGGAAATAAAAATTAAGTAAAATGTCGCAATATGAAGATTATAGTACAAATAAATAAATAATATAAAAATATAAAATATATTACAATGTATGACAATAATAATAATGCAAAGACTTTTACTTTAAAATATGACTTATTACCTTTTCCACCTCATTTCTTCCAAGTTGAAGTAAGTGTTGTGTAATTTTAAATTTTAATTGGATTGACTTAATATTTCGGCATATTTTTAAGGATTCTTTTAGAATGTTATAAATTTTGGGCCCTATATAGCCAAAGTGTCTTTGAGCAAAGATGATACGGTTTTCCGTACAATGTGCTTACAGGTTATGGTGCTCCTCTTGCAAATTTATGCTTAGTTTTAAAGTGAATATGTTCACTTTTTTGGTAGTTAAGAAGGACTGTTTTTGCATTTTCCTGCCTGATGTCTAATATCTTTAGCTCTGCGAACAAGTCGTTTGAGAAGTACCTTCGGAGCTTCTTGGCAATAACCCGAAGAAGCGCCTTCTGCGCTGAGCGCAATCGGACAAAAATCCTAAGGCACAAGTGCTTTAGCGTAATTAAATTTGCGAGTCGTACACGGACAGAATAGCTCTTTTTATACTTGTAGATAGATGTATGTAGGTAGACAGAGTCTTGAACATAGACATACAACCTACGATATGATGTTCCTTTACAATATAATCAATAATGTTTTTTTCTGGCCGAAAGATATCTATTCTGGCTCCTACTCGCATTACTCGGAACCCGCGTCTGTTTTATACAAAGAGATACAACCCCAACTATACCAGCCACTTTCTGATAAATAGAGCCATAACAACGCGTAATGCCATCATCGGTTCGGTTCGGGAATTTTAGCATCCGGTAAAAGTATTTTCAAGTAAACCCTTAGAAAATAATTTTAGTGATAGGTCCCTCCCTCTGTTATCTTATGTCATTTCACATGGACAGTTTTCATAAACAGTTTGTAAAATATATTTTTTCATTTATCATCAGTGTAGAATAAATAATAATGTTATAATTTCTATATACAATTTCTTGTGCGAAAAATGTAAATCTCACATACTCGTCTCGCATCACTTACATTCTGTTTTATTTTTGTTGTATTTCCTCTTTTCTCTCAATTAATAAAATCACTGCTTATGAACTATTTATACTCGTAAAAAACAGAAATTTAACGATAAATAAAGTAAAAATGTTAGTCTTTTGTGATTGTTACTTGTTAACGCTGTTTATTTACCTTATAAAATATAATAAATTGCAATATTTCGCAAACCCACTGTGCGCAGATGCTGTCATACTAGTATATCCAAAATTAACATGGTTTGATGGTAATAAATTTAACCGAAATACATTTCTATTTAGAAGTTTTGATGTCTTCGATGCACGCTCTTTAAACTAATCCAGCGAAACTTAAAGGAAACCGAAATAGTCGTTGATTTATCAATCAATGCAACAGTTCCAGTTGTCAATAACAACTCTTCTGATTTTCTCGTCTCTACTCGTGGCGCTTAAATGTTTTGGTGTGGGGTGGATAGGTAATTACTGTAGGGATTTTCTGTCTCTCCGGGTAACTACTTCCATCAATGGAAAGCCATAACGTGCTACCTATAAAAAAACTTTGCCTTGGTGAATCTTTGTTGTTATAAAACTCTCTTACACAGAAAATGCGCTTTGATCCAGCGGAGCGCTCCATTGCTTCAGAGACCAAATGGGCGTTATTTCGGAATGGAACTCTGCACAAAACAAACTATTAGTGATATTTTCAATTCGTGTTTACACGTAGCGAAATTATTTCTGTGATGACCTACTTATATTGTTTATATTATTGTGGTACCACGTATATAACTAAATGTTGGTTAATACCCAAAGCGGCCCAAAAATATTGCATGAGTCCCCAATTATGTTTAGCGGCATATCTCTTATTTATTACATATCCGGGGCTTGCAGTGGTATTACATCTTTACAGGCCTCAGAGATCAAGCTAAATTTTATGACAGTTTTAAGATCGTTATTACGTCGAATTGGTTTAGCTTCTTACTTTCGTCTGTATTGATATTTTCGTCTGTATGTGATATTTTCCTACGGTCATCAAGAACATATTCCATCTCTTGTGGAAATTCTCAGCGTCGCATAGCTCGCGTGCTTTTCCACTGAACGTTAATGGAAAAGATGATAGTGTGGACTGACATGCAAATATCTGTGGGCTGTATGGGTTTCCGAAATACCGTATGTCCAATACTACATTATTTTCACTTCTATTCGTCACCTTTATATCCAAAAACAAAACAGAGCCCTTCTTTTCTACTTCATATGTGAACCTATTTTTTTTGGTTGTATGCAGTCAAAAGAATTTAATGTTGTCGAATACTAGCCGAATAACGTTAGATAAAAGTAAGTAACATCCGTAGCCGCGTTGACAGCCTGAGTACTGCCAGGTCATGTTATAAAAGCCGGTCGCTGTAAACTTGTTGGCGTTATGCATTAAGTAAATAAATAAATAAATATAATTAAAGATTTTTCATTCTTTTAATAAAAGAAGAAAATCCATTATCTCCGCTACGCGCTGTTTTCGTAGGTACGTCCGTGGCGCGATCAGCTGTCAGTCAGGCGCGTGCGGCGATCTGGTGTGGGGGGAAAATGGCGCGAAAGTGTGACGGCAGCGGTGGCGTTCGCAAGTGACAGCGGACGGGCAGGTGGGTTAATTGCGCACGCGACACCGCCCGACGCCTCCCGACGCCTCCCCGACGCCCGACGAGGAGCGTCGCGAAGCCGCGCCGGACCAACCGACGTGCGCACGGTATTAATTAAGCCGTGCGTTAAAGCGGACGACCGGACTCGGCCGGCAACGGCAAGCCTACCGCACGGCTGCGCCGCGTCGCTTCCCGCACGTAGCTACACGCGCCGGGTTATGTGCAACTAAAAAACGAGCATCGTCATTGAGAACACTTTCGAGATGGAATCGCCTTTGGCAAGTCAGGAATCCTTCCTTTATATTACCGGTTACCGACCCCATTTAGTGGAACATACATACTCGTATAAACCAAGGCTATGTCCCTGTAATACTACTATTATAATGGCACTTTTTGTAACACCCACTTCTAAAAAAGAAATACAGTACCTACCGTGCGAGTTAATTGGAACAAAAAGTATTTTTCTTCAAAAAGTGTATTATTGGGCATAAACATACAAAACAATACTGGCAGTTATAAATTGTTGGTTTTAATATAGAATGTGTCCTCTTTTTGCGTTGTAAACACCTTTTAAACTTGTAGACATAGAAGTTATCAGATTTTGACAGCTTCCTTTAAGTTTATCATCGAAATTGAATTTGGACCAATATATTGGCATCTTATCAAACCATATGATACGGGAGCTTCATAAGGTCTATCATTCCAACGACGGAGTTTTTAAACAGGTTCTCGCCCCATGCCATTCGTCGAAAAAAGTGAAACAGTTTCTCACACAGAACCAAATTACTGTACATGAATGACCCGGAAATTCCCCGATCTCAACCCGATCGAAACCATCTGAGCCATTTGCAAAAACCGGCTCTCCAAAATGAATTGTACAACGCAAACCAAGATGAACAGTGCAGTAATTCAAGTTTGGTTAAACCATGAAGAACTGAAAGGAAGCTGTCAAAACCTGGTAAATTCTATGCCTACAAGAATGAAAGGTGTTATCAACGAAAAAGAAGTACATATTCTATAATATATTAAAATTGACAATCTATAACTACCAGTACGTTATTGTATGTTTATGTCCAATAAAGCTTATTTTAAAGAAAAATACTATTTATTCCAATTATTTCACACGGTACTGTAGGATGGTATAAGGGATTCAATGTTTAAGAATACATATTACCAAAAAACTGCAAAATGAATCCAAAATTTGCCACAAAATTTGTATCGTACTTTTTTAATTTGGCACATATTTATGAACATGCACAATAGTTTTAGCGAAAAACTTTAAACCTATATGAGCTTTTAACACGTAAGAGCTTTTAACCTTTCTATGAGCTTTTAACACGGAAGAAACCGTTTATTACACGACTGCCCAACAAAAAACGAGAGTAATATGTTTAGAGCTCATCTATGTTTTCCGTTTCTTTATTCCACGATAACTTCTATATGCTTAAGCCGATTTAAAAACGTGTAGTATTGTTAGAATTCTTATATCATCCCGTGTGTTGTAAAGTACCTTTACAATCAAATAAGTAGTTGTTAAATATCCAAATGTACAAATATCAATAAATTAACATAAATATATTCTGTTTAGTGTCAATCGAAAGGTTTTATTTAGTATATCCCAAAAATATACGTCTATATATATATGGATAAAAATATAAACAGTTAATATTTTGTGAAAAACTGTAATAAAAATAATTTTACAGACATTACTTCACATTCTGTAACGACAGTCATGTTTTTAAATTTTTTTAAATATATTTACCTGTATATTTACAAATCTATGGCATCGATAGCACGATCCTGTCATAATTTCAGCGCACAATGTAGGCATATGTATTTTTTTGCACGATGCACTTGTGTGGGGTGCGTCTTTTGAGTTTAGATGGACAGATGTTACACACTTTACTTGTCGTCAGACCTTCACCTCCTGCATAGTCTTCTTGCTCTATGGGTATCAAATCTTTACCAAGAATTGAAAACATTGTAGTGACTTATGATAATGAACCATATAACATTTTTAATCAACAAAACATTTCTATTTCTAAGATTCAATTGACGTCAAATAACAGGAAAACTCGCTAACGACTAATATCATTCAAAGAAATCAAAATGTCGTCTTTCTATTTTATGTATATATTTTATTTGTAATCTATTATTAAATAGAAACAGCGTCTTTCAGAATGATTAGTTTTGATTCAAAGGACGTTCACCCCACTGCTAGTATTTTCACTGGTATATAATCACGTACAATTAACATAATTATTCACTGTCGTAATGACTGCCATACTGTCTTCGTCAACGTTCTAACTGGTAAGCCATCTCGCCTTAACTTAATCTTGGATAATTAAATGGTAAAATATTAAAACACTAGGTTTATCTCACCACATTTAAAAGCCGAGAAAATATCAATCCGACATGAACCGGGAACTCTGATCATCGATAACTCACGATATCTGAGCATCCCGATAACATTAACACAGACTTTACGTCACGGTGACAAAAATCGGCTGAAACCGGGGAAAAGTTATTGCCTTTCGGATCTATTTAAAGTTTATAGCTTTTCTGCTTTATTTAAGGTTATCGAAGACCAGGTTTCAGTATTTTATATTTTAAAATAATATCTTTTTTTGACAAATATCTCTCTTATACAAATATCTCCTTTACGAAGCAGGTCGTACAAAGACTGAAAAAGAATTGCTTCATACTATAATTTAAAATAATGTGTGTATGTAGATGTATGTGAGTGTGTGTTATTATATATGTATTTATGTATGTTTGTATGTGTATATATGTATGTATGTTTGTTTGTATGTGTATATGTGTATATATGTATGTAACTAACCCTTTATCATAAATATTTGTATTAATATGTGTACTATTTTATGCCATTATATTAGTGTTAGTATTGAAAGTAGTCTATTAGTCAGTACTACTCAAACGTCAGTACTACTCAAAAACAAAGGCTATATATTTCGTATGCCCAGATACAGGCTGTTCGGTCTAGTTGGGCATTCGTCTATAGAATGATCGTGTGGGTTGTGTTCATTTTTTTATTGCTTATATAAATAATTACAAATCATATCTGTACGATCTCACTGTTAACTCTCTACCAAGTTGTAAAAAATAAATATATAAATAAATAAATAAATATATTCGTGAGTATTTTTCTAGGTTGCAAAATTTAAATTAAAACACCACTGCTCTTAAATCCAGCGCGCGTATTTCCAGATTTAGACGCCGTATTAACAGAAACGTGGTATCTAATACGCGCCCGATGTTAATCCCTATTTTGGGGATTGTGAGACACGGTCTGGATTTCATTAATCCAGAGCCGAGGGCCAAATTTCCGTACGGGAAATTATGTACGTAAATTATTTTTGTGATACCGGCCATCCACCCAGATCAATTTGTCCGGAATCGTGCTTTGTCCCTTGTTTTAAAAAATACCTGCGAATTTATTTTTTTGTAATGAATTGAATTCGCTGAATTGGAGGGAGAGTTGGGAGGGAGAATACCAGAATAGGATATAATACCCTAGAGGAGAGCATACACGGCACGGTGGCATAGAGGTTAGGTCGCCTGATCTCACATTGAAAGGTCACGGGTTCGTTTCCCGGCTGGGTAACCATTTTCCGTTGGGATAAAATTAATGGAAATGCATTATAAATTATGTCGATCGAATGCAATAACAAGACAAATACTTACACAGTTGTTACACGCACACATACATATAAACAAGCCATAGTTGTAAAAGATTGTTCTATGACAATGAGCTCGCCTTTATGAAAGTTCACAATAAAGAGTAAAAACAAACTAACTTGTGTTCGTTGATTTCAACACTAGAATGTCTCCCACCTAATGTTGTCATTTTGACAGCTCGTGCGCTTTCGACTTCATTTTATTTTAAATCTCTTTGGATTAGAGTAAACATCTATCGTGTCTAATAATATAGGTGAATACAGGAGATAAAATTTAGAACATTTAAAACAGACTTAAATCACCTTAAATTCCAGACCTTTATTTCATTCATATTCATTTAATATTTATTTTCAACGCATTTTAGTTATACGTTTCATTTTGAGTAAGTGATGTTTCGTTATGGCACTGGCACCCCCCCCCCCCTCCCTTCCTCTTGAGTGTTTAATAAAACCTATTTTTATAACGAATCGTAATGGAAAAGGCTTTTGTATGAAATTCGATGTTTTGGTTGCGCATTATCTATACTAATATTATAAAGAAGTATTATTTGTAAGTTTGTAAGTGTGTATATATAGGGGCTAATCTCCAAAACTACTTATCCAATTTCAAAAATACTTTCACTAATGGAAAGCTCCATTATAAACAAGTAATATAGGCTATATTTTATTATGATGATACTGGTTTTCTAACAAAAAATCACGGTATTGGTAAATCATGTCGTAAAAAATGGGCTGGTGAGTTCCTTTATCGGCGTGCGCTGAATAAACACGGCGTGGTTTGATGTATGTGAAAATAATATTTGACAAAAATTTAGGCCCTAAAGAGATCTATTAAAAAATAGACGACAGCATAATATATCCAACTTTTATTTAAGCTACAATAACTGCTTTTATGTCTCAAAAAATGTAATAAAAATAAGTAGGCAGTGTTTGTTAAAGGCATTAGCAATAAAATACGAATCATTATCAAAATAAATGAATCTGTTGTCACGGGTGCTAAACAGAGATTAAATAGTTATATATTGTAAGTGTTTAGTTGTATAGTTATAAAGATATCATGAAATTAGTAAAGCGGGAGAGGAAAAAGCCATATAGGTACGTCTACGAGATGGGTAGTGTACGTACGAGGGGGTACGTCTTGCACTATATCTAAAGGTAGCGTCTAAAATGGCAAATAAATGCTACCCTACTTTAATAACCAATTCGATTCGAAACTTTACGCGAAGCGAAGCCGCGGGCAACAGCTAGTTTTTATTTATTTTTCATTTATTTATTTTAAACATAACATGCGAAATTCATAAAATGGTCATACTAAGTAATGGTGCGAAATAAACGACGACCCACATTCACATGACCATGCGCAGCGCATGCCCAACTAGGCCGAGTATAGCCTGTATCTGGGCATAGGGGGCTAACGGGCCCATGATGATTTGGCCACGATGACCCATGTGTTCAGGGTCGGTCACACTTACGGGTCAACACCCATCCGACGGCCTCCCCGCATGGGGTGCGAATCCTGGGTAGGACACTGGGTCAACCAGTCTCCCCTGGGAATCAAACCTCTGGCGCTCCTGGACGGTCTGCACACCGTGCGGCGCAAGCCAATCGATTGTGCTCTCCGACTAACAGTCGGGGGAGTCTGGGAACTGTATTGTTTCCTATAGAGCGGGGGTGGTTGCGTACCTTATGGCGACTGCTCTTGAATTGACCATTGGCCATCCGATCCCGGGTAAGAGGCGGGCAAAGGACGCCTTGGTCCGCGATAGATTCGGTGCACTCCGTTTCACCGCTTCATAAGGGAGAGGACCGCGCAAGCGACCTCGAACTCGGAACCAATCGAGAGACCGGAGAAATCTGGTCACAATTGGAAGTAAGGGCGCGAGTACCTCGAGCCCGCCGGGTTTATTCCTGGCTAACTCGCGGTAAGGCGTTGGACTCTCACGAGCTGTGACGTAGCTGGACGTAGGATTGTACTGTCCAAAGTCTTCTACGTTCACTGCAGGGCGACAGAACGACTAATCGTTAAAACGTCCTGTGGTGACGGGCTCGCCCGTTGTAGTCGACACCGCAAGATGTATCTGGGCATACGATTTATTTTCAGACTTGGGTGGAGAAGCATAACTGACGTAGGACACATACACTTATACACACACATATACATATACACAATATATACATATAGGTACATATACATACACATACACATATATGTTACATTATGTTTTTTATCTTATATCACATTTATGCAGGTATATTATTTCTAAGAGATGATTTGCAGAAGATCATTCTCTGTCCTTGAACGACCTATATTGTGAAGAAGCCATTTTTTATTTTTTTATTGAATAAAAAGGTACTTTCATTTTTTTTATGTCGTCATCAAGGCGGTTGAATATTTTGGGTGCGATAAAGTTTAGTTGCCTTTGGGCAAATGATGAATTAACTCGGGGAACGGCATAATTCAAGCTTGCAGATGCTCTTGTAGTTCTGTGTTGCTGGCTTCGTGGTCGTTTATCTAGGGTAAAAAAAATATAATGAAAATAATATTTTGTAGAAGTAAAAATTTTATTAGTAAAAATATACATTATTTTTCTAAAACAAACTTTAAGAAATATACAGCATTAGTTGGTAAATATCGGCACAGTTACCGTTAAGGGTTTATTACCGAGTAAATCGACCCAAAGCCATTGAATATATTAATGTAATCTTATGTACGTTAGATTTTTTCGGAAAAATTTTACAGCGTTTGTATAGATTCGAACTGCCTTAAAGTAGTATCCCTCCTAATGATGGGTTCGTACTCTCTATGATTGTGAATGGTTAAAAACTTCCTCCATCGCACCAAGATAATCAGCCCAGCTACCACCGCCAATCCTCCGATGGTTCCTGTCAGACCAGCAGCCAGGGGACTGAGAGAAGTTTTCAGATTAGGGGCTGCAGCAGACAGGATGATGGGCTCCTTGCCGGCTGGCGTCACATCAGGTTCCTCCGGCTTGACAATCTTGCAATCCTTGCTCCACTTTTTGGATATTAAGTCCGATGCTATATCCTGCAGCTGAGATATGGGACACTTCTTACCACATCCGGGGATGGTGAGCAGGGATGGAGGTATTCCGTGACCTCGGCTAGAAAAAAAAATATACACAACTAGTCGTCTATGCCAGTAACGTTTTTATTTTAAAAAAAAAGATAAAAAACGAATTCACCGCGTGAATTTTGTAACACCCGACGTTTCGGCGACGTTGCAGCCGCCGTTGTCCAGGGTAGACAGTCTACCCTTGCTATAAAATTCACGCAGTAAATTCGTTTTTTATCTTATTTATAATGTCAAATAACCGCGTTAGTCTCCGATTTCATATAACGTTTTTATTGTAGAATTGTTGCGACCTATCGGTTAAAGAAACAAATTAGATAGGCAATTTTTGAGGCCTATTGGGGTGGGGTTTCTGCCATGTTTACCAAAAACTTTGTTTACCCGGAAAACATGAATTCTAAAATTCTGCGACAAATTGTGAAAAAATTAAGAGTGTCCCAACATATAGTTTTTTTTTAATAACACTTGATCTCTATAAGTCTAGCGAATATATGCGCGGCCCTGTATGATCGAAGCCACCGTACACGTTAAAAGAATTGATATAGAGGAGCTCCGTGATCAATATAAGTGAGAATGTCGAGAAAACTACTAGATTCAGTACAACAGTTAAAAAGGTCAAAATTGTGGAATTAACAGATTGCAACTTGAACTAATATCTAAAGCCATGGAATATGCAATCCTTGATAAGTTTATTATTTTTACCCACAAATTATTTTATTTTTTATTTCTTTAAAGCAAAACACGAAATATATATTCCTGTAGCAATACAACATATTTGCGTTTTAAAAAGGACAAAAAAGAGCGCACTGCAGCATCTCGCATCAAGCGGTGTGCCAGAACAATATTTTACATGTGCATATGTTTGGTTAAAATTTAAAGAAAAAACAAAAGAAATGAAATTAGGTATAGCCGCGCCAAATTTCTTGGTCCCTCGCCCACATGCTCAGATCACACGTATTGCATTTCTTCTTCTTAAGGTGCCATCTCCTATCAGAGGTCGGCGGTAATTATGGCCACTTGGGCCCGTGATGTTGCGGCGCGGAACAACTCGGTGGTGCTTGAGTTGAACCATACATGCTTTGAGCATTCCACGTCGCAATCTTAATTGCTAACCCCCAGGGAATTCTCCGCATCCTTTGACCACCTAAGGTCTGCTGGGGATCGAGAGCTATGGTTTTACTCTAATCAGCCATAATGATTTTTCTGGGAAGGGGTTTTGCGGTGGTTTTCCCTTTGCCTTCCGCATCGCTGTTTGTTACCGAGGTAACAATTGTGACCCTAGACTGTACTGGTCTCCTTGACCTCCACTCTTGGGTCTACTGCATGCGCAGCTGCCCACTGCAGGGATGGATGTGCTTATTTACTGGCGGCACATATTCGCCATGACACACGGTACTCATTGAACTTGTGTAGCATTTTTTAGGTAAATCCTTTCCACCAGACTTCCTACCACTTTCTTGTAACCTTGCCGCTGTATGGTTGGGGGCTGTTAATTCAGTATATTCACAGCTAACCATCATATCTGATGGCCGTTCACTATCTGCCACCTGTGATCCCGATGGTAGCCTACAGCTCAGACCGATAACGAGTCGGGACGCGTCCCGTGTTAACAGCGAGTGAATCCAGACTGTGGAATTGCACTATATTCACAAAATTTATTATTTGATTATTATTTATTGTTGAGAAAATTTCAAAATATGTTGACACATAGAATTTAAATGTCGAATATTATAGTATAGCATTTATTCAACACCAATGCACTGAAACCAAAAAGGATAAAACCTTTAAGGATTACGGTTTCTATCATTCATTGGTTCAGTGCATTGGCGATATAAGTAACGGCGAACACGATAAGAATGATAATTAACTCATTGCACTATTGTTATTTTTTCGGTAGAGCGTGCCGCTCTACTGAAATGCGAAACGGAGAAAATGTGCATTGAGAAAAAGCGAGCATTATCGGATTCAGTGATCCATTTAACTGCGGTTACAGTGTACTTATAACGTCAAAATACTTTAAACTCTCACTGCCGTTGTCACTCGCATCGACGTTGATATCTTCTTCATCTATGCGGTATTTGCCTAGTAACTATACCCACACATTCTAACTAAATACAAAATATCTTACCTATACCACAACTGCGTGTAGAAAATACCAGGGTTGACCGAACTATTGGAAGTACGCCACAATTCCCAGAGGACAGAAGCAGAGAAGCCTGGCGGTACTCCATCATAGACTCCCAGAGCGCCGAGCAGAGCAGCTACAGTGCTATCGTGGGCACTGTACAGCATCACGTGAGGTGTGTAGAGCTCGGTGTCATCGTCTTCAAGGACCTTGATCTTGCTTTTGTCAGTTTTAACTACGAAATGGATCATAATATTATTTTTCTACATTTGTAGAATACTCATTTTTGTTCCATTTGATACGGCGCTGCTATAAAATTATTTATTATTTGAGGAGGTTTTATTGCAGTGACCATAATACATAAAGATAAGTGAAAAACTGTAAGCTAGTATTACTTTCCTTTAAACAGTGATATAAACGCAAAGCCAAATTTTGCTAATTGTGTCGATTTATGATACAAATTAATATTTAACCCGGCGAGGAAGCGGAGGGGTCAATTTGATCCTACTCATTTTGTTTTGTGTACAGTATTTTGTCCAGCTGTCGTACGCTGTCAAACTTCCCTGTAGCCAGCGCTATTGAATTTTCCTTCCCTCTTTTAGCTACCATTCAGTCGTCTGCCACCTGAGGATGGAGATAGAAGGACGCGAAAGCAAAAAGGGTATTTATGACCCTTCCACAACCACGACGTAGCAAATTTGTGCCAATTTTAAAGATATTTAAAAAAAAATGAACTCTGACATTGTTATATGCAATGCTGAATATGTATGTTTATGATGAATATATTAAAATTTTGCGAAAGGTGTCATTCGTACATTTGTCAAGAACACATTATTCCTTTCTGTCAACCGTGTCCTACGGCGAGAGATATTAATACCTTAAATGACTGAAATAGTAATTTTGTGATGAGAAATGACTGATCTCTTTAAACAGTGCCAAAAAAAAATATTACCTAAATCAATTAGCTTGTTTTTTTAATTTTTGAATATGTAACTGCGAGTCCTGCTTAAGTTGATTATATTTTAGATTTTTATATGTTCAAAATAATAAAACTTGTCTACGTATAATGGTATTTTTTTATAAAAAATATTTAGTAATGTATTCGTAAGTTTCATTCCCATCAAATGAAATACAGGGTCATCATGACCCTCCGCATTCTTAACGTAACCTTTTTGTACCACATCAACGCCAGGTTAAAGCAAATGTAATCGTTAAGGCCCAGTGACAAAATTTACTCCCAGTGAGAATGATAGTAGCATATGTATACACGCTTCTGCTATACAGATATATATATATATATATATATATATATATATATATATATATATATATATATATATATATATATATATATATATATATATATATATATATATATATATATATATATATATATATATATATATATATATATATATATATATATATATATATATATATATATATATATATATATATATATATATATATATATATATATATATATATATATATATATATATATATATATATATATATATATATATTTATATATATATATATATATATATATATATATATATATATATATATATATATATATATATATATATATATATATATATATATATATATATATATATATATATATATATATATATATATATATATATATATATATATATATATATATATATATATATGTATATGTATATGTATATATATATATATATATATATATATATATATATATATATATATATATATATATATATATATATATATATATATATATATATATATATATATATATATATATATATATATATATATATATATATATATATATATATATATATATATATATATATATATATATATATATATATATATATATATATATATATATATATATATATATATATATATATATATATATATATATATATATATATATATATATATATATATATATATATATATATATATATATATATATATATATATATATATATATATATATATATATATATATATATATATATATATATATATATATATATATATATATATATATAT